>OY979716.1:3408081-4008081 GCA_963855995.1 Muricea muricata
AAAATTATCAAAAGGCACTTTAAATCCCAAAGACAGTTCTCCATCATCTGCTGAGTAAAGTAGTTCTGCTGGCTGATCAGAATCTCCATGAGCATCAATACTGTGATGTTGAACTTGGTCAGTGGTTGTTGCTTGTTCTATTACTAGTGAAGATGTTTCTCTTTGCAGGTGTTCATGGCTTGCAGTATTTTGCTATCAGCAACTTTTTTTTAATGAGATCAGAATTGTAGCATTCTCCATATTCTGCACTCTTCTTATTAAAATATGAAGTTGAAACACCAATTTTCACTGCAGAGAACAGATTACACATAAACTAGAAAAAAAACCAAAAATAACTCTTCCCTATTATGGACTCTCTCATTGAACAATGAACACTAAAATTGTTTGATGTTTGAAGCAAGATTCTAATGTCTGAATTGTTCCATAGTTATGATGCCACTATGTAACTCACTCTTCCAAAAAAACTTTATGAATGCTACAAAGGAGGGAATTGAAGAGCAGCATAGAGAAAACCCGTATGGTTTTAGATTTTGCTGTAAAATTTCAGGCTGCATGGTGTCTGTACAATACAGGAATTTACAATTAAATTTCAAAATCAAAGTATAGTAGACCACCACTGGTCATACCACTGCATTATCTACATTCATTATAGATATTATAAGGAGATAACAATAGAGCCTGTTTTCCACTTCTTCCACAAAGCCAGCCCTTGAAACTCCTGAAATTTCAGGTCGGCAAACCTTTGCCGACCCAAATCTATGTCGCTAAATAAATATTGTGTAGCAGGTTGGCACTTATAGGTAAGCACTGCCGTCAATGCTGACCTGAGTTTCAAGTGCTGCGAATCATAGCATATTTCTTTGTTTGCTGAGCTAATGAAAGAATGTTTCAATAATCTTGAAATGGAAAATGGTCCCTAGTGCAGGTTTTAGTCTAGTACTGACCTGAAAACCTGAGTGTTTAACACAAAGCATAAGGGCAACTTGAATGGCATTCATGAACCTGCATCTTTCCTTTAAAAGAACTGCTGCTGCAACAGCGACACTTGGGAATCATTTCACACCAGTCTTTGGGCTTGACTTTATAGATGGGACAGCAACACTCAACAGAAAAGAATACATCAGTGGACACCTCTCAGCTATTTCTTCACATATTTTCTCAATAGAAAATACCTCTAAGTCCTCGAGACCCACCTTTCGCAGTAATGACGGATTTTTTGAACTTGTGAATGAACAACTTTCTTTAACTATGTCCTTCAAAATGAACTTGGCAAGTTCCTTTCTCAGGGTCTTCGTTTTACAAGCATCTGAGGCAATATCCCTCCAGGTTCCACGCAATAATGCTTTGCCCAGAGGCTCTAATTCTGGTGAAAGAAAGCGCTGCCTTTTTTGACTTGGCCAGGTTACTTCGATCTAGGGAAAAAGAAGATAGATTTGATAGCTTGCTTATATACGGTAATATGATTTAAAAAAGATTGATGATGTACATACAGGTACCTATATATGTTGACAAATTTTTATCACTAACCTTAGCTCCCAGTTGCTGTCACGAACTTGCAGAAGGGGTGTGCTGGGGTAACGAAATCAAGACGTCCTTGGTTTTAAAAGTAACATTCGGCGATTCGGCCGATAGTTGTGTGCGTGCGTCTGTTATTCCAACTGATTCGGATTGAACATGCGAACTGATAACGCGCTTAGAAGGAATGCTGTGAAGCAATGGTTGTGGTTCGAACGTAAGCAACTCATCAGAACACGATATGCTTCGTTTCTTTGACGGGTTAGATAGTCGATTCGAACCAATTTTCATTTCAGTATCGGCCAGTTGTTCTTTAAGGCCCTTCCATTTCTTCAACAGTCGAAGACATGACTTACAAATGTAACTTTTATCAATGGAAAGTTTAACAGTAAAAGGTAAATTGCTTAACAGTCGGATAGCTTCCGTTCCAGTCTTAGTGTTGTGAGTGCAAATGTATCGATTAGAAGGTTCCGAGATGCCAATGTGACAAAGAACACATTGAATATTCATATCTATTCATATTACGCGCATAAACATCAGCCATATTGAATTCACAAGCGGGAACAACGCGCATGAACACTATTGTACGCGCACGCATTTCTACCTCGACCAATGAAAACTACTACCACAATCAGGGTAGAGATGACGTCAGATGTATGGAATTTTTTGCGTTGAATCTCAGACCCTATTTCAGGTATCCTCGCCTGATATGGGGTCTGAATTTCTCAGGCTAATTCTTGGTTTGCAATCAATATCTAGGGACGCGGCAGACTGCAATGTCAGCCACCTGCGCCGACTGGGTCCGATAATGTTACTAATAATCAACATACTCTTTGTGTTATACACTCAACATGGCCGCCATGACATTACATGCAAACCATCATTTTAGGTCGTTGTAATAAATGCAAATTTTGTACAGTAAGTTTGATCATATCTAGATAATGAACGTCCTCGTTTTTCTTAGTGTGTGCATTGGATGTCTGGGTGATAGCTTCTCAACTTGTCTAATATTAAATTAATGGCTAAAACTACGTTGTCACAAAGATATATTTTCGTATATTGCGCATGACTGAACCCTCCACGTAATGTTCTTTATAACTTGAGTGAAAGATATTCGATGTTTATGATATGATCAAGGCCGTAGGAAGACGAAAAAAGTTTGGGGGGCTCTTCGAGCGCTGAAGGCACAAATGCTGCTAGGGGGTTGTGTTAAAAACGTGTATTTACTTCGAGACTCAAAGATCACTTTTAGGGGGGCTCAGCCCCCCTGCCATTGAAGTTAGGTTGGCTCGAGCCCCCCCCCCTGCCCCAGTGCTTCTTAGGCAATGGATATGATAAAATGGGAACAGAATTTTTCCAAAGGACTTCTTTTTACTCAAGGTGAATAGAAAGTTTATACACATTCATATTTTCGTGTATTTGTTTTGTTATTCAAAATGTTTAAAACCTTGCACTCGGTTAATGACAGCCGGGTCAGACTAAATTAGGACATATATATGAAGTTTTTTTCTTGATGTCTTCATGTGTAAAATTGAGCATGTTCACATTTGACTCAAGGTACGTGGGGATGCAATAATTATAGTACAATGGTGAGATAAACTATAGATCATACGTGATCGATCTGCATCACAGACGTGATTGCTTGATATTTTAGCATTGCTGGACGCGTGACAGCACGTAGGTCATTTCACAGTCCAATTTCCTGTACCACAGTATATTTACACCGACCCTAGCCGGGACTAGCTTATTTTAAAAGGTGGTCGGAAAAGATAAAAAAAGGATGACGCTTAAGTGATATTAATATATCAGTGCTCACGTAATATAAAAAAATAGGCTCGCGACGCGTGCATGTATCTACGCTATACGGAGGCATCAATGTTGCCAGTAAACCTTAGAATTGCTTACGTCACACTGGTTTTAATACATACACATATATATACACAAGGTAATTTTTTACGCATGTTTCCCACATCGCATTGCAATTAAATGTTTAACATTGGTGTGATGGTTGCAAAATCTAATTTTTCAATATTTATAAACTTTTCATATATAACCATTATTTAAAGGACAATTAATGGTAGGGACAAGGTGTTTTGGTGTGTTAAATTTGTTTTGTTGGGACAGAAAAAGTTACAATTTTGTAGTTGACTGTTATAATTAATAAAGGGAATTTACATTGTCTATTTTCTGTTTATCTTAGAGGGGGAGGCATTGTGATAATGTAGGACAAGCAGTAATAACCACTGCGTAACTCGATCATCTTATTGTACAGGTCTTACATAGACTGAACTTGCTATATTACTTCATATAATACAAGAATTTTTTCAGTAACAAAGTTTTTGACAATATTTGTATTAAATAATAATGAATATAAACTGAAGTCCCTATTACCAGCTAAGTCAAGCTGCTACACTAGTCGACTAAGATAACTTGTTTGTCAAGTATCAGAAAGAATAAAACTTCGTAACATGTTGCAATGTTATGGAAATTATTTTATCAGCTAGAATTTGTTTTGTAAGTGGCTATTGGGTCATTCCAGAAAAGATCCACCTCCCCCAACGGAGGAAATTAACAATACTCCCTTCCCCCTCTCCGGGCATCCTACAAAAATTTAAGACATTCTTTAGATGATTCCCCTCCCCCCCTCCCCGGATGGCGGAAATTTCCTCTGTGGGTGGGGAATGGATCTTTTTTGGAACGACCCATTTATCGTTCTACCAGCTAAGCAGTCACTATTTACCATCAAAACTTTTACGTCTTTTGCAGATACATGAACACTTAGTGTACTTATATTATATACTTATAATCAGCTGCTGTCATAATCATTGATTGGTCATAATACAGAATTAATGTTGGAAGCCACTGCAGACAATTATTAGTTACAAAGCCTCTAAAAACGTCAACGTTTCTGTTATATATGTTGCCAGAGTTCAAAAACCCAGGTAAATGTATAATCCAACATGAATCCATGTATGAAGTCCGTTGAGAGTCATACAGCAAACCAGATCCATACAGTATAATTTGCCCAGTGGTGATAAGGTTGAAAAACAGCATAGCATATCGATCCACGTAATGAATAATATTGTGACCCAAGATAAAATCTAACATTTACAATAATAGCTCCAGTTTTGTACACATTGTGTGGTATTAATAAGATCCATGTGGTTGGTGCTGAAGTTAATTTTTTCTTGATTTACAGGTGAGTTGAAATTGAGATTGTTCATTGTTCTGGAAGCAAGGCATGATATAAAATACCACGAACCCATTATCCAATGCAACCACACATTATCCAATGCTAGTTATATTTATGTTTGGTGTTGCTGTCATCTGTAAAAAAAACAATGTTTAAGACTTCAAGAAAAATAGTGGTTAAGTAGTAACACTAAAAACTTTTTCTCATAGCTAATATAATTTTCTTCAAAGTTGATCTAGAACGCTCATGATCCCTCCTGTATCGTGTACTATTTGATTGTTTAGTCAATTTTCTTACAGAAAATCTGTAACTATAGCTGCTATGGACATGTAGTTTTAAATTTACCAGGTTACAATTACTTCCTAAATGGTGAATCATAGCCTAATCAGGTTTTAACTGTTCAGATCTCAGAAGAGTTTGTTCTGATCTCAGAACATCTCAGAAGAGTTTGTTCTGATCTCCGAAAAGATTTTACGAAATACATAAGTCATCAAAACATTGTAATATTGCGATTTGCTTTCAAGCATGCGCGTGCGGTTTAAAACGTACGTTTTACGTTTCAAAACGTACGTTTACCGTTTCAAAACGTACGTTAGACGTTTCAAAAAAAACGTTTTGACAGGCCTCATGCTAAGTTTGAACAATGAAATTGACACTCTTTCGCACTTTGAACGGAATGTTTGGCTTTTATATAGTAAATATAGTATATAAAAGCCAAACATTCCTTTTCAACCACAAACATGTCAATTTCATCGCCCAAACATGACATGTCACGTGGAAAAACAATACGTTCTGAAACGGCAAACGTACGTTTTGAAACGTAAAACGTACGTTCTGAAACCGCACGCTTGAAAGCAAATCGCAATAGAACGAGAAATAAACTAATCACGCCATCGCACACTGACGTTATTTGGGTACGGTAAAGTGTAAAGTACCCGTATTCCCTATTAAACATGTTTGCATAAAATTCATATGGCTCCATACAAATCACAAATCTTACTGTTATTAAAACAGGTAAAACTAGTTACTAGTAGAATTCATATCTAAAATACTTACCCGTCGAGGATAAATCTGGACAGAGAAAGGCGGCAAAATCTACAAGCTTTTCAAGCAAACACGACGAAAAAATATATAGGAAACTTTCCCACGAGGATCAGATATATTTTAAAAAATAGCAGAACTCAGAATACAATGACGTAATTCTATAATACAAGTCGCTGATTGGCCACAAGTGAACAAAGAAAGTGAACAGAAGTGAGTGAACGGAAGTGAGTGAACGGAAATGAAGGAACAACTCGATAGCATAGTATCTGACGCTTCACGTAGATACAAAAAATAGTTTCAAAGGAAATTAATCGCCAGAACTTGTGATGCGAGACTAAAGTTTGAAGTGAGATTATACAGATTCTCATCTCCATTTCTTCCTGTATGCTCACGATGCCCTATATACCCATGTTAGGTTTGCTCGTTCTGGTTTGTCTCTTGTCAAGTTAGTACTTAATAATCATGAAAAACAATCACATCTAACTGCTTTGCCAAATCAAGCTGGTACGCGTGCATATTTGTTCGTTTTCGTTGAATTGTGCATGTTCATTTTGTAAACCTTAGGTGTTGTTGATTGTCCTTTTGTCAGAGTTACTCTTAGTTTGGTCTACGTTAGAGGTCATTTGTTGAATCAATTTGTTGGAAAGTCGTTTAGTACAACAGTTTAAGCACATAAATTTGAGTATATTGTTGACCTCTGCAGCTGAGAGTAAAGTTCTGTCTGTACAAAACATTGTGAGCTATGTTCATAAGTGACCAGATTCATGCGATTTTGTAAGATCAGGTAGTGAAATTGGAAAAGTGTATGACGAACCGGTCTGTGTGACTTGTCTAATATTAAATTAATGGCTAAAACTATATTGCCACAAAAAGCTTTATGATGTAATAAAATGGGAACAGAATTTTCCCAAAAGATAGGAAGACTTTTTTTTACTTATGGTGAATAGAAAGTTTGCTTATTCACATTTGCGGGTATTTGCTTTGTAACTGAAAATGTTTAAATAAAACTACCCCGAAAGTACGACAATAGCTTGGTTTGATATTTTCCCGTAAAAACCTTGCGCTCGATTAAAGACAGCAGGGTCAGACAAAATTATGACAGGTATGAAGCTCTTTTCTCAATGTCTTTGTGTGTAAAATTGAGCACGTTGACATTTGACTTGTGGGAACGCAATAAATATATTACTGATATGATGAGACATATGGTGAGATAAACTATGGATCATACGTGATCGATCTGCGTCACAGACGCGATTGCTTGACATTTTAGTACTGCTAGACGCGTGACAACACGTTGGTCATTTCACAGTTCAATTGCCAGTACCACAGACACAGTATATTTAAAATGGCCTTAGGAAGGAACGAGGTTATTTAAACAGGTGGTCGTGGTGCTTCCAAAACGAAAAGATAAAAGAACAACTGTACACACACTTTGCAAATAAATAAAATTGTCGACGCTTCATCAAAAGGTACTATGACTGGTATTTATCAATTTAATTTATTGAGTCAAAAACGAATGAACTTGCGATCTATATACACTATACAGTATACACTGCGACTCACGATATTACTTGTATAAGATACTTATGCCGTGCGTATTCAAAATGAGCATTGGTATTCATTAAAACTTACGAACATCAAAACAAAGTTGTGAGAAGATCTTTACGATGTTGGTATTTGATGTTAGTCACATGACTGAAAAAATATGGCGCTGTTCCATATTTCAGGCGGACAGGCTATTAGTTTTAAAAATATGATAACACGATAAGACGTCGTTTTTAACCTTAATTGGAAGTGGAAACGACATTTTTTAACCAAAAATAGCATCGGTAACAACAGGAGAATGTTTTAGTTAGAAAATAAATGAACTTGGTGTCATAGCTGAAGGATTTTTCAAAAAATACGTGGAACGGCCGAAAAGAGGGATTCTGGACTTCTAAAATGGATAAAAATGGGAGGCATTATTAGGCGTTTGAAGGAGAACTGTTCGTAAATTATCATGACCAACGTCTGTCAAGATTTTGAGAAAGTTTGCTTTGCCATACATCTTCAAAACTAGCAATGATAGATTCCAGCTGGTAAGCAAAATAATTCTAAAAGTACCTCCACTGGTGTCGTGGAATAAACGTTTGGAACTGGATTGAGGCAAAAAGTGCTTGAGAGCACAACAAGTCGAGACAGACAAGACAGACAAGCCGAGATCAACATGATAATGCCCCAATGCTGGGAAAAGGAACTTCTGATGAAAGGTTTTAGGTACCTGCCAAAAAAGTGGTAGAACGATCATTCCGTATTATTAGCCACCAACATGCCTTCATATGTTCCTAAATGTGCAAATAAAAGAGACCTCTGATCCCTATAGCCTCGTCTGTCACATACCATCATTGAATACCAATAATCTAACCCATGCATGCTTTTTCGAAGCTTCATCATGCTGATTTCGTTTGCCCGTCAAAACGACAAACTTCCGTTGTGCACTCAAGCATTTTTTGCCTCAATCCAGTTGCAAACGTTTATTCCACGACACCAGTGGAGGTACTTTTAGAATTATTGCTCACCAGCAATCCATCATTGCTAGTTTTGAAGATATATGGCAAAGCAAACTTTCTCAAAATGTTGATAGACGTTGATCATGATAATTTACGAACAGTTCTCCTTCAAACGCCTAATACCTCCCATTCTTATCTATTTTAGAAGTCCAGAATGCCTCTTTTCCACCGTTCCACGTAAAAAAATCCTTCAACTATGACACCAAGTTCGTTTATTTTCTAGCTAAAACATTCTCTTGTTGTTACCTGTGCTGTTTTTGGTTAAAGAATGTCGTTTCTACTTCCAATTAAGTTAAAAACGACGTCCTGTCGTGTTATCATATTTTTAAAACTAATAGCGTGTTCCGCCTCAAATATGGAGCAACGCCATATTTTTTCAGTCATGTGACTAACATCAAATATCAACATCGTAAAGAGCTTCTCACAACTTTGTTTTGATGTTCGTAAGTTTTAATGAATAGCAATGCTCATTTTGAATACGTACGGCATAAATATCTCATACAAGTAATATAGTGAGTCGCAGTATATTAGTGTTAGTGGAGAATATGCATCGATTTGTGCACAGTTTACGGTAGTCTGGATAGTGCGTGGTTGGGCAGTTTTGTTTAAATATTGAAATAAACAAAAATATGAGTGAAATTTGGCCTTGCGAATCGCGATCAGAGCATTTTCCTTCTATGTCTCTACTCTTTTGAGATTTGCGAAACAACTTGGATTGGAACAAATGCGTTATTTTGCTTTTGAGAAAGTGTAAATCGCATATTAGCAATATTACTCTAACGCATGCCGGAAATTTGGTGGACTGACAGTTTATTCCGGACAGCAGGAACTTTAAGGTCAATGTGTCTAAATACCGCATTTTGAACACAACATGACCCTTTCAAACACACACTGTGGCTTTTATTATTAAAACTTTATTGGATAAATATATATACCAATAGGAAGGCTTGCAAACGGGACTCGAGATCCCATGTGAGGCACACCTCCAATTAAACTTTTAACATACAAAACATACAAACGAATATGCATAAACTGAGGTCATTAAGTAAAAATATACCAACAGCTTGAATGATTTGATTAAAATTTGAAAACCGTTTAAAAGGTAAAAACGAAATGCATGTATTTTGTTGGAGGAATAATACCTTGAAATAATTTAAGGAACTTATAATCAAATTTGAATTTGAAATACTTCATAAGATCGAGCAATAGTATAGGTTTTCCTTATATTTAAACTCTATGACATGAACAAGTACGATATAACGACCACGTACAGGTCATGTTTACATCATAACAAGAAAGTAGTAACTGTAAGTATGTTCTTGATAAAAATGATCTGAGCATAGTTAGACTACGTAAGTCTGATGGCTGAGCAGATCTACATACAATGTTCCAAAGGCAATGCGATTAAAAAGTGAAGACTGGAATGTACTTGTTTTACACGATGGTACTTTGAGCATTAAGCTAGGGTTTACTCAATTTTGCGTACGGCTATGGCCTAAAACTGATACATAGTCAAAGTCATTTAAGTCATAGTGCCCGTACATAGCTTTAAAAAAGAATGTTAAGTCCTTTATTTCTCTGTCGTAACATAGTGGCAGAAGATTAAGAGCCAACAAACGATCTTTGCAGGGGGCGTCTCCTATCTTTACTTGAAGAATCCATCGAGTAGTACTGTTTAAACACAATATGTCCGTTTGGTATGCAAATTAAACACATCCTGTTTGTTTCAGGTTGAAAACAAACACTTTGTGTTTAACAGTATCTGAAAACAAACACAACGTGCTTGTTTTCTGTAACACCAGACTAAGATGAAAACTAAGACGGAAGTTCCATGCATAATTCAATTAAGTCGATGACAGGCAAACACTTGATATAAAAGATAGAAATCTTATTTAATAACTTCTGTACTTCTGTGCCGTATTTTTAGCGATATTTATGTTTGTACATTTTATGAAACATTTGGGTGCAATAATTGAATCGAATTAGCATCTTAGAAAAATATAGAGGGCATGAATGGCTTAGTATAGACGGAATCATGCGTGAACACTGACAAAAGCGCGAGACAATACGAAGACTTTCTGTGCTATAGCCTAAAATAATAGTAATTACAGCATTGAACGAAAAGGCAAACAATTTACATCACTATAAACGCCAACCATAAAATGTGTCGAAGTGATTAACCCTTGCTATGCTATTGCCTACATATAGCTACACCGTACCCGTATTGGTATATTATGTCGTGGACATTCACAAACCCTTTGGACTTAATATCAAATCCGCGCAAACATTCTACAGTGAACACATATATTAACAATTTCATCAAGGGAATAAAAGTGAAATATCATCAGATCATTTGTACCAATTTGCATCAAACGCGGTCTGCTTATCGAAAACGGCGCTAAACGAATAAATGGTTACAATATATGAAAATTTGTTTTTGGCTTTGTTGAATCCACATCCATGTTTGTAGTTTGTGTGCCTTGTTACAGCCAATTCTTTTAGATATTAGATCTTTATTCATTTCTATTCCTAACTTTTTGCTGATACTTATGTCAGAGAATAGTGCTGCAGTTTGCAATCTGAGCGCAATTTTATCTGCGCATGATAAACACTATGCACTGCGGGATAGCAGTTTGTTTAGAATGTGAATCTCAAACACAACCTGACTAACTTCACTATTTTAAACACAATGTGACTGAAACGAAAGTCAAGTGTTTAGATGGTTGAAGAGGACAAGACAGATATACCAATAGCCATATCGATGTTCATGATCAGCAAATAAAATTGTTTCTATTGAACATGTCAACAATGTCTGCACTACTAATGCCAAACTCTATAATATATTTCGGATGTAGTTTGCAGTCACAATCCCTCTTGCAAAATTTGCAGCTACAATTCCCGTTGAATATTACTGAGATAAACTATAGATCATACGTGGTCGATATGCATCACAGACGTGATTGCTTGATATTTCAGTATTGCTGGACGCGTGACAACACGTAGGTCATTTCACAGTCCAATTTCCTGTACCACAGTATATTTACACCGACTCCAGCCGGGACTAGGTTATTTTAACAGGTGGTCGGAAAAGATAAAAGAACAACTCCATTAGAAGGATGACGCTTAATGAATAGTGCTGCAGTTTGCAATCTGGGCGCAATTATATCTGCGTATGATAAACACTGTGCACTGCGGGATAGCAGTTTGTTTAGAATGTGGATTTCAAACACAACCTAACTTCACTATTTTAAACACAATGTGACTGAAACGCAAGTCAAGTGTTTAGATGGTTGAAGATGACAAGACAGATGTACCAATAGCCATATCAATGTTCATGATCAGCAATTAAAATTGTTTCTATTGAACATGTCAAAAATATCTGCACTACCAATGCCAAACTCTATTATATATTTCGGATGTAGTTTGCAGTCACAATCCCTCTTACAAAATTTGCAGCTACAATTCCCCTTGAATATTAGTTGGCAAGATGACACCTATTAATAGCAATGTAATGCATGATTTCTTTATAGATAATGACATAGAAAGCATCAACACTTGATGGTGCAAGCATAGTTGAAGTCAAATATACAGGGTGAGTAAAAAAAACTGATGCTCTTTCAAATTCAAATTAGCTGCGAATTTCATTACGGTGTATTCCCATGGGTATACAGAGAACAGATCATGATTTAGTACACAGTACGTAAACCAATTCAACCAGTGATGCCAGCTCGCTAGTATCAGTTTCTTTAAGCCTGGTCCTCACTAGCGACATAAGCATAAGCAAAATAACAAAGGATAAATTTTCCTTTGAGGTTTGCGAAGACAAAGCAAAACGAATTTTCTTTTGAATTTGCTTTTGTTCTGCCATAGCTTATGCTCATAGTCTTATGCTTGTGCTTATGCTTATGTCGATGCTTATGTCGTACACTTCAGTGGATTTCTTTGTTTTGTCTTTTGTTTTATCTTGTGCTTATGCTTACTATGTACTAGTGAGGACCAGGCTTTACTCATCCTGTAGCTACTGTGTACCTAGTCACGATCTGTTCTCTGTATACAAAAGTGAATATATGTTAATAGGGTCACGGCAGAGATTAGCGGGTATCGATTGCGAGCCAGCAATTAATTTAGGAGGGAAAAACTTGAGGCGTGTTTCCAAAACAAAAAGTTTGGGAATTTTAATAGATGAAAATTTGAATTGGAATCAGCAAATTGATAATATTAGTAAGAAAGTTTCTCAAGGGATTGGTATTTTGAGGAGAGCTAAGCATTACATCTCACAACAATCTCTTGTGACACTTTATAAATCATTAGTTCAACCATATTTCGATTATTGCTCGTTAGTTTGGGGCAATTGTAACCAAACATGCAAAGATAAGTTGCAAAAGCTGAATAATAGAGCAGCAAGAGTAATAGCGGGAGACACATATGAGGTACGTTCAAGTGAAATATTGTTAAAGTTAAAATGGGAAACATATTAGATAAAAGGAGAGAAGAACAAATGATATGTTTGGTTAATAAGGCTTTAAATCATATGTGCGCATCAATGTTTCAAATTACGAATAATGAGAACTATAATCTGAGAAGCAACAACAAAATGTTAATGTTGTCAAAACCTAAAACTAACGCCATGAAAAGAAGCTTTAGTTATGCGGCAGCTAAGGTCTGGAACAGCCGAGTCAGAGATACAATTGTATCACAAAGTTGAAATTGTTAGTTGATTGTAAATATTTTGCACTGTTGCTTTGGGAATGTTTTTTATACTTTTTATATCTAATATCTTAATATCTTAATATTATAGCACTCCCAAAGTAGCGGTGTGTGTCAAATTTTGACAGCACGGCCTAGTGGAAAACAACCAATTTATTTACTTAATTAATTATTTTTCTTGTATATTTCTAGTATAGTATAAAAAGTAGTTAAATAGAGTGGAAGTAGTAATTTAATATATAGGTTGATTAGTTACCGTGTGTAAATAAGTTTAAATAATAATAATAATAATAATAATAACCTATGGGAATACTTAAAGTTCCGTAATGAAATTCGCGGCTAATTTGAATTTGAAAGGGCATCAGTTTTTTTTTACTCACCCTGTGCTTTATACCATCTCATTAGGCATTAAGGCAGCCTTAATTGTTAGATATATAGAAAAAATTTTTTAGCAGGGTAGCCCAATCAGCACAAAGGCCGCTATCCTTAGGGCCCCTGCATAATGAATATGACTTTTCATAATGAATATGATTTATCTAGGGTTGAATCAAAACAAGTGTACTATGTTGACTATATATAATAGCCCATATACCAATCACTATTGACAACATTAAGTATCATTATCATTTCCAAAAGACTTCTTTTTACTTATGGTGAATAGAAAGTTTACACATTCATATTTGCGTGTATTTGTTTTGTTATTCAAAATGTTTAAAACCTTGCACTCGGTTGATGACTGCAGGGTCAGACTAAATTATTGCGATTTGCGTACAAGCGTGCGGCGTGCGGTTTCAAAACGTACGTTTTACGTTTCAAAACGTGCGTTTGCCGTTCAAGACGTACGTTTGCCGTTTCAAAACGCACGTTTGCCGTTTCAAAACGTGTTGTTTTTCCACGTGACATGTTATGTTTGGGCGATGAAATTGTTATGTTTTCGTGGTTGAAAAGGAATGTTTGGCTTTTATATACTATATTTACTATATAAAAGCCCAACATTCCGTTCGAAGCGCGAAAGAGTGTCAATTTCATTGTTCAAACTTAGCATGAGGCCGGTCAAAACGGTTTTTTTGAGACGTCTAACGTACGTTTTGAAACGGCAAACGTACGTTTTGATACGGTAAACCTACGTTTTGAAACGTAAAATGTACGTTTTGAAACTGCACGCCGCACGCTTGAATGCAAATCGCAATAGGACATATATATGAAGTTTTTTTCTTGATGTCTTCATGTGCAAAATTGAGCACGTTCACATTTGACTCAAGGTACGTGGGGACGCAATAATTTAAATACAATGATGAGATAAACTATAGATCATACGTGATCGATCTGCGTCACAGATGTTATTGCTTGATATTTTAGTACTGCTGGACGCGTGACAACACGTAGGTCATTTCACAGTTCAATTTCCTGTACCACAGACACAGTATATTTAAAACGGCCTTAGCAAGGAACGAGGTTATTTCAACAGGTGGTTGTGGTGCTTCCAAAAAGAAAAGATAAAAGAACAACTGTACACGCACTTTGCAAATAAATAAAATTGTCGACGCTTCATCTGAAGGTACTATTACTGATATTTATAAATTTGATTTATCAAGTCAACGACGCAATTACGGCCGGCAACTGTCTCTTATATATAAATGAACTTGCCATCAAAACAGTAGATTTATTCTAAGTGTTAGTGGAGAATATACATCGATTTATTTATGGTTTATGGTGGTCTTGTTTCTCTAATTTCCTGTGCTACAGTATATTTACACCGGGCCCAGCACGGAACGAGGTCATTTTAACAGTGGTCGTGACGCTTCCAAATAGAAAAGATAAAAGAGCAACTGTGCACACACTTTAAATAAAATTGTCGACGCTTCATGTAAAGGTATTATTACTGATCTTTATAGATTTGGTTTCTTGAGTGAATGACGCAATTGCGGCCGTCGACTATCTCTTATATATAGATGAACTTGCCATCAAAACAGCAGAATTATTTTAAGTGTCAGTGGAGAACATACATGTCGATTGTGCATGGTTTGTGGTAGTCTTGATAGTGCGTGGTTGGGCGGTGTTGTTTCAATATTTACATGAATAAAAATAAAAAAGAGTAAAATTTGACTTTGCGAATCGCAATCGGTGCAAAATTTTTTCTCCACTTTCAGGAAATGAAATTTTCTTGCTTGTTTATAAGTGTGCACATTCCTTGCATGTTTCTGTTGTTCTGGGAAACCACTTGGATTGGAACAAATGCGTTATTTTGCGTTTGAGATGTAAATATTGCACAAAGCTCTGTGCAGGTGAAGAAGGATGTTTTTAAAATGTCACTCACGGCTTTGGTGGTAATATCAAACCAAGCCAGAATATTTTCACAAAAGTATTTATGCATTGTTCGTGGAAATCTTGATGATGCAAGGCTTGGCGTTTTTATTTAAGCATTTTGAATAACAAAGCGAATATATACGCAAACGTGAGTGAGCAAACTGACTATTCATTATCATTCACCATGTTTTGGGAAAATTCTGTTACCATTTTATGATAATAAAGCCTTCTGTTGAACGTCTTCCACTTAAGACATTACGCAGAGGATTCAGTGAAGCATGATATACAATAATATATATCATAGTGGCTATTATTATATAATTAAAACTAAACATTCTAAAATGAAATTTAGGATAAATGCGCGAACTTCTTTTATTCCTCTGTTGTTTTGGAAAAAACACTTCGATTTAAGACCTAGCTCTGAAAAAATCGCTATATTCAGGCTGTGGAACTTTGATCTGTGAAAAATTATCAGCTCAATCAGTTTCTACAGGGTTTATAAAAATCTTGGTTCGGTAGTTTTATTTAAACATGTTGAGCAACACAGTAAATACACGCAAATGTGAGTAAGCATTGACATTGGCCATGAGTGTAATTTTTTCTCCCATTTTCTGTATTAACATACAGTCTTTTGTTTTTCAACCAGTCATGGAAGGAAATTATTTTATTGTTGGCTGTTGAGCCGGGCTCCTTTGATGACCCTTGTTTAGTAACTCGGTTACTGCTTTTTAATAAGTCATCACCGGAAACTTTTAACGATTATCGAAAAATCTTTACGGGCTAATTCTTTAAAGTTGATGGAGCAGTCACTGCGTTTACGAACCCAAATCGGTTTAATGGGCTATGTCTTGAGCAAAACTCTTAGTTATACATAATATACATATACTTATACATATACATATATATATATATATATATATATATATATATATATATATATATATATATATATATATATATATATATATATATATATATATATATATATATATATATATATATATATATATATATATATATATATATCACATACTTGTGCCTTTATCCGGGCGATAACACGGTGACATAAAAACGATATGTCCCGTGATATCGTTTTTTGTCCCGCTCAAAACAAAGATGGCGTCCGACTGAAGGATCGATGAGAGATAAGAATAAAAATATTAAATAATACAAGGAAAATAACACAAAGAAATTTGCAGCTATTAAAAGATAAGTTATTTTTGGTTTGTTTTTGTAATTTCTACCTGTTTAGCGTATTTTAAACAATCATTTTGAATTCATTTCGAAATGTACTCGAAGTGTAAATAATTTAAAATATAATCTGGTTTTTGCTCTAGATAAAGGCACAAGTATGTGATAAATAGGTTATCATATTCGAGACTCGGTAATATCAGTTTTATCGCTCTCGTTACGATATCATATTTTGTCCCTCGTTCGCTGCGCTCACTCGTGACAAAATATGATATCGTCTCTCGAGCGATAAAACTGATATCACCTCGCCTCTCATATGATAACCTATACATATATATATATAAATATATATATATATATATATATATATATATATATATATATATATATATATATATATATATATATATATATATATATATATATATACATATATATATATATATACATATATATATATATATATATATATATATATATACATATATATATATATATATATATATATATATATATATATATATATATATATATATATATATATATAATTTAATCTTTTTACTTCCGTCATGGGCAATTAACTGAATTCTTAATCAGGCACGGCATGCAAAGTTCGATCGCTTTGAAATCAACATTATTGAACAATTTTTAACAGTTAAAACGTCTTTGCGACCGATTAAAAGAATGAAATCCATGAAGTTCAGTTATAAATGTTAACTGTACAGTTTTGAATTTGAAACACCGGACTTAACGCCGTAAAGCTCTTCGCTTGATTGAGTTGGATCGCTTGTTGCTGTTTGTTAACAACGGTAATTTGATCGTCGTGTTTGGCGGATGAAGCAGGAGTACGAGATTCTGGTTGAATCTGATTCTCTTTGTCCTCAAATGTTGTTGAAGCAGCTACTGATTCGTTCTGGCTGAGGTAGTTATTCAAAATCGAAGACATAACTTCTTGTTGACTCGAGGATGGCCGGCTGCTGTACGACTCGATCGATGTGTCGGATTTGTGGCCAGTGATTGACTTGATTAAACGGGTCTCGACGTTTGCATTTGCTAAAACCGTTACGGACGTGGCCCTAATGGAGTGGTTAGTTAAGGGTGGTTCGATACCTGCTCTTTTGGTCATCACCCGAAGCAAATTACCGAGAGTCCTCTCACCGACAGGGGAATTTGCGTACCAGATCAAGTTGTTGACATCAAATTTGTTGGCATTCGCATCTTTTGGGCGCTGAAACAAGCTATCACATGTTGGGTTAAGATGCTTTAAATAATTCTTGATTGTTTGGACAGGACAAGTGGGAGAATCTGGTATACTATAGATTTTGCCATCGGATTCGTCTTCGGGATCGTAGAGACCACCTTGGTGATTTTTTGTTGCCAAAACAGAGCCAGCAACTTCGCGATTTAACTCAAAAAAGTCCTTCCCGTCCGGTGTGGACCTCAAGACAAGCATGTTTGGTTTCAGTAGCCGTTGGTTTTCTCTGCCTCTCTTGCCAAAGTAAAAACTTAAGTAAAACCAAACTGTGCGAAACAGTTGTGCCGGGTCAAAGGTGTCTGCGGGACCTAATTCACCGGCACGGAAAAGCTGCTTAATTTCTTCTTTTGAAATTGGTTTTTTGTGCACTGTGCCAGCTATTTTGCCTGACTTTCTCAAGTCTTTGACAAAGGCATCAAGAACTGCATTTGCTTCAGCAAAGGTAGGGTCACCAACTATGCTAAACCCTTTTTTACACTTTTTCTTTAAAAATCTTTCGATGGCAGCCCTAATAGCTTTCATCGTTGTTTTTTTGTAGTACGAACCGTCTTTCTGCCTGGCAGACGTGTAAAACTGCTTTAAGCAATTGTTCAGTTCTGCTTGTGACATCTCTGTTATGTATTTGTCACATTTTTTTGAGCTTGTGAACCATTCTGGAAATAGAGCAAAAGAAATCCGAAAATTTAATTAAATGACTTTAGTTTACAAATGTTGTATCGTGGTTTTTTGTACGTTTTAAGTACAGAAAAACATAAAAAAGCCCGTATATTTTATAAACTTAGTTTTAACTTACCGTCGAATACTTTTATTCCAAATTTTGTCGCTCTTTCAGTGCACTTTGGCGTACTTTTATCAAGTAAAACTTTTATTTCAGTATCGCTTAACTCCCCAAATCTTTCAGCCATTTTGTTTACGTTTCTCTACTAGACAGATATGAGCTATTATCTGTCTAGTAGAGAGCCAATCAGATTGCCCATTAGCTCATATCCAGCGCTTGTGTATATAATAAATATATATATATATATACAGCTAATTCAAAAAAGGTTCTCATCGCAAATTCTCAACCTTAAACTCTAAGCGCGCAAGGCGCAATGGGAACGCATGCTCTTTCATCCTCGCATTTATAATTAGTGGCAAGGAGTGAGATTTTAAAATGCCTCGAGCATATAGCCAGGACTTACGCGGGAGTGCAATTTGGTTGACCGAAATAATGGGTTTTCAAACCGATGAAGTGAGTATCTTACTCGTTTTGAAGCCTTGCAAGCAGTAAGTCTCAAAAATACTCGATACAGTATTTTAGTAATTATATATGCCCTAAAATTTGAACTTAATTATTATGCACAATAGACAAGCTTTTGACACCTCTGGGTCTCTGGGAATTCGTCCTTTTGTACGGCAAAAACATGGTGAAACAAGCGCTGCCATAGCCTGAATGATTGTGATCGCCAATTCAAAACAAGAAATTGAGCGACATCAACTATTAACTGTGAAGGTACAATTAGAATCAGTCCACCTCTCACCCGTTCCGACAAAGCGAGACGATGTAAACAACTCTCTAACTTGCTTTGCCGTACAAAAGGATTAATTCCCACAGGCCCAGAGGTGTCAAGCTTGTCAATTAAACTATTGTGCATAATAATTACGTTCTAATAGGGTTTAGGGCATACATAAATACTAAAATACGGTATCGAGTATTTTTGAGACCCACTGCATGCAAGACTTCAAAACGAGTAAGATACTCACATCATCGATTGGAAAACCCATTATTTCGGTCAACCAAATTGCTCTCCAGCATTAGTCCTCGCTATATGCTCGAAGCATTTTAAAATCTCACTCCTTGCAGCTAATTATAAATGCGAGGATGAAAGAGCGTGCGTTCCCATTGCACCTTGCGCGCTTAGAGTTTAAGGTTTAGAGTTTGCGATGACAAGCTTTTTTGAATTAGCTGTATATATATATATATATATATATATATATATATATATATATATATATATATATATATATATATATATATATATATATATATATATATATATATATATATATATATATATATATATATATATGTATATATAATAGTAATAAAATTGTAAAATAGTAATCTCGTTTGGAAAGTGCTCAACTTTATCGGAGCTTTATTGGTAAAACAGTAACTGAGTAAGACTAAAATTTCATTATGTACAATAAAAACTACAAATTTGTTTCGAGAGCTCTATACAGGAGACTCTCTCATCAGGTTATAAATACGACCAGGCTACTGCTTGCTTATTTAAATGTTTGTTAAACAACACTTCCGTGCGTGGGGCGACACGTATTTACTAATTCATTTCTACTGTTTAATGAACACAACTGAGGTTTACATATTATGAAGTACTTTTCGGCAATGCATAAATTACATCTTTTGTTAGTATTTGAATACGAATTTGCTCTCGCCAGAATTCTCCATTTTAGGTCATAGTTTAAGTTGTTTTCCTTTAGTGTCCATATGTGTCTACTGATGTGTGGCGTTCTTCTTGCTCTTATCCTTGAATGAGGCCAAGTGGTTAGGATATCTTGTCTTAAAATGGTTTTCGGTTAATCCAATATAGGTCCCGGTTGACTTGTCTGTCACAACGGTGGCTTGGTATATGACATTGTTCGTGAGGCAATGGCCATCAAGAGGGCATTCAGACTTGTTCCTACAATTGCACTTGTTAATTTCGTCATTGTTAGCTCGGCTCGGATTTGCAAGGATAGCTTTGTTATGGTTTGTTATTTTAGCTTCTAAGTTGGGCATGCACGAGTAGCTTATCTTCAAGGTGTTTTTGTTAAATATTTTGCGGAGAGGGTGGTTCTGCTCAAAACAATCTTTGACGATTGATAAAATTTTTACCAACATTAGTAGCCACGTGCTTGCTATATGGTAGATGGAACCATGTGCTGTTGCGTGATCTGTTCTTTGCTTTACTTTCCGAGTTTGGTTTTACATTCTCGTACTTGAGTGTATTCTCATATCCGCTGTTGCTTAATGCTTCTTGGAAGACTGGCGCTGCTTCATCGAAAGATTCTTTGTTGGATGAAATCTCATTGAGTCGTCGGTTTACAGCGAACGGGATGTTTTTAAGGATAAGCGGTGGGTGGTTACTTTCGCCATGTACGTAAAGTGGCTTGTTGTTGGGCTTGATGTAAGGGGCATATGATTGTTTGTTCCAATCTAGGGTCACATCCAAAAAGTTGACAACTTTTTTATTTGCTTCGATTGTGATTTGTAAATGGTTGCTGCTGAAGACTTTGCAGATAGATTTCTTTTATTGCTCTATCTTTCGTACTGTTGTGCGAAAAGCTGCCAAGCCATCATCTCTGTAAAGGCCAATTTGGTTTCTGCTAATTTCATTAGGAAGCTGACATAAAAGGTAAGCTCCGACAAGCTCGCACGTTTCGGCGCCGTCGTATGATCCCATTGTGACATACGAAACGTGCGAGCTTGTCGGGGCTTACCTTTTATGTCAGCTTCCTAATGAAATTAGCAGAAACCAAATTGGCCTTTACAGAGATGATGGCTTGGCAGCTTTTCGCACAACAGTACGAAAGATAGAGCAAATAAAGAAATCTATCAGCAAAGTCTTCAGCATTTACAAATCACAATCGAAGCAAATAAGAAAGTTGTCAACTTTTTGGATGTGACCCTAGATTTGAACAAACAATCATATGCCCCTTACATCAAGCCCAACAACAAGCCACTTTACGTACATCGCGAAAGTAACCACCCACCGCTTATCCTTAAAAACATCCCGCTCGCTGTAAACCGACGACTCAATGAGATTTCATCCAACAAAGAATCTTTTGATGAAGCAGCGCCAGTCTTCCAAGAAGCATTACGCAACAGCGGATATGAGAATACACTCAAGTACGAGAATGTAAAACCAAACTCAGAAAGTAAAGCAAAGAACAGATCATGCAACATCACATGGTTCCATCCAACATATAGCAAGCACGTGGCTACTAATGTTGGTAAAAAAATTTTATCAATCGCCAAGGATTGTTTAAAGCAGAACCACCCTCTCCGCAAAATATTTAACAAAAACACCTTGAAGATAAGCTACTCGTGCATGCCCAACTTAGAAGCTAAAATAACAAACCATAACAAAGCTATCCTTGCAAATCCGAGCCGAGCTAACAATGACGAAATTAACAAATGCAATTGTAGGAACAAGTCTAAATGCCTTCTTGATGGCCATTGCCTCACGAACAATGTCATATACCAAGCCACCGTTGTGACAGACAAGTCAACCGAGACCTATATTGGATTAACCGAAAACCATTTTAAGACAAGATATTGTAACCACTTGGCCTCATTCAAGGATAAGAGCAAGAAGAACGCCACACATCTAAGTAGACACATATGGACACTAAAGGAAAACAACTTAAACTATGACCTAAAATGGAGAATTCTGGCGAGAGCAAATTCGTATTCAAATACTAACAAAAGATGTAATTTATGCATTGCCGAAAAGTACTTCATAATATGTAAACCTCAGTTGTGTTCATTAAACAGTAGAAATGAATTAGTAAATACGTGTCGCCCCACGCACGGAAGTGTTGTTTAACAAACATTTAAATAAGCAAGCAGTAGCCTGGTCGTATTTATAACCTGATGAGAGAGTCTCCTGTATAGAGCTCTCGAAACAAATTTGTAGTTTTTATTGTACATAATGAAATTTTAGTCTTACTCAGTTACTGTTTTACCAATAAAGCTCCGATAAAGTTGAGCACTTTCCAAACCAGATTACTATTTTACAATTTTATTATTATTATATATACATATATATATATATATATATAAGTATATATATATATATATATATATATATATATATATATATATATATATATATATATATATATATATATATATATATATATACTGTCAATCCCGAAAAGGTTGTCCAGATGAAATATACTATAATACATATATATCGATCACGTGGTTACTGTAATATATGCGTCAACACGAAGATTTTATCATGCGTGTTAATTGCGCGTTCGATTAGCGTGGAAATTAAAACCTGTTTGCAGTATATACTGTACACAATGTCGAGACCATATTCGGCGCATGATTTGCGTTGGAGAATGGTTTATGAAAGACTATTTTATCAAAGGAAGTATAAAGAAATAGCATCACAGTTATTTGTTTGCCCAGAAACTGTGTACCGGACGAATTACGTTTTTGAATAGCGGTGATGTGAAGCCGTATCGTCTTGGTCGGCCTACTGGAAGCGCGAGTTTATTCGATCATGAAGGGTCTATCCATAATGGATTGTATTCTTCGAACCCCTCAGATACGGCTACATGAAATAGCTAACTACATCACCAGTGCTGCTGGCTCTTCATTTCGTCCAGAGACATTGTGTCGCGCTGTTCACATGCTTGGAAAGACCCGTAAAAATGTAGGTCATTGAACCGATTGAAGTATTTAACATTGGTTGGCTGCTGACTAACATTGCAAGTTGTTTTATCGTCAGTGTAACTAAAATATTAAAATACTACAGATACAACGTATTGCTCTTCAAAGAAATGATGACTTCAGACAGCAATTTAAAGCCGAAGTAAGCGTATTCAATCCAAACCAACTCGTATCCTCGATGAAACAGGCATTGTACGATTTAAGGAACGATCTATACCGCTGTCATAATATATTTTGATGGTCAACATTTTTGTACATTGAGTTATACTTTTTGTTGAAGGATAAACGAATTACTCGTGGGTTGTGAGAGATTTTGTACTGTAAAGTGTGTCCCTTTAGAAATGATACTATTGACTTGTTGTTAAATGTGCGTTGCTATGCCTCTGTGAATTTAAATTAGCTTTTACATGTAAAACGAACAGCAACACAATAATTACGTCAAATTATAACAATGAAAATACTTCTGCCATTCATGTAGACAATTCGTTTAAATTCCCAGAGGCATAATAACACAATTTAATATCTTGCACAACCCACGAGTACTTTATCCATACTAACGAGTAATTCGTTTATCCTTCAACAAAAAGTATAACTCAATAAACAAAAATGTTGACCATCAAAATATATTATGACAGCGGTATAGATCGTTCCTTAATACGTGCAATGCCTGTTTCATCGAGGAATACGAGTTGGTGATTAAATACGCTTATTTCGGCTTTAAATTGCTGTCTGAGGTCATCATTTCTTTGAAGAGCAATACGTTGTATCTGTAGTATTTTAATATTTTAGCTACACTGACGATAAAACAACTTGCAATGTTAGTCAATAGCCAACCAATGTCAATACTTCAATCGGTTCAATGACCTACATTTTTTCGCGTCATTCCAAGCATGTGAACAGCGTGACACAATGTCTGTGGACGAAATGAAGAGCCAATAGCACTGTTAATGTAGTTAGCTATTTCATGTAGCCGTATCCGAGTTATTCGAAGAATACAATCCATTATGGATAGACACTTCATGATCGAATAAACTCGCGCTTTCAGTAGGCCGACCAAGACGATACGGCTTCACATCACCGCTATTCAAAAACGTAATCGTCCGGTACACAGTTTTTGGGGAAACAAATAACTGTGATGCTATTTCTTTATACCTCCTTTGATAAAATAGTCTTTGATAACCATTCTCCAATGCAAATAATGCGCCGAATATGGTCTCGGCATTGTGTACAATATATACTGCAAACAGGTTTTAATTTCCACGCTAATCGAACGCGCAATTAACACGCATGATAAAATCTTCGTGTTGACGCATATATTACAGTAACCACGTGATCGATATATATGTATTATAGTACATTTCGCCTGGACAACCTTTTCGGGATTGACATGCAGTATATATATATACATATATATATATATATATATATATATATATATATATATATATATATATATATATATATATATATATATATATATATATATATATGTATAAATGAAGGAATTAAAGACGAGAAATACTTTTTCTGTCGCTACTCAGAGTTTCACGCGCTTAGGCGATCATCAGGCAACTGACAGATAATATTTTATTATTCACAATAAGTTTGGCTATAGTTAGTGGTTTAAAGTTACATGTCGGCAAGTGCTAAATAAATCTGAGCGTTTGTTAAGCAGTTTCTTCCGGCTTTTTAAGATTAAAAGTTTTTCTTCTAAGCACAGGTAACATTTTTTTGAATTGACAGGAGTTGTGAATTGTTTGATTATTCCCCATTTGACCTCATAGCTTCTACCATTTTCTTTTATCTGCCATATGTGCTTTGATAATTCTGTTTCATTTCGGTATTTGATGTTGTTAATGGATTTGCAGTGGTTTCTGTAGCGTGTCTTGAAGTGGTTGGATGTTACACCTATGTATGTCTTTGTATCGTTGTTGTCAGTTGTCGTTATGTCGGCTTTGTAAACAACATTTGTTTGTAGGCATTTGCCTTCGATGGGACATTGCCTGTTCTGTCTGCAGTTGCAGTCTCGCGTTTCGTTTGTTTTGTTTTGTCTGTCTTGGTTTTTAAGTATCGTTTTGTTGTGTCGTGAAATAAATGTTCGCATGTTTTCATATTGCAGCTGTAGCTAACGCGTACTGTGTGTCTGTTAAAAAGCTTGTTGAGTTTACTGTTAGGAGGAAAGTGCTTGTCGATCAGTTGTAAAAAGTTCTATATATATATATATATATATATAAAAGTTATATATATATATATATATATATATATATATATATATATATATATATATATATATATATATATATATATATATATATATATATAGATATATATATATATATATATATATATATATATATATATATATATATATATATATATATATATATATATATATATATATATAGACGAGGTTGTGGTTTCCTTCGACGTGGTTTCGTTGTTTACATCAATCCCTGCTGACCTTGCTAAAGATATAGTAAGACGAAAGCTCAAAGAATCTGACATTTGGCAAGCCCATACAGATTTGACATCATCTCAAATTCTCGGACTTCTTGCTTTAGTGCTAGACAACAGTTACTTTAAGTTTGATGGGGATCATTACCATCAAATATCTGGTTGTGCAATGGGTTCGCCGGTCAGCGCTGTAATTGCGGAGCTTGTGATGCAAGAGATAGAGTTTATAGCATTGGCAACTGCACCTATTAGCGTTCGCTGGTGGCGCCGATATGTAGACGACTCCAATTCATGTCTCAAGAAATGTGATGTACAGTCTTTCCATGATCATTTGAACGCAATAAATGAACATATTCAGTTTACCATCGAAATGCCGTCAATCTCGGAGAAAGAGGAAAGTATCGCGTTTCTTGACACAAGTAACACCGTGCTGAAGACTGGTCAGATAGATGTTACGGTTCACCGAAAAGACACACACACTGAGAAGTACCGATCATTCGATTCGCATCATCCTAAACAAAGCAAAGTAGCTGTGGTTAAGACTTTGTTAGATCGGGCAGCAGCAATTCCATCGAATGCAAGCCAGAAAAAATCTGAAAAGGAAAATGTTCTCAAAGATTTGGCTATACTCTGAATTTTATTGGTGACGTAAGTGAAAGAAGCCGAAATAGAACTGATATCGATCAACAATGCGGGGAACCCAAGGGTCATACGAGTATACCATACATCAAAGGTGTGTCGGAAAGGATAAAACGAATACTCTCTGAGGTCAATATCCAAACGGCATTTAAGCCAATGTTGACCTTAGAAAATGTATTTCGTAAGCCGAAGGACAGACCAACAGAGACACAAGTGAAAGGTATTGCGTATAAATTCAAATGCAAATCGTGTGATTTTACATATGTGGGTGAAAGCAAAAGGTCGTGGAAGTCAAGATGGGCAGAACACAAACCTGGAACTCGACGTATGATTGAGTCATCGATAAAAGAACATGCCGAAACAACCGGACATGATGTGCAATCCGATGATGCACATATATTAGAAAAAGGTGTTATGAATTATCATAAACGGCTTTTCCTCGAGTCGTTCCATTCATGCAATGATAATGACTCCAGAAATGAGCATAAACATTTCCCCAAAGTGTATATTCCATTCTTAAAAGTGGACAATAGGAACAATGGATACATTACTATAAATAGTTAGGCAGTTCTAATTTTTTGTAAATACTTTGATAAAGGTTGCAGCTAGCATCCGAAAATTTAGTAGTTTTTAATAAACGTTTTTAGATCAGTTTCAACACTTTTAAATGTATCATGTTTATCACTGATCGCCTCAGTAACATATATATATATATATATATATATATGTATATATATATATATATATATATATATATATATATATATATATATATATATATATATATATATATATATATATATATATATATTATGCATAAATTAATAATGAATATATAAAATAAGTGTGGTCTAAGCACCATGCAGCTGTAGCGGTGCCTCGCTCACCGACAGGCCAATACAGACTCCATGTGTGCTAAATTATTCAGTAATGTGAATTAAGGCTACATAAGTCTATGTACGGCAAAGGTGGCCTTCAGAAGAATGTCGTTATTGCTAATGAATTCTTCGTGTGTAAATTGAATGCCTTGATGATAGCTGTTGAATTTGTCTAATAATAAATTCATCTCAAACAGAAACTTTATTCCCACAATTATATATTTTTGTTTATTATAATAGATCCTCCACGTAATCCCTTTAATAACTGGAGTAGAAGATGTTCGAGAAAAATGCTTTAATGACATCATAAAATGGAAACAAAATTTTCCAGAAAGGTAGAAAAACTTTTCTACTGGTGGTAAATGGAAAGTTTCCACATTCACATTTGCGTGCATTCGCTTTGTTAATCAGAATGTTTACAAAGAACTACCCAGCCAATACTGCAATACCACGGTAATATTTTTTTGTAAAAACCTCGTCTTGGTTCATGAGTAGTTAAGAATCATATTATAAGGAATGACAATAGGGCAAGACAAAATTACGACACATACAAATTATAAAGTTCTATTCTCTTCTCTTCTATTCTTAGCGTTGCTTGACACGTAACAACGCATAGCTAGGTCATAATTTCGACGCTAAAATTGTCAACGTTATCTTTCGGGCTTTCAATGTCTTGAAACTTTGCTAATCCCAAGTCTAAATAATGTTCTTTCGAATGTCATAAAGATTACTTTGGGCAAATGACTGTGTGTTACGTTATTGTTGGTTCATGTTGTTGGTTACGTTATCGTTATTGTTGAACCAAAGTTGGTTCATATTTCTAACCTTTGACCAGTGCCGACACTTGATACAAGACACAATGCATGTGTTTATATACGTTTAAAAGATTCTCAATTGATTTGGAATATCTAAATACAATCAATAGTATTAAGAATATGGATACTTACATGTTTAGTTCTAAAAATACTCTAAAGCAGCATTTAAACTAGTATGTTTTATACAAAACATCTCATTACTTCTGAGTCCTGACCTGTCAAATGTCAACAATTTTGACCCAAGTAACCCATCCATATAAGGTCAGTATGTTTTATGATCACAAATCAGGTAGCATGCACTGATTTTACAGTATAAATTAAATTTATTAAACTCATATTATTCAGCAGTTGCGTGAAGCGAAAATGTAAATATAAATGAATCTAATATATTTTTAAAGTGGCTCCTTAGGTTTTATGCAATTTCAAATTTTAAATGCAGACCTTTCCATTTCCTATTCCTTCGCCTTTTGTTGTACAAAGAAAAAATTCAGTACAAGTGTTATTAAGCCTTTGCTGAAGACTGCACTATGCTTACTTTGTGCTAAGGTGCCGTTGCTATGGCAACAAATGGCTTGCTTAGAATACGGAAATAGTTTCGAACTGTCAACACAAAAATTGATTTAAGGTAAACAACTTAAACTAGAAATATATGCATGCAGCAACCCCTCGCCATTAACTAAGAGCATGCAACTATATTTTCAGAATTACATGAAGTACTTGTATAGGTTGCTGTCATAGCAACACGGCAATTGTTATTCTTTCTGTATATTTTTCAAAATGACAAAATATCAGTTCTTAATCACAGGTTACCCAGAATGCGTACAGTTCTAATATAGCGTTAAGTGGAACAGCATCTACTACATAATGTATATATTAACACAAAGGTTGGCAAGTAAATACAAATTTGAGCACTCGTACAAAATTTAAACACAAAAAAATCTGCAAAAAGACTTCGATATTCATTTAAAAACATACACGTATTGAGAAGACATAACTGAAAAGCATATACGTTGTATTTTTGTGTCAATTCAACGTTTTTTACCCGACAAAATTCGCGAAAAGTCGTCAAATTTTTATAGTTGATTTTCGCTAAAACTTTTAATCCTTGTTTCATTAACAATTTTTTTAAATTGCACAACATTTGTAATTGGTATGTTATTACGCCTAATGAAAACTTAAATTTGGCATAAAATACGACCTATCAATTACATTAGTAATAAGAAGACAGTCTTGCATTTAGAAAACATAAACTTACCCTGGAATTTAAACAGTTAATAGACTGGATGAGTACGGCTACGCCGGGTTTTATAAAGCATTAAAACACAAGTATAAATACGCATTATCAACAAACTTGCCTTGTGTTTCACGCCATAGTTAATTCTCGCCGCTTCTCTGTATTTTCCCCGAATTAATCTCTCTTCAAGAGTCTTGTGGCAGTCGTTTTCGTCTTAGTTCTCACCTTTTTGGATGCCTTAAGTGTTTGCTGCTCCTGATCGTCTGCCATATTCCTGAGATCAGAAATGACCACCCTACGTTGGTTGTGAAAGTTGCCAAATCTTTTTTGCAAAAATACAAAATATTGTAGTGCAAAAAGCAAATTGAGATATTTGCTGTCAGTTGAATTCGTGATTAATCAATCAACAATAAATTGTAAATCTGGCCAATCAGTTTTAGCTATTCATTTAATTAAAGAGAGCTGGACTACCATCTATTTCTAATTCTAGGTCGTTTATAAAAATTTTAAACAGATATGGACCACTAACACTACCTTGAACAATGCCTCTGTTGACATTTTTCCATTCTCCAACAAATTCGGTGTAAACCACTCGTTGTTTTCGATTCTCAAGGAAGCTCAAATACCAATTTATTATGTAAGGATTTAGGGGTAAACATTTAAGCTTGTCAAACAAAAGCTTATGATTTATACTATCAAATGCTTTATTGAAATCCAGAGTGAAAAGACACACGGCTACACAATTTCGATCGTCCAAGTATGTATTCATAATATGTTGCATAAGCATCGTTTTTATGCTACTCACTCTACTGCGATATGCAAACTGGGTGCGACTTAAGTTTTTTTCAACAATATCACGAGCATAATTGTTGTTTACTAATTTCTCTAAGGCACGTGCGATCACTGGCGTGATGTTTAATCCTCAAAATTCTGTCATTTCTTTAGGGATATCAGTTTTGGCACTGGGTTGATATTAGCTCTTTTCCACAGTGCAGGCCACGTGTGAGATTTTAAAGAACGGTTCCAGATATTATGAATGATAGGGCTGAATATTTATGTATGCTCTTTCCAAATCCAGAATGGTATCTGATCTGGACCAGTTGCTGTCTTCTTTAAATTCCTAAAAGAATTCCATACTTGTATTTCTGTAATTTCTGGCACCTCTATATCATCAGCAGTTGTTAACAAATTTGGCTTTACATATTCAGGATCATCACATAGTTCAGCAAAATACTCATTCAAGGAACCCAGAAATCGTTCCTCTAAATTTAATTGAGCAGATTTTTACAACGCTGAGAAACATTATCTATATTTCTCAACCATTTATTTGTACCAATAGGTTCTTGAAACAGTTTTTTCCTATTTTGTACAATTACTTCGGATATTCTTTTATTGATTTCATTATTCCGTTCCAGATTATTTGGTGATATCCTTGACTTGATTATTCTCAACAGAGATTTGAGTAAGGGTGTAATCCACTCTGGATCTCGAGTACTAACTGTTTATAGAGGCATACATTTATCCATATGAGCGTCAATTACTGTTTCTAAGTAACTCACTGCCTGGTCAACATCATTTGTGTTAAGAGCTGCTCCTCAATTTTCTCCAGCTCGTGATTTATACAAGCATTCTTTGCGTTGTTTTCTACAATCCCTGATTTGAACTTTTCTACGAATAGGTTTGAGTTGATGTAACATTTAACTGGCGTAAAGGGAGCTACCGACCGTACAAAAAGACGAAAAACGACCAACTATACATCAACAGGCAGTTAATTATTCTTACTCAGTAAATAAATATGTGTGCCTTTACTTACGCGTACTTGAGTTGTTTCACTGCTCACCTCGTCTATCAATACGAGATCCGCAGGCATTTCCACATTATGCCATGGTTTGAACTTCCCTATTATTTCCTATAATTAGTAGTGCTTTGAAATTATTATAACAAAAATACAAAAAAAACCTGTTCTGCAGTTTCGGGTTGCTCTTTAAAATCACTTTTTGTACACTGTATAACAAACATTCGTAAAGTTTTGTATTTGCTGGATTGAGCCGTGGAAAGCATTCATTGTTTTTTCCCGATTGAGAGTCGACACGGAACAACAAACAGACTGGCTGACTTTGCTTTTAAAAGACGCATTTTATGCAATTTGGACGGGCGCTATTTAGACTTTATCTCGCAAAGAAAAGCGGAAATTCAGGTGAAAAAAATTGATTTCTGCTGGTGACCACTTTAGTACGTAACATATGGGATGAATCTACCACGTTCTTATTGCGTCCATTTAATCATTCACTAATTTGTTCTTATGAAATCAGTAAACGTATTAATTGGGCATTGAAAGCGAAGTGGCCCCATCCTCTGCTATTAAGTGCTCACAATTTCTCGACACCAAGACGGAAAAATTTTCCAGGGTCCCGTCGTATTTAGACTCTCTTAAAAATAAGCCCCCTGGTACAAATCCGCTAGCAGCTACGAATACTGGCCCCTGGAGGTTGTAAGTGAATGCTAGTAATACCATAGAAGCTATATACATAACTACATATTTTTCTAAAATTTGTAAAGTAAGTTAAACAGTAGCGGTACAATCTTTTCGCTTACAACAATAATAAACAGCCTCAATTTTCTTTTCAGTAAGCCAATAATGAAATGGAAGATTACTGTGGTGACCGGCAGTTTGCGTGGTGCTGGAACAGATGCATCAATTTCGATAAAACTAACAGGTATACTGGAGACTTTAGCAACTATTCCATTCTTTGAATTTACGCACGGGTAATACGTTTGTAATCTTATTAACATTCTTTCAACTGTCGAGGCGCCGATGTTATAGGCTTGGCGAAAATGATTTCAAGGCTAAATTTTCAGACTGGCTGCACTGCTGTTTAGCTTAACAAGCAGATTTCATTTTTGTGTGCATCTAGAGCGTAGTAGATCACAGAGAATGTGATCGTGTGCGAATGACAATAAGTTTCAACACGAGTCGAGGCCGAGTGTCGTACGTTTCTGTTCTTCGCACGCAATGGCTTCTTCTGTGATGTAGTATATAAGGACAACAGAATGAAATCTATTTGTAGTATTAACAATAAATAATCAAAAAAGCTTAAATAAACGCGGGAATTGAAAACCGTACGAAAACATTTTGCTCAAGAAAATCACGCTATTGGATGACGTCAACCGTTCACGTGTCATATAATAAGACAAAGCTCTGGACCATCAAAAATCCGGAATGAATTCTCATGATGGTGTGAAAAGAAATAATACGGTATTCTTTCGTCTTGATCAATAGACGAGATTAGTTGGATCAGGCTTCTCTCTTCGTCATGGCCTATGTCCACGCATGTGTCCCTATTCCTAGCTACTGTTTATAATTTCTCTTTTTGTTGAAGATTTAGTCTTGAAGCTGATATTATCTTACAGGTAAAGATGGAAAAGAAACTTCTAAGATCACATTGGACAAGTTTTTCCACAATGACTTCGAGAGAGGTGACACTGATACTTACAACGTGAATGGAGAAGACGTTGGCGAAGTTGTCATGCTCACATTGAATAATAACCGACTAGGTTTCAAAAGTGATTGGTATATCGCCAATATTACAGTGGAGAAAGAACTTCCTGGTGGATCTGAGAAATACTTTTTCCCTTGTTATCGTTGGGTCGTTAGTCAATTGGTGGTTTATGAAGGAAAAGGTATATGATTATGTAGCACCCCCCCCCCCCCCCCCCAAAGAGGGAATAAACATTCCCAAAAGAGACCAGAAACAGAGAGAGAATGTAATTATAATAATACGGAGAAAGGGCCGGGAGAGTTAGTGAAGAAAGATAGTTGCTCTTAATTCTTGGACAACAAAGTAATAATTCATTTTGTCAACCATTTTTGCTGTCAGGTTTATTAAGAGTCGATTTCTCTCTCGGCTACAAAACAAAACCTATATCCATTTTTCAGCTAAAGTAATTCATCCGGCACTAGCTTTTTGTTTTCAAATCGGGCGTTACAGCATACCTGCCAATTTTTGCCATTCAAAAAGAGTGAGATTTTAATTTTACTTCAAAAAAGAGCGAGATTGAAGAGAAAAGAGTGAGATTGTGGCTGCCGTGAGATTCTTTGGTGTTTGCGTGAGAGCGTTACTTTTAAATGAAAAGGATGAGTCTCTTGACAAAACCGTATGGGTTGACAAGTATATATATAATAAATAATCTATACAAAAATAGAACAAGATGTATATTATGTGTTGGTGTATATCACTGATCTAAATAAAACTGGATAGGGCATCTTTTTGAATTCAGTAATCCAATGTTGTATCCAAAATATCTATATAATGAGATGATATACTAAAATCGATCTAAAGTTCTGCAAATCAAATCGCGACGTGTAAAAACTTACGAAGTTAAAAAATGTCTTTTCCATCTTAACTGCGAAGTCGTACCTTGCCATAAAGTTTTTGATGGTACTTTCGAGAAAGTTTAAAACACTTGATAATGAGCTCATGGCCGCCATCTTGGACAATCCTCATCAGTTATTCAAATTTAAAAGGAAACAGAGATTACTTTTGAAAAATATTCAGTCACACAATGTTTATCCAATACTGCAAAACCCCTTCTACTACGTCAATAGAATGAATGTTGATCTGTGGCTCCATTTATGCATGACAAAAGCTTTATCTAGTTGTAGTTGTGTATGTAGCCAGACATGCACTAATAATAACATCACAGTATTATATAAATTGCCATAACAATAAGATACAATGTGGTTTACACTGCTGCTGCCAAGAATTATATAGAAATCAAAATTTTTGTGATAAGTAATGATATATCAGTGGCGTAGCCAGCGCGACAATTTAGTCCCGCAATGCAAAGTTCAGTAAGTTTCAAGTTATTAGCATTATTAATTTCTTTTGATATTGATTGTTTTTACAGTCAGGTTTGCTACGGTACTGCATATTATTTAACAATTATTCGACAAAGGCAACGTGATTGTCGGGGAATAATCACCGAGACAAAGTCGAGGTTAACATTACCCGAAAAGCACCGAGCCTCATGAGACGAATAATTTTTTTAGTATTTTTACACAAGTTATGTAATTTTTGTTTATTTCTTTGTCCGTAATTTGTACAAAAGGCGCCTAGTAACCATTTTGTAAACTTGTGTTTGCTGTTATATTCACCTGCAGATGAATATAAAGAAATTTTGCATCATATTGGGGCAATCACAACATCGGATTTCTTATGTTCACTAATGTGTAAAAATACCAATAGTTATTAGTCTTGTGCTGTTCATTACACCATAGTCAGTTTGATTGTTTTCTTTATGCTGACGCTTCCTTGGCGCATATTGAGGAAAATCTTTCAAGTTATAAAAATACAAACCTATTTCTCTTTCGTTCTTATAATCCTTCTTACCTACGGCAAAAAGCGATATTTCAATATTTATTATTATTTATTACTGATTGTTTGCAATTACTTACTGCAATGAAATTACAACTTCAGAGATTATGCAAGAAAAATTTGTATGTATATTAAAGGATTATTGACCGGATAGTTGAAACTTGTTCCATGATGAGTTACACAAGATATTCTATGCGACAGAAAAACTCCCCAATAAAAATAGGTTGCCTCAAAAGCCTTTGCACACTAAAAATATTCAGTCTTCTTTTTCTCCAGCTTTCCTGCCCAACTCAAGTGACAGTGGACCTGCCATAGCTGAACAACGAAAGAAAGAGGTGGATGAAAACAGGCAAGTGTACAAGTGGGGAACAGATCCAAACTATACACACGATCTTCCAGGATTCATCGAAGCAAAAGATCCAAGCCATTTGCCCAAAGATGTACAATTCACTGATGAAGCCACTCTTTCTCTGTTCGATGTTGGGTTGATTGATTTCACAAATCTTGGTCTTTCTCATTTGTTCGAGATTTGGGATTCTTGGGATAGCTTGGAAGATTTCCGACAGCTCATCACTCCAGTTATTCAGAGCGGTCTTCCCCAGTCTGCTGAGTATTGGCGAGATGATGTTTGGTTTGGAGCGCAGTTTCTAAACGGTTCAAATCCTGAAGTGATAAGACAATGCAAAACGTTGCCTGTGAATTTTCCTGTCAAAGACGGTATGGTCGCACAGCTGCTGGACCGTGGGTACAATTTGAACAAAGCTATGCAGGTAAGGACTTCTTCTTAACATTGCTGTTTGCGATGAAGTTCTGTATTAATTACTATTTCGCAGTTAATATACAAGTTATTTCCATGTTGCTATACAGTTTCATTATAAATTATGGTAGACAGAAAGATACTACAATACACGGCGAGATTTTTTCGTGAGATGTCTTCACTAGTAAAGATATCGATCAATTTCGGCCAATAATTTTCTGTTTTCAGAATGGCGTCTTTACAAGAGCAGGGAAGTACTTTACGCATATTTTATTTTGAAAAGCAAAATATGATTTACCCATATAATTTTTTTGACTTCAAATACAGAATTAAAATCTTGGCGTTTTAAAATCTTTGCATTGATAAATAATTTTGTGGGTTTCCACTGACAATAGGGATCCTGCACGGGTGGAAAAGATCAAGCAAAAATGAGCATGGCCAGTAGTACCTCAGCGTGTAGTCCTACAACATGAATTTAAGCTAACAAAGCTTGCCCATCTTAAAGCGCTGAGAAAAAAACAACAACTGATGTTTAAATGAGGCCTCATTTTCCCTGTGCATTAAAAACTGATTTTTAAACGGATTTTTGTAAAAACTGATTTTTAATTACGCTAGGAAGGCCTTATTTTCCTCGTTAACTATGCAATCCTTGATGGTATACCAACAATGGACAAAGGTAAAGATAAACGATACATTGAGCCGGCGATGGGCTTGTTTTATCTCAGAAACAACGGTGATATGGTGCCTATTGCAATTCAATTGGGACAAAACCCAGGCAAGAACAATCCAATATGGACGCCATTACTCGACACTGAATGGGATTGGCTCATGGCAAAACTTTGGCTTCGCTCTGCAGACACGCAGTATCATCAGGTGAGACCAGAGTTTCTGTAAATTAAGTCGTAAGAAGAAAATTAAATATAATGACCCGTATGTTATGTTCTTAACACGTTTATCGGGCGACGCAGCTCTGTATTTAATGTTTAACATGGAAATTCTTCAACCGGTCCTTGACACTCCCAGTAACAAGCAAGATGAAATTTATGCCAAGGCCAAAAAACTTTGACCGTTGATTCAGCTCCAAAGCCTGTGCACTTTAATAATCTAAACTTTTACTACCAGTGCTTAACAAATACTATATTGTACGACGGTAATTATTTATAATTTCTACGCAAATCTGCATGAAGGTGGAAAATTCCGTACGTAAATTTGGATTAAAAAATATTCGGCAATCGACTCGCGGAAAAAATCGGAAAGGAGAACATTGGTGTTTATCGTGATGATGGTTTGGCAGTTATCAAAGGCAGTGACAGTCTTGATGATAAAGCAAGAAATGGTTTATGCGCAAAATTTTTGTAATTTGGTTCAAAAATCCTAGCCCAAGTTGTAACACTGAATTTACGGGACGAAAAATGTCTTCCACGTAGAAAACCAAGCAACGATCGAGCACACATCGATAGTCGCTCAAACCACCCTCCTACCATAATTCAACGGTTACCAAAATCAATCAATAGAAGAATATCAACTTTGTCATCAAGTGAATCGGCGCGCATTTCAAATACATATGAAACTGCCCATAAGAACAGTAATTACAAAACCAAGCTTCAATAAGGTGTAGATAGCTCTATCACCACTTCCGATAACGTACCACTTTGAAGAAAAGATTCAATCCTCTTTTCAGCAAAAATGTGCATTCTAACATTGGTCTCAGGACTTTCATAAGGTTTTTGACAAGCATTTTCCAATACCAAATGAATTACATAAGATCTTCAACCGCAATACCGTTGAAGTTAATGCCCAAATAAGTAAAAACCTGATCATTTGTACTGTAGCTGCGTTGTTACAAGAGTGTAAAAAATCACAAGAACAAAAAAATCCGTTTTCATGGAGAAAAAAAACTATTAAAAGCCTAGCTTTCAAACTATTTTCAGGATAATCCCTGACAATATATTAAATTATATAAAACAGAAAGACCTGATTGAATCCTAAATAACTATAAAATTTACCTGTAGCTTTTGTATTCTTTCCGAAAAATTTCATACAGTTCATCTCTTCAAAACAACCAAATATTCTTTCAATAAGTTTATTCTTTCAAAACTTATTCACTGTTCAGACACAATCTTCAGAAACACACGGCTTACCTCACAAAGCATTTCCCTGCACATATCTAGATCTTTATTGAGATCTCCAACGAAATAAGCAAACAGGCTGAAAATACGAAAATGCTTGTGGAAACATTGGCGGCTTAATTCACTGTGTAGTTTTAGTAATATATAGAGATCAGTGCGCGCATAAACATACTCCGTAGGTATTATATTCAAGAACTTATGTTTACTTTGTGACGTTCCGGAACTAACCGAAAGTCGATGTCAGTTGTTTGAATATGTAATTTCATGCCGTCTTAAACGTCGACGTCCTCGATCTAAATCTACCTAAAACTGAGAAACATAACACTTGCCTGATGATTGCTATGAAAGATAGCATGAGACTATTAGTAGCAACGAAATTATTTTTTTTAACTACAGATGATTACTCATCTTCTTCGATGTCATTTGATGATGGAACCAACTGCCGTCGCTTCTTGGCGAAATCTCCCATCTGTCCATCCAGTTTGGAAACTTCTGTATCCTCACACGAAAGGAATCATGGCAATCAACACGCTTGGTCGAAATAAGTTGATTCCTGCAGGTGGTGTCGCCGACAAGGTTTTGAGCATTGGTGGTGGTGGTCATATCGACCTGATGCAGAAACACTACCGAAGCCTCACATTTGATAGTTATGATCTCATCAAGAATCTTACTGATCGTGGAGTCATGGATCTAGAAAAATTTTATTATAAAAATGACGCTGTCCAACTCTGGGACGCCATCAAAAATTTTGTTAAAGGAATCATATATATCTATTACAAGAATGAAAATGACGTGCAGAAGGTAAATGATTCTTTTTTGCGTTTAAATTAAATATACTTTTTTTATAATTATGTGGCACATCCGACTCCCCTAAATCCTCGCATAATTGCATACAAGGTAGCTATAGCATTCTAATAGGTGGTTGGATTCCAGTTAATTGCATTAAATGTTGGGAAATATATGGATATGTATAAAATATACATAGACTATGAGAATGGTTAAACCAGCATGCCAATGGCTTAAATCATGCGTTTAGATATGCATTTCCTGCATATTTCTAATGTTATATACGAAAGCAGGGATTTTACGACCGGAAATGGTAAAGTAAAAACCGACATTACTACTGCTAGCTTTCCTAGAAAGTGCTTTCGTTCGAGACGTCAATTTTACTTTTTGGTTTGGAGACGTATTGAAAGAACCTATACCATGTACTTTTTGTGTACTATTGCACCACCTGCACAGGCAACTTTACTTCGAGACCTTTTTTCGAAAGCTGGTATCTTAACACATACCTTATGCTATGGTAAGATTTGCTTTGGTTGTTTATCATGACATCAATGACATATGCTTTTTACTGCCTTAATTTGTTATGTGCCTGAAATCTGATCCACTGAGATCTGTTGTTTGTGGTAATGTTACGCTTGTGGTCCAACAAATTCTGTTGAATTACTTGTCCTTTGTAATAACGTCTATTTCATGCAATGACATTCTCCCTAATAGCTCCTTCATTCCATGTTGTTTAGGACAACGAGATTCAAGATTGGATCCGTGATCTCCGCAACAATGGCTACAAGTTTGGAGGTGAAAGTGTCGACAAGAAAGTGCCAGAATCATTCAAGACTCGCGAGGAACTCATCCACTTTCTAACTATTGTGATATTCACCTGCTCTTGTCAACACGCTGCAGTTAACTTTTCACAGATGGCGACCTATGGCTTTCATCCCAATTCTCCAAGCTTGATGAGACAACCAGCCCCAACTGAAAGGGGACAGGTAGACGATGCACTGGTCATGTCTACCTTGGCAAACAAACACCAAGCTGGTCAAATGGTTTCCATTGTAAATGCCTTAACTACAATTTATCCAAGCGAGGTAAATAAATTCAAATGATATAAGCGTCGTAAATAAATAAAAATAGTTAGGATTAGGGTTAGGGTTAGGGTTAAGGTTAGGATAAATGAAAATTGTTTCATAAAAAATTTAAAAAGTTGAAATATACATATGTAATGTTTGCAAAACTTCTATACAAATTAATCCAGGATAGCCGCCATTTTGAGTAATGAATCCAACATTACACTGATCTTCTGTAACATATTCCGCACAATCTAAACGTAAGTTATGGTCAAATCAAATTTTTACCGAAAAAGGAGAGAAATTTCCCATTTTTCATTTGTTGAACATGGTAAGATTTCTCATCTCTTAACACTTTCTAATTTAGTTGTTCCTTGGAGATTATGCTGACAACTTGTTTGGCGATTCTTCTGCTCAAGCGGCTTTGGCAAAATTCAAGAGTGAGCTCGACAAAATAACGGAGAAGATCAAGAAGAGAAACGAAGGAGCGATCGCTCCATATGTCTGGCTATTGCCTGGTCGTGTCCCAAACAGCATTGCTATCTGATGTACAATGAGACACGCATTTATTTCTTTTCAGTTTTCAGTGATTTAAGGTTTCACCAGTTTTCGTTATTTTTATAATTCAAGATGCCACGGGCACAAAGGTCTAGAATTAGCGTAGGGTATTATCACCAGTCATAACTATAAGTTGAATTAATCGAAATAAGAATTAGGAATTTATAGCATCGTGTTGTATTTTGTGAACAAAATGTACTGCTATTTCATGATAATTATGCTGATATTAATAATCTTCCTGGGTAGGAAGCTGCTAAACTAAACCACACCATAGGGAATTGGTATTCAGTTGGCCACTTATCAGTACAGCGCACTGCCCTAGCCTTTTATATGCGTTTTGTTGACGACGTTTAGCCCGTAGATCGTTCAACCTCGCACCCAGCGGCGAATTTTCAACCCGTTGACATCAGCAGCTATTTTGGTCATTGAGGCCTGTTTAAAGGGTGGAATTTTTCATGTGCAGAATCTAATGCAAATGCTTGGGTTTCAAACGTGATAGGCCTTACATCGGTCTTGGCGTAAGAAGGATTCTGTTTTCTCAAATAGGTTTTTCAAGTATTTCGAGGCTGCACAATTGGTATATTTTTTTATATTAGCACCCCGAACTATACGTTGTGCTATCAACAAACGATCATCATCATTTCTTATAATGATCGAGGATATTGTGATTTTAGAATTCGGTCAAGTATTTTCGATTTGGTCATATCAGTTTTTTCTTTTTAATATCGATCGGAAATGACTGACCCATTTTAAAAAGCAATACTTGAGTCTAACTATAAATTCAATTTAAAAATCACGGAGCTTGATAAGCACATCCGCTATTATGGTAAATGATAAGCACTATTATGATAAATTTATGACAAATGTAATAGGAGAACTTCTAAAATTTAGAATGCGGGCATTAGCCTTGTCAGGTTACGATCTCCACTCAGTGAACTGTAATACAACTGGTACGCTAACTCAGTACAAAACTTCAGTTAATGGCTGAAGCCAAGTTAGTTTTTCATTTACATTTAATATAAAAATTTCAAGACTTTAGACAAGAAAGAAATGCCTAAAAAATACGAAAACAACTGCAATTTTAAAAAGTACGGCAAATTTTCCTTCAAAGTTTAATGTGTTTGTTTTTCATCTAAAGCCTCAAAAGTTTTACACCAAATACAACTTTCTAATAGCTTTCATTTGATATACGGCCCATTTTGTCACGTTCAGTATTTCAACTCAAAACTCAGAAAAACTGAATAAATTGGCTTCAATCCCCCCCTGACTTATCGTTCCAGTCTACTTATAGTTCAATGTCTCCACTACTTTAAGGATGATATTTAAGGGATAGAGACTATTGTGAGTGTTTTGTTCACAAATACACGCACGAGCTGAATGTACAATGAGCGATCGCGACAAATTTTGTATACTGCACGAGGCCGCCGGGGCCGAGTGCAGTATACAAAATTTTAAGTTCATTGTACATTCAGCAAGTGCGTGTATTTATAAACAAAACACGAACTTAACAGTCACTACTCTGATGATAGAAATTCTCAAGATTGTTTTCCTGTTTGGTCTTTATAGTAGAATTCATCGGGGACCGCGGGCTTGCCCCCCCCCCGCCCCCAATAATTTTCCTGTGACTGATTGAATGGCGGTTAATTATAACCAGTGCTACTTGACGTTTTTTCAATAAGTAGCGTTACAGCTCAGGTCAAGAGCACCTCATTAACATTTTGGCTGTGATTTTGGAAAAACGCACTCTAGATCTGACATCCAGCAAAAGAATACAAAAGGCTGGCGTCGAAATAGCATACATATATTTTTACTAATATCTACTAACAAAGAACGAGAAAAACCTAAAAATAAACATGAACACGTACATCGCAACCGCAAGACAGTTTAAGAAAAAAACTTTAAAAATTAAAAAAAAACGGAAAAAGTTTAAAAAGAACGAAGCAAGAATGGGGACTCGACTCGGCCCCCTCAATCCAAAAATTTCTCCGCGGCCCCTGTTCATCGTTATTTTCATCAACTTGTTAGCTAGCTTTATCCACTTGTAAATGTAGTTTTCTTGACGTTTTACTCCTGGCTATTTTCAATGCTGCACACTTTTTGTGCGTTATTGTTATCATAGAGATTATAAAAGAATAGAGGCAGCATCCGATGACGAATGGTGGGACAAATTGAACAAATCTAATGGGGGCCAAACTTAAGTCCCGAAAGTATAGCGATGAAAACACACAGTTTTTGTCAATTTTTGCCTGTTGTTATGATCAGTATGCACACAGACACTGACTATAAGGAGAAAATATGTTGTAGCTTTCTAGTTTGTATTTTTAGGTGCAAATAGCCAGATTTTTTTTGTAAATATAGGAGTTTTTTCAACCTTAGGTTCTCCCTAGCAACGCATAGCAACCAGTCTTTGACCGGCTTTTCGCCGCGAGGTTTTGTAAAATATCTGCCAAACTATCCCACATCTGGACACAAATTGAACTTATTTGCCTTCAAACAGTTATCAAAATTGTGTTAGAGGTGCAACAAGATGTAGCACCACAACACTGCGATCTAGTTAAACTATAAGGACTTTTCAAGTGTTTTCATCTGATTTTTCGAATACAAAAATTGCATTTTTGCTCACAAATACTCAATATTAAGCATACCCAGCTTTGTCCAGCATTCACAACACCAAATTCAAAACGTTAAAGACACTCCCGCACTAATTTTTAACATCTTCGCTTTGTCTTTACATAAAAAAACTTTTAGCGCGAAAGAATCGGAAAAAAGTTTTTCTCGAGCTTTCTCAATCTCTTGTTGTGAAAAGTCGATAACCAGCCAATAGGCGCACAATCACACATCCGGGTCTTAAATTTGGCCCCCATTAGCAAGCGTCAATTTGTCTCTTTCGTTTGACTGAGTTTACCCTACGATACCCCCTCTATGCTTTTATAATCTCTATGATTGTGATAACCACTGAGCTATGCTAAATATCTGGAGACCGCATTCCCGTTCAAAAAGTGTAATCGAAAACATGGCGGATTGTGACGTAAACCGCGTCACTGGTCCCTATTTTTTTAGGATGATCGCTGACCAGAAAAACAGCCCAAAGCTTTCCTCCCCCTGTTCCCCCTGGATCATTGCCTAAATTTTCAATGAAATTTTTTAAACTGCGACTCACTTTGTTTAAAACATGCCTCGTCCTTGTTCCGTTTTTTGACGCAAGAACTCTTGAAAGAGAAAAGGAATATCTTTTCCCTGGTAAGATTTCCTGAATATTTAATTTGTGCTATAGTTTATACGGTTTTCTTTATACGCGAAATGTTCGTCACTCTGCTATTTTGCATCTCGCCATGTTTTGACGAGATCAAAAATTTTGCTGTATTTTCTCAGTTGAATATGTGGTAAGGCGATGTTTGTTTTTCATGATTCTATACAAGCTTGTTTTTGCTTTTTAAGTTTGAAATTATTAGGAATAGGCCCGACAAATACAAGCGAAATTTAGTTGTATAATACAAAGAACTTACAGCTTTGGCGTCGACACTTTCAAAAGCTGAGCTGTTTTTGTGAGAGTTTACTAGCTAACTGTGGTTTAAGTTCTATACAAAGTATAGTTAATGATTTACAGTGTTTCTCAACCCGAAGCCGATTTCATACACACGACGTCAACATGCAGAGGTCGACATGCTTTATAAAATTTACAAACAATTGCTTGATCCAATTACAGTTTTCGAGATGAAATAAAAAGTCCAGAACTTCACGGGAAATGGGTTCAAGGATTATACAGCTGTTCACCTATAGAAATTATTCCTGTGCAAGACAGCCGAGTTTGCTCGGAGCAATTTCAGTACTAAAATGTTTTACAATTAAATATGGCTTGCTTGGCGAGAAAGCAGTATTGAAATGAAATGCTGTGCCAACAATATTTGAAAATCCTGAACTTCATAGCGATCAAGTGACACCAACAATATTTGAAGTGCATTCTCAGGTCAGTATTTTTCACCAATAAACTACGCGTATACCAACATAGATTAGCTTGAAGTGTTTCACATTATTTTGCATTTTTACATGTTTTTATACAAAAAATAATAGAGTTAAATACAATAATGTTCCCAATTAAAAGTACCTGCCAGGTTATAGTTGAGAACATTTTGATAATGGTTATCATTGGAATTTGGTTAAAATATAAACGTTTAGTTGAGCATTATTTTGAGTTGCTATTCCTCTCTCTTAAAGATATGTATATGATATATTATTGAATGTGATGTCAGTACTGACAATACAACTTAACATGGAGATCACTTGTTATGGTTAGTATATGATTTCTAGCATACCAGCATGCACATAGTGGTAGTACTTCAGCAACGGGCATGCACGGTTTAGAAATCCTTCTATATAGCCAGGCTGGGTGTTGGTTTTTGTTTCTTTAATTTATTTTTCCCTTAAACTAAGCCAGTCAATGTTACAGTTTCTTGTGCCTGGTGTAGGGGCTCCTGGTTGGCCAGCAGGAAACATACCTCGCAAGCCAGGCTTTTTGAGAGTGGTGCCTTCTGCAGGCTAGCTTGGCAAATTGAAGTTCCTGAATACCTAGGCACCCATTATCCATCAGTGATGCAGTGGATATTAAATAGCAACACATTCACCAATATTGTGTTTTATATATAACATAAATGTACATATTTATAACAGTGAATTAAAATTGTATATTTATTGAGGTTTTCTAATTCCAGGAAGATATCGCAGATGGTTCATGGATCCACTGGAATGTCATTGGCATATATGTGTAGACCAAGAAAGTATTGAGCTATTGTATTATTTGAAATAGTATGTCTAAAGCACTATACTATATCATTGGAATCACAGAAAATGCTGGTTATTTTACTTGATATATATATTATATTACTGATTACAGAGATGGCTCGCTGGTACGGTCATGAATTAAAACATAGCGCGCAATGAACAGCGGAACCAAGGAAAGTTGTCAGAACAATTAAGACATATTTTGCTTATTGTATATGCATTATGCGTCTAACACAGTTGACAGTATCAACAGTGTCTTAAAAATTTGGGGTTGTGTGTCCAACACGGTCATAATATAGAAAAATTATGGCAGATAAATGAAGGAAGTTAGCAAGTAGATTTTCCTAATACGTGCAATAAATCTGTTTACTAGTTGTCGCGAGTAAGTTAGCTCTGGTATTTAATTACAATTGATCATAATGATGTATATTTTACCATTTGGACCACTATGCATTCTGGTAAAATATGTAACTGCCATCTTTTTTATTATGGTCAATTTGATGTTTATGCTCTCTGGAGCCAGAGATAACACACATCAGTGCACAGAGACTAAGTTCACCCATAAAACTGAGGTAAGACAAGTTGCTTAAAGTGAAAAAATATATACTGATTAGGGACTTGTCATCAGTGGCGGATCCAGGGTAAGTCAAAATAAATTATAGCAGCTCAATTTTAAATTCAAAAGAACTTTATAACAATGTCATAGGTTATGAATTTCAAAAGAATAAAATCTAACCAATGAAGTTGCTTTGAAGGTATTTTAAAATGTAAATACATCCTAGAATGAGCTGTGGTAATTTATTTTGACTTACGCTAGATCCGCCACTGCTTGTCATAATGTATAGGGGGGGGGGGGGGAGTGGGCTATAAGAATTTAATTATTAAAACGCTAATTTTGTGTGCCCCACTCCTGAAATCAACAACATGTTCGGAAATTATTCAAGCAGCTGCTGAGGAAACATCGTTACCTGTTGAGAAAATTAAGGTGTAGTAAATAGGTTTTTATTGATGCTGTACTTGATATATAAACATGTTATTATTCATATTTAGGCCGTTTCATTAAGCTGTTTGTATGTCATTGAATTATGCGTGAAATTAATTAACCACGTCTGGTTATAATCGTGCATAAAATCATAAACTACAGTTTGTAGCACCAGTGTCATGCATGACTTTTGAAATGCTGCAATTATTTGTCTATAATTACATAGCGGTGGATAGCCTACAAAATGTAAAATAAATTTAATTAGTCTATTGATCCATTGGTCAGACCAGAACCTTGTGTGGTACATTATGCTACAGTGTTTTGAGTAAATAATTTGCCTGTTGAAAAGCTTAATAGCCACAGTAAAGAAAATAGAAGTAGAAAGCGGGGCCACTCAGTAGTGTAACATGTTGCCCTGTTTTTATGCAGTTCAATTGCTGTGACCAGCCAATGCTATTAGCTAAAAAATGCAGTTGACTGCAGGCTAGGGTAATGGTAATGTATTCATGATCTGACATGCAAACTTCGCTTAAGTGACCCTACTGTTTATATCATACACTGTGCTATATAGCAAATTTGGTCACATGTGCATATATAGGATTTCGTGTTGAAAAATGAAAATTATTTTTTGTTTTCACTGCATGTTGCTTGGGAACTACGAAATAACTGATTTCAATTTGGGGTTAGAGTTTTAATTTCAAAATAGTTTAGCATTAGGATTTGCCACTTGCATGTATACTGTAATTATCATAATTATTTAATAATATGCAATATTTTTATATTCAATTAAAAGAAATGGATTGGTAACAAAGTGGCCAGTGAAAGAAAAGGCAAGTAGCCCAGTTGGGCGATGAGTCACCACAATGTACGCCACCAAAGGTTCCTAAACCTCCACCTGGGATACGAGGGTCAAGTGGATACAATTTGTTTTGTTCTGATTTCTTTAAATCAGGTAAGAGTTTATAATCTGTTTCTAGTACTGGCAGATGCAGTTAAAATATAAAGTGAGAAATAAGGTAGTCCACCAATGATTTGGCTAGTTATATTCATTAAATCCTTTAATTGACATTAAATTCATCTATGTCATGTTATTAGGTAGGGTAAATTTGTATGGCATTTATGTAGTGACCAGAGAGCTGAGGAAGTCCACCAATGATGTTTTCATAGCACTACTAGGCTATAGGACTACCAAATCCAGAAAATTGCATTTCCCACAATTCCAGCCTTCAAAATTTCCCAGGGACAATGCCCTTGGGCCTAGCCATCTAGATCGATCAAACCTTTAGCACTTGCCCATGACCCCCCCCCCCCCTTCTTTATCTTATGCTCAGTGGTAACTATGTAGAATTCTGTCATGCTGGTGAGGTACGAAACTTGAAGTGAAGAGTAAGCCTCGCATTCTTGGTATGAAGTTCAGGATAAAGCAGCAACAGAATTTCAACTTACATGTAGTTTGGCGGTATTGTAAAACTCACAAGTGCACGTTATTTCCAAATTGCACGAGAAATTGCTATTCACTTGTTAATAACATAAAAAGAAAATGTTCGAGACAAGTATACATGCCATACAACTGTACTTACATCGCGATCGCTCTCCTTCACTTTTTCTTAAAAAAAACTTTAAATTCACGCCTATACGCCTGTACGATCCATGCAATAGTGATGTGTATTTTATTTACATAAATCCATGTCGTTTAAAAAACCAACTAGCCAACCAAATTTGACCGCAATTGCTTTCATATTTCACCCACCATGTTTGTTTGTTTTGTTGAGAAAATTTGCATTCCCGTTTTCCAACGTGAAATTTGATTGGTTCTTCTGTTGTTACAGATTTTTGCACCGTTGTTACAGATTTTTGCACCGTTGTTACAGATTTTTGCACTTCTTTTTGGGATTAACTTCACTGAAATTGAACAATCACAAATGTATCTCAAATTTCCTGGTATACATGTGCTATTACAGGCGAAATATCACAGGAAACAACCGGGATATAAAAAAAAGCTGCGAAATGAATGAATTCAACTATTTTTGGTGCCAATGCTCTTTTGAATAATAACAATACAAGCTACCCGAAGTACATGGGGGAAGTGGCTAAATGGAAATAAAGAAAAGCTTTAATAAAATTCAGGATGCATTGAATCTAAAATATATTATATTAATTTTCAAACAGTTAAATTATCTTAAAAGTCTTGGCTGTGACTTCTCATGCTTGATTGTAAATGAGAGAAAAGAAGTTTTTGTCCTTGGCTCATCAGAAGGAAAGAACTTTCTTAACAGTGAACCTGCTATCGTATGCAAGTTTCAGAGTGATTTTGGTAAATATTTTCATGTGTGCGCTAACTGTTTTAACTGCAGTGGGAATGTTATATAAGGTTGGTTGTACGACATGACACTGCATGGCTAGAGAACAACAACCGCTCGTTGTTTCGCTTGAATTTAACTCGCATCCTCGGTATTCTAGATCACCACTTGTTCGCTGCATAATTCAATGGGTAGATCCACGGTCTAGAGAAACCCGAACGTCCGATTTCAATTCCTGATTGAGAACGAGTTTTCGTTGTTCTCTGCCGTGTCAGATTACCATAAATCTAGTTTTATGCGTAGACTCGATACACACATTAGGACAATTATTACATTCAGTGTGTAAACTTTGCAAATTCTAGCAAATAATTTCAATTTGAAAGGACAATCATACTTTTTTGGGGAAACCCTACGTATGTATTCATTAAAATTATATCCTTCCTAGATGTTGAGCCTAAAAGTGAAGATGCGCAACAAGAAATACAGTAAGTGTATAATATTTAATTTATGTCCGGGTGAATGATTTCTTCTGTTAATTTCTATGATGCGTTCGCATAGCTTGCGACAGCTTTTTGACGACAAGTCTGTTGCAAGTTGTCAACAGACTTGTTGCAAATTGATTTTCAAATCGTGTTATCCACAGGCTTGCGGTAAGTTGTTTCAACACGACAGGCTACGACAAGCCTGATATTAACAGACTTGTTACAATGCGATGAAATTCATAAATTTGTTGCAAATGTTTGACAAGTTGCGTCAAGCCGTTAAAATTGATAAATGGCGTTTCTGACTGCGTATGGGAGTTATATATTCCAGGGGTTTTCCAACACCTTAAAGTGTTAATGGGACTGCTCATTACATCATTACTCTTCCAATTAATTTTCAGACCATAGTTGCACTTCCTCTTTTTTACCATTTCGATTCAAAATTTCGTTAATTATTTACTTTAAGGTGAAGCAAGGGGGAGTGACTGGTGCCCGAGTTGAAGGGCTTCCCGAAAATATTCGGCTTAAGAAACCAAGACAATATGGCTTAAATGAGTTAAAGAAAATAATGAAGAACAAAGATGAAATCAAATTTATTATCGAGCCTCATAAAAAAAGAAGAATTGTCAACATCAACTGAAAACAAGGAATGTGATGAGCTACTGGAAAAATTATTTGAAAGAAAAAACTTTTCCGTGAAAAAAGTATCTCTACAAGAAGTACAGGCATTAGAGAGGGAAAAGTTTTCCAACATTTCTTTGATCGAAGAAATAATTACTTCATGTGCCAATTTATTTTTCAATGATGCTCTAATTACTACATTCACAGGAAAATTCAACGAATTTATTGCCAGTGCCAAAGGGCTCATTTTGCCAGTTTACTGTAGTGGTGAAGAAGACAACTTCTGGCTTTTCTACTGCTCCGATTTTGCCGAAAATTTGAAAAAAATGTGCGAAGGACAAGTTCACTGGCTTTTGGTTGGATCACGAATCAGCAACAACACATAATATGCTGCAAGAAAAGGTGACCTTAATTGGTGAAAATATAATCAAGCAAGATGGAAGATATATCTTCGAGGTCCACAAATTTGAAGATGTGAATCAAACGTTTGAACTCAACAAATGGTTTGAGAACAAGATTAACAAGGTGCTGTCAGAGCAAGGGTATATCTAGCAAGTAAGACACTGTAGTTCGTTTCTCTTGTCCGATCCCACGCGTAATGTGGCAGCCCATTCGTTTTCGTTGTGTGTGCAAAACTAGATACAATAGTAATGTCGTGTGTGTGGCAGGAAAACCGCTCTGTATAAACCTTAGCCCTAGGTTGCCCAAATATCTGCTGTAACGTTCAGGGGTATACCGAGACCATTTGTTGGGTGGCATAACATACCGACGAGGTTTGCTATGATGGTTTTACATCCCGATACGCTGGTTACCCCCCTCATTATAGTGATTGCATGTGCATGCTACAACGGAGTTTTTGGCTAACTAGGATCCATGGGCTAACATATTTACATAATTATATGTGCTCTGTGATATTAATTTTTTTTGAAGATAGGACTTTAAAATCATTATTTTTACAATCTGTGAACACGTATATATGAATATGTGCACCTAATTGTTGATCTTCCAGTGCTTCTGCTATATGCCCCCGGTTGAAATTACTTTGAGTTTCTATAACCTTTCCATATATAAAACATAAAATATGCTCACTCATTTGTTAGGCAGTATAATCCTCATTCCTTACGCCAGGGTATTACAGTTGTTTAAGGATTATATTGCCTAACAAGTGAGTGAGCCTTGCATATGTTTTTAATTATATGCAGAATATAGAAAAATCAGTAAGAACATAATTGTTTGACCTTGAGTTTCTATAACCTTTCCATATATAAAACATAAAATATGCTCACTCATTTGTTAGGCAGTATAATCCTCATTCCTTACGCCAGGGTATTACAGTTGTTTAAGGATTATATTGCCTAACAAGTGAGTGAGCCTTGCATATATTTTTAATTATATGCAGAATATAGAAAAATCAGTAAGAACATAATTGTTTGACCTTGAAAACAAAAACATACAGGTGTGGGAATTAGCACAGACGTTTTATCTAAGACGTAAGACCTCAAATTGGAGCGACTGCAAGTTAATCTAGTAAGTGTATACATGTAAATAATAATTTATGTTCACCTATCAGTTAAGATAACTTTGGTATTACTTGTAGATATCATTTAGTAATGAGTTTATTTCATTGTTGTACAGTATTTCTGATGTTATATAATAACTCTTGAAGAATGCAAAATTAATATTAGAATTAGGAATTATGAATATCTAAATAATAAAACTGTTGCTGCAATGTTGAAAATAATCGTTTTCACAGTCATTGAAAACAGTGGCGTAGCCAGCCCGACAATTTAGTCCCGCTATGTAAATTTCAAGTTATTTTTAAGTTATTATCATTATTCATTTCTTTAGAAATTCATTGTTTTCACAGCAATGAACATGAAATATTTGCATAGCGGGGCTAAATCCTCGGGCTGGCTACGCTACTGATTGAAAACAAAAGTATTTGCATTCCCTGACTAAATGGTAAGTCTGAATAGGTCGCTTTAAAAGCATATTACTCAGACCCCGTTTACACGGTAACCGCATTGTCACGATATCAAATTGAATATTCTCAAATTATCCTAATATTACAGAATTTAATGACAACCAACTATGGAAAAACTGGTCAGAGTAAATACAGTAAAAAGCGCGTGAGGAGGAGATAGTCGATACCCAATCCTGTGGGCGTCATGTTTCCGCACAATTTCTGGTTTTTTTTTCCAATTTCAAATTGTCTGATATAAGTGCATATCAACACGGATTTTTTTTTTAATTCTCAAAAAACACCAAGAGCTCACGCATTGTGCGACTATACTAAAAACTCGTCGCTTAAAACTCGTCGCTTAATTTATGCAATTGCATTTCAATTTGCTAAGATGGCACGTGCATGGAGATGAATCTTGTGCCTATCAGTGGACAAAAATCATGGATAGATGATAAAGTTTACGACAAGAGTCAAATCGAAATAACATACAGTAATCTCAAACGCAGGTTTTGGGCAGTGGCGGATCCAGCGTAGGTCAAAATAAATTATAGCAGCCCAATTTTAAATTCAAAAAACTTTCTAACAATGTCATTGGTTATGAATTACCAAAGAATAAAATCTTACCAATGAAATTGCTTTGAAGGTGTTTTAAAACGTAAATTTATCCAAGAATGAGCTGTAGTAATTTATTTTGACCTACGCTAGATCCGCCACTGGTTTTGGCATCTTGTGATTTGAACTGAAAAAAACAGCACAATGTTTAAAATGTAAATTAGCTTCTATAGTTATCTTTTTCTAAAAACACATGAACAGGAAGCTCTATAATAAATCGTTTTGCTGCCTATGATTCCTGTGCACTTTATGCCAAACATGTAGAGATTTACGCAAGGTAAACGGGTGAAATAAACATCATATTTTCCTTGAGTAGATGCGAATAAGCGTTTTGATCTTTTGTATACGCTTTTTTTTAATACTGAATAATGAAAGTCATACAAACGAGCATACCTACATGGATGTCGCAGCGAGACATGAACACAAAAAAGTTATGTTGAATTGATTAAATTCAGGAAAATTTTTAAAAGTGCAACTAAAATCTGCCCTTTATATCTCACTTCCCGGCTTTTAGCAAGTCGACATGTAGGCCTGCATGTTTTCAGGTCAACTCCCTTGCGTAAAAATATACCATATGGAAACCAGTTAGCATGTAAATGAAAAAATAGTCGTTTGCTTGAAGTACCTACATATTAATTCATAAGAACATTTTTTTATTTCATGGGCTTGGATTCACTATATACATTAATCCTGATAAATTAACGAAAGTAATAATTCACCTTTAATGTATGGTAACATTTGTTCAACTGTCAAACTGTTCGTATCTTGCGGTCTAAACTTGTGCCAACATAGCTTGAAGGGATTTTCTGACATTTGATAATTCTTGTTGTTGCTAGGAACAAAAAATACACAGAATTGTCAACATATATTGCATGAGATAGGAAAATATTTGTTTAAAATCACGCTACATATTTTAGGTAACTTTTTTAGAAAAGTTTCTTCATTGTTACTTTCAAAGTAATTTCAGACGAACTCAAAGGGTTCGGACCTCACGGCTCGTAAAAGGTTCGGACCTTAGGGTTCGTACAAGGTTCGGACATTAGGGTTCAAGCAAAATAATCAAAATGCTGTAGTTACGCGTTGAATGTTGTTTCACTATCTGGAACGATAAAGCGAAAATTCGACGTTTTGAGCGAAAGCCTTTCGTCAGGAACTTACTTCTGGACGCAATCTAGATTTTTACACAACTGTGTCATGCACACAATGTATTCTTATTTCCTAACAGTAGCACGATTTAGTTTACTCTAAGAAGACATTTATATAAAAATATTATAATTATATTTAACACAATTTTCAAGCCTTGTTTTCTTTTAAGATTCCGTCTGGTCGAAAACAGCTTTAAGAAGGGCTTTGAAGTGCGAGTATGCTTGAAATCTGTGAATTTGAAGGTATTAAAAGGGCGTTGCATGTGAATCATATTTCACAGCTGGGAAAATGTAGCTCGATAATTTACGTGCCTTGAAAAAGCTTCAAGTTTCATCGAAATTATTATCAAGTTTCACCTATATCACGTCCTTTTGATAGACTAGGTCTTATTTATTTCAAAATGTTAAATCTTCCAATATGTATTGACATCCAAAGGCTTCCGAAGTTGTTTTTTTTATCACGAAAAATTTTTACTCAAACAATCGGCTCGTAGTTCAGGAGTTTAACACCTATTATTCTCATTTCACACAGCTATTCAATTAAGAATGACGCTTTGCCGGCGAAGAATAAAATATCAAAATCACATTTCATGGCATCAGAATCAAGCATTTCACATGAACAGGTATAAGCGAATCATAGTTCACTAAATACCATTTACCACAATTTACCGCCCTCTATGAAGACAGATCGAACCTATGAAAATAGATCGAAAATGCTTAGATGATAGATTATTTCTAAGTGTTCAAGTGAACACAATACTTGATATACAGGGTGCATAAAAAATTAGACAAATCTCAAATCGCTCCATGTCTCGCGAAGCGCCGAAAATAGATTTTTTTGGTACTTAAAGGTAGAATAAACCAAAAAACTGAGAAATTTAAAACTTACAACACCCGGGGGGGGGGGAGGGGTTGTGTCTTTTACGACAAGTTAAATAGCTATGCCGCCTTGCGTGCAAAGTAATTTTGACTTGGTAAATAGAAAACTTATCTGGTGTTTTATTTCCGTACAAAATTTCAAAAAATCTGCTCGAGTTTAAGCCGTTTAAAACGTCGCACGAACTTTGTGCGTGTTCAAATTATGTATTTACCTAATTTGCACACAACTCCCAAGGGATATTTAGTTAAAATTAGAACATTTCTTCAGAAAAACGATTCTTATTTAGTAAATTATACGTCAGCACGACGTTTTGAATGGCTCAATCAAATTTCTTAAAATTTAGAACAGCAATAAAACACCTAACATATTTTCTATACCTACTAACTAAAAACTGCTTTTAGTTAAGCATTTTATTTTCGCACGCAAGCCATTTTTAGTGCGTTTCAAAATGCGCACACCCCTTGATTTGAAACATTCGAATTTCAGAACATTTTTATTTATCCCACACTGTAAGTACCAAAGCAATGTATATTAAAACTTTATACTTCAAGCCGTTTCGCGAAGTTTGAGAGGAGTTTCAAAATTGTCTACTTTTTTGGGATTTTTTTGTTTATAAATGATCGCAGAAGTGAGACTGTCTGGATGTCACGTGAAGAATGATATAATAAACTGTACTTACAGTTTCCTTCATAATTTTCTTTTGCAATTGTGTCATATCTTTCTTCAATTCCCCTTGCACATTGTTTTGTTGTTCAAAATGGCAATTTTCCAATTCATCAAAACTTTTTATGAGTTGATCAGTAATCTGAACGACAGTTTTGATGCGTTGAGCTTGAACAACTCGCATTTGTTGCATGGTCTTCAACATCTGCTGGAACAAACCCTAGAAAATACGCAGGAATGGCGCCTTGAAATAGTGGAATTTTTAATTTGTCTGTCTTCAAGAGCCTTATGGATAATTAACAAATACTTATGATACTCCTTCGTTAACGAACAACAAACTGTCGGCTATCCTGAAGATGTGCATGATACGCTTGTGCTACTGAGTGATTTCATGCACGCATTTTTAGCTCCATACCAACCAGTCGTCAAGTACGTAGTTAGGAATTGCTGCAATTTCTATTGGTTTTTTAAAGCATAAAATGCCATTATTAAAATTAAACCATAGATAGTTAGTGAACTGGGTATAATTGTGTTGTTTCTAGTTGTAAAAAATTGACATAAACAAATTAAACACTGCACCTTCAACAATATAATACAACTAAGAATTTCAGTCAAAAATTAATAATTAATAATGCCGCGCCATTCTACTATTAAATATCCAACAAGTATCCAGTCAATTTTGGCAAACATTTCTGCAATAACTGAAGAGTTAAAAATGCATAGTTGCACTTCAATTTTGGTGTGCGATTTTCGTAGTTACAAAAGTAATCATTCGAGAACAAAGACGAAAACATTAACCTCAAAATTAATATTTTGTGGTGGCGTAGGCATGTTTCTAAAACAATAAGACCAATTTAGGCACCGTCAACGTATCAGCAATACTCGTTGCATGACGATTCGAATTTAGAACACTGACTTCAGCAAAGCAATATAAAGCTGTCTAAAATGCAATGTAGGCACGATAAGCAGTTACAAAATTAACAAGAAAACGTAAATCAGCTGAGTCTTATTCCTTGTAAGAGTGATTAAAGTAAATTTTGAAGCAAGAGGTGGCCCAACGATACTCTGAACGCTTCTTTCCATCAGCAGGCTAGCCAGCTTTAGGATTAGGACTTAGGAGTGGTGGTCCATACTCCTAATTCAGTCGGTCAGGGTGTGGGGTACACAATTAATTTGTTGTTAAATAGACAGTTATTATTTTTGTTGATAAATGTATGAATAAATGGCCTCTCCTATTACACGAGCAGACTACACGCCGCTGATTTCAAGGAAACTAAATTAAACATTTTTAAAAATAAATTGATTGAGCAGCATGTTATTTCTAATTGACAAGACTTTTTTATACCTCATATTTTCCCTCATTTTCTTGTACTTTAGAAACATCAGTTTCCCATTGATTCATAACGGATTTAATAGACTTTGTATACTCATCAATCAGTTTTGACCTATATTGAAATGACAACATCGAGAACTTCAGTAACGAAGTGTGCAAATATTACGCTACTGTATGCCAAAATCACTTCAAAGTCTCATTTCAGTTTTTGATAATTCATGAGGAAACACAAGGGGAACCATAGCCGTAAAGGAGTCTTCGGGCGTAATAAACGTAGATTTTCCACAAAAACTTTTGCTTCGATTTTCTCGGTTTACACAACATGCATACTGAAAATTATTTCGTAAACAAACTGATAAGATGGGTATAAAATGGATTTTTTGAAGACAGTTAAAATACTGGAAATTCGTCCGTGCTTTATTGTGTTTTGAATAATACATAAATCAATGCAGGAATTCATGACTCCTTTTTTCAGAAATTGAACACTCTTTCCATATTCGCGTCAATACATTGTTTTTATTTATTACGTGAATTTTAGCAAATGTATAGCACTCCAAAAATTCCTCTGTATCCATGTGAGTAATTCTCTTGTTAAATTTCGTAGTATATATTTCTGAAAATAATAGCAATTGATACCTCGGGCGGAAATCTCAGCTTTCTCTCCTTCTTGAGGAATGTAAATGTCATGGAGTTGTACCACAATCTCTCAATTTTAAAGTGACTAATCGTCGCCTAAAAGATTCTGTTGCTTATCTCAATGCCTTATCTCAATGAAGAAACACTGTTTGGTTATTTTATGGCTCTATTAAAAGCTGTTGTCTGGGCTTTAATATTTCTAAAAATAATTCAAAAACTAACCTATCAACTTTCTGTTTCTTAAAAACTTCACCAATTTTCTTGTCGGTTGTCTTCAATGCCCCGGCTGTAAACTGATGGACATTCTTCTTTTTGCTAGCGATGTTTTTACGAATATCAGCTAAACAAATGCAAATGAAATAGTTTTAAAACGAAATATATTCACTGAAACGATGAGTTTATGAAGACATGAAGTAAGTTAGATGAATAGTATACGCGAAAACGCTTTCCTTTGGAAGACGAGTGGTTGAGGTATACCCAGGTTCCGGTGAGGAGCTGCAAATAGCGTCATTTTGTTTATGAAATTTGATTCATTGCTGCTTACTGTATGTGTTTCTTTCCAGAAGACGATAGTCTGTCCAGACAAGCAGAAAAGATCAAACATATGTATATGCTGGAGAAAATATCATGAACAAAATGACGCTACCTCTATTCATTTACCGGAACTGGGATATGTTAATCTCTCTAAGATTATAATATTGAACACATGTTAATAATATGTAATGCTTCATTATTCAGACCGGTACTCAAGCTTCATTTTCTCATAAACTCGGCAAAAATACAGCTCGTCACAAGAAAGGTACATATTTTTTACCTGCGCTGTTCACGCGTGGTTGTGCGAAAGGTCCTAGACTAATAACCTAACTGCAGTGTAGAAAACTTACCACCAAAACTGGCCAAAAAGTTTTGCATTTCCATGTCGCCACTACAAACAGATATTACTAAAATTATGAAATGTTAGCTATTGTTAGAGTGATATGACTCTTTCAAGCTCTGGGCCTAATTTTTCTTCCTATTTCGACTTTTTTCAAAATTTCGTCTAAAAAGTTAAAGGTCCTTTACTGCTGCGATCAGTTGTATTTCCTAGTTTGTGGATATACCAGTAGAGTAACGCTACAAGCAACAATTTCAGAAAGAGCATCCTAAACTTAGTAAAATTGCAAAATTTGGTTGTAAAATGTTGTAAACAATAGAAAATACAGCCTTGCAAAGTTGGCAAATTTTCTCTAGTTTTGTATTATCCGTGATTAATGCACCAATCTTCAGGAAAATATTCGGAGACAACTAAGAAACCACTATGACACACACACAATGTTGTGGGAGAAGTGTTACGAAGCAGTACATAAATAGTATTAAAATAGCCAAATTATATTCCCCAGGCAAGATAAACACTACATACGTCAGCAGGAAAGATGATGGGCATGTTTGATTTTGAAAGTACATAAAGGAAATTATAAATTGGTATCTTGCGCAAACATGTCAGTTATCTCTTCCGTTTGCGTCACAGTATAAGTAATGATGCTTGAACGGGTCAATGTTTGATAGAAGGGAAATACTGTTTTGCTGTAGATAAGGAAAATTCCAATGAAACTCAAACTTTGTACTTGCACGTGCACAGGTTTGAGGCATTACTGTCAATCATTTGAATAGATATTTCGCGCGGTCAGGTAATAAAAGTGTTGCGTCATAAAAATGTAGCATTGTAAAATTGTAGGAAAGTAAAAGTCAAACATTGAAGTTGAGTTCACATACATAGAGATATTAAGTTTTACTAAGGAAATCAACGAAATAAGTTAAGTTGTGAACATTTTTTAAATAATATTGACGGAGCATACGACCGACTGAGACAGTGCGACAACGCCTTAAATAAATAGAGGAAAAGAGCTGGTGCGAGAGTTCAGAAATCAAAAACCCAGAACCTGATTGGCTGAGCCCACATCAGCCCACTATTCTGTTCACATGCACAAAACTCCTACGACCGTTAGTATAAAAGACCACCCCAGCTGAATCCCGAGCAGTAGTTGCAGAGTAGCCAAGAAGCGAAAACTCTACTCAAACGAAAAGACAAGACAAGACAAGACAAGACAAGACAAGACAAGACAAGACAAGACAAGACAAGACAAGACAAGACAGACCAACAAACCCAGGAGAAGAAGACGATTATTGAACTGTAGAATTAATACCTGTAAAGATCTCACATCTCGCGTAGTCTGAATAAAGCAATTCATAACAGAAGGGTTGATGGGGAGAAATGCTCCAATTCTTATATAACTATAAACTGTTGTCAAATTGCCCCCCCCCCTCACAGACTCACAATTATGATTATGCATTATGATTATGATACAATTATGTCCTCAGGGGGTAATAGGTCCCCTATGTTGGACCTTGCCCAAGGGGTAGTAGCTCCCCGAGATGGGCACTTTAAATGTCCAAGGGTAGTAGATCCCCGTGATGGCCTTTGTTTACTTAAATTTCCAAGCGATAGTAGATCCCCATGATGGTCATTGTTTACTTTAATGTCCAAGGGGTAGTAGATCCCCGTGATGGTCACTTTACAATACATTGGTTTGTGTGAGTCTATGGGGTTAAGGGTGACCTTTGGGAGCACTACATCCCCACAAATGCGCAGCATGCACATTTCCCATAGACGAAAAACCTTCCGTCGGAATGTTGGACCAGATTTTTTGGTGTTTTGTTCCTTTTCTTAAAATTGCAATAGCTGTGAAATAATGAAATAGAAACTGCTTTGCCAGATGATGGAAAAACTAGCTGTCTGAGCATTACCATTGCTTTTAATACAGCTGGATTGTCAGGGAGGTTAGGAAAAATCTGCAATACAGGAAACCTGAATGGGGCCAAGACAACTGCCAGCAGCTTCCCCACAAAGCTTCTATATTACAACTTGATGATTAAGCCATTGATAATACAGCAAACAGAGCTGACCATCCCTGCATTTCTTATTTCTTCATGATTGCATTTTTTAATAGCTTAAAATTTAGTCATTGGTTAGGCAAAAGCCAAATGCAAACTATTTTCCAATTGTCTTTCATATCATGTTGTTAAGAATTTTAGAAAGAAAAGTTTCAGTGCAATTCACATAGTTGTAATGTAGCTTTAAATTGCACTGATGATATTGATAATACTGATTTGATTGAATATTGCCGTTGCAACAAGATAATTGCTATATTGCAAAGATCAATTGGCCTTGGTCATAAATTAGTATAACTTTGAAAACATAGCAGTACTATTAGGCAAACATGCATTTATCTTATAGGAGCTGTGTTGCAATTGACAGGTTGCCAGTTTAAATTAATATATTGATTGTGACCACATAATGCATGGTGGTATAAATGGGTAACAAGCTGTATCAGATATACCAGATAGCTCTCTCTTCCAAACTATAGGGGCGGTCAACAAAGTTTGTGTGTAGTGTTTTGTGTGAAGCAAATATGAACAAATTTCATTTCAATTATTAATTAAAATTGAGCTCAAAATGTAGAAAGACAGGATTAACATTAACTTTGGCAAACAAAGTTGGCTATAAAGTACATGGTCATATAGACCAGGCAATTCCCCAGGTTTGCTGAGAAAATGAAGCACTTTTCTAACTGGCAATAAAATCCCAGTTTAGAATTACCCTAAGCCAAATTCAAAACTATTTGCGTATGTAGATTCACATAATATACAGTGCTGAATCTTTTGATGAAAATTACATTTATATTTGGTTTATGATTAATCTTGGCGCAGAAAAATCAAGACTTGTATTGAGCATTAAAATTCAAATCAATATTGAACCATACATATGACGACAAATATGCATGGGAAAGGCTTTCCAATGTATTCTAATAATGTGACGTTGTATAAACACTTGAACTTTGAACGTCATCATCTTTGCGGAATCAAATGTCAAATTCACAGTAAAGCATAAGTCGAATATATCAGACTATTTAAGTAAACTTTATGCCTGAGTTTTATCACAAATGAGAAACTTTATGCATTTTGGTTAGATTTTTCATCGAAATGTGCACTAGAAGTTTGAATAGAACAGAATACTTACAATACCATAAAAGAACTTGCGCACAATATGATAATATGTTGATAGCTAATGTGGATCTCAGCCAAGTGCTCAGCAACTCTTCCCGGCGGTGTTTCAATGTTGTTCAAGTTGTTACCCATAAACTTTGACTTATCGCGGTACTCGGTGAATTGGCAAGACAATACTTTACCATATAATACCAATGAGACGAATATATACAAGAGATTCGCCAAAGACAGATCCCACTCGCACACATCGATTCCAACATCAAATCCTTCCCTACAACGCTAGGTTGTACCTTTTCTTGGAGAACACACAAATCTTAATCGTTCGTTGTGTTCCCAATTTTCTTTTAGCCCGGTCCATGCCTTTTCTTGGTTGTGACTTGAAAGATTGTGAAACTGTTACCTTTGTCTTGACCCTTGTCTTATACGCGAATGCTATTCATAGTGTTCTGTATATAATCGGAGAAAAACTGAATTGGACGGGAAAGCGCTATATTTTGTCTTCAGACATACTCGGCCGTGTCAATTACTCAAAATTTCAAAATTTCTTGCTGCAGAGGTCAGATGCCTTTGGTTGCATGTGGCAGAATGAAGCTTACTGATCCAAACAGGAAGCTATGTAGACAAAATGGTGCAACCTGATTGGTTCAAATTTCACAGACACAGGGATTTAGACAATGGTTTGTTGTTACGACAGTTTGTGCTAAAGGCACGTGTATGATCATGCGGTTCCTGGACTGACCTTTGTACCCCATAAGACTTTGCACTACTTTACTTCTGGCCCTTCGCTTGTTTCATTAACTTAAGTTTATAGTGCTGTTACACATATAAACTTGCTGAAATGAATACCCAAAGGTATCAACTGGGTATTATTTTCCACCCGTAATACAAATGTGTGCAAAATTTGCCAAATTCGCAAGGCTATATTTTCCGTATTTTAGAACATTTCACAACTAAACTTTGCAATTTTACTAAGTTTAGGATGCTCTTTCAAGATGTAGTAATTTCAAAAAGTTTAAAGGGCCATTGAAACAACGACTTTTTAGAATGCTATCCCAACACTCTGCTGCTAAAATGAGCTACGTGATCAGGTCGTTTCTAGTGTCTGATATTTCAGATCTATAGTTTCTTCAATATTACAGCGATTAGGCATATTTTTAGCTTGCGCCGTGTGGACATAGAACTAAATGCAACACAAAAATCATTCACTAAAAAAACGAAAATTTGTCCAGTATTTTCTCGATTGCATTGCAAAGATCACTTAAAATCACAAAAATTTCTTGTCGGGATATTTGACTTGATATTTTTGAAGGGAATGCAAATAACAACGTATGACATCACATTGTATAAAGTCTTTTGAAAAAGTTTCATTTGTTTGAAAGTAGTCAAACTGTTGCATATAAATGAGAAAGCCTAGTGATCATTCATAGCTTGCTCAAATAAAAGTGAAATTTTAGTTATCTTCTATTGTTACGTGAATATGCTTGAGAAAAAAAGCAATGTTAGGGGCCGATTACATAGAGAGTTTTTAGCTCGGGCTGAAGATTCAGCCCGTTTGACCGGGATAAAGCTGACATGCGATTACAAGAGAACTTCAACCGAGCTGAAATTATAGCGCGCGTAAAATTGAAATACAAAATGGTTGAAAACAAACTGGTTCGTACGATGGCAGCTTTGAGTTTCTTGCAGTTCCGATTGCTTATTAATCATCTTACAACTTCATAGCATTATGATTACCTACAAATTGCTGGACTTAAAAAATGCTTTCAAACTCATATTTTTCTGTTAGAAAAAGTGATTTTTTACGAAAAAGAAAACATTTTCGAGCTCGTCGGCTCAGTCGGAGAGCAAAATCTATTAGGACTGTTAAATGCCGAACTGACCAGAGGTGGAATAATTTATTAGGAGCAGATGTTCCAGATAGCTGTTAGAAAATAATCTTCGAATGTCTAAGAGAGCATTTATGAACTGGCTGAAGAGTTGCAACCACTCATAGCACCGAAACCAGGCTCACCCAATTATCGTTATCTCACCACCGAAAAAATGTTAGCTGTCACACTTTATCATCTGAAAGACACAGGATCATTATCGATGACTGCTAATACCTTCAGGATTCATCAATGTACTGTCTCAAAGACCATTGTTGAAGTTTGCCGAGCCATAAACCTTCACCTGGGGCCCACGTACTTATCTCTTCCAAAAGATGTGGATGAAATGAGAAGGAAGGTATCGGAATTCAAATTAAGTTTTGGTATGACACAAACCTTCGGTTGTATTGATGGAACCCATATACCGATTAAAAGACCACAAGTAATTCACAGGATTCAATTCTTTTCCTTAAGTATCCAAGCTGTATGTCATAGCAAAGGTCATTTCATGGATGTTGCACGTATAAATGGCCTGAGTCAGTGCACAATGCAAAAGTTTTTTTTCAAATTCTACCATGAACAGTAACTCAAAGAGGAAAGGCGGCCACAAACCTTTAATTTGCTACTTCCCGGTTTTGAAGCTGTGTCAAATTGCTTAATTGGTTGACCCAGCATACCCATTGATGCCATTTCGTATAAAGAAATTTTAGATCTGTTCAACAAATGAGCAAGTAATTTTCAACAACATGCTTCGCTCTGCTAGAAATCAAATTGAATGTACCTTTGGCCGTCTTAAAGCTCGTTGGCGGTTTCTAACCCGAAATTAATGTTAACATCAGTATTGAAAATGTGCAATGGTTACATACAGTTGCTTTGTTCTCCACAACTATTGCGAGTACAAGCAACTTGGCGTGGATGTACAAGACATGCAAGAACACATTCTCAGACAGAGGAATGAAGAAGAAAATATGTCAAATGTTTCTAATCCAGTGTACTCAGAAAAAAGTGAAGAGAGGGAATATGTTCGTGCACTATTGACTGAATGTATCTGACAAAACCTACCCGACAGTTATTAAGTGTACAGGGTAAATTTTCATGGTTGTGTTATGTTTTGGGTTTTTTTCCGAATATTTTATTATAATTCTAGCTGTTGAAGGAAATTAAGGGCATCGGCATCATAACAAAAAGAGAAATTCTTTGAAATTTTAAACTCTTTTAAAAAAGAACAAAAAAAACACATTGTCAACATTACTTAAAACCAACAATAAAAAACTATATTAATCCAGTGATGGCCAATATTTTTATAGTATCTCTTCTTCTATTAATATAGGAAGATTTATATTTTGACTAAAAATCATCTTATATCATCTTATATTATTCATATTAATTGTTCCGCACCAAAATTGTATATTTTTGTGGGTATTTGAAGTAAATATATATTAGATAATATAAAAATATGCCAAACAAAATATATGGCAATGCAAATTGAGCATGATATCATTTGGTGATATTTTTAAATTTGGCTAAGGTTTTGAAAATCTTCTTATGTAGAAATGAAATAACAAAATTCTATTTTTGAAAGGAGCTTATATCCAACCCTGTATTAATCAAATCAGTAATATTAACATATGTACTGAAGAAAGGCACACACCCATGAACAATAATTTTAAAGTGCATTGCAAATATAAACTAATGAAATTTCAATATAGACTTGGCTTTAATGCAGTGGCGGATCTAGCGTAGGTCAAAATAAGTTACTACAGCTCATTCTTGGATATATTTACATTCTAAATTATCTTTTCATTGGTTAGATTTTATTCTTTTGAAATTCATAACCTATGATATTGTTATAAACTTATTTTGAATTTAAAATTGGGCTGCTATAATTTATTCTGACCTACGCTGGAGCTCCCACTACTTTAATGAATGCCCGCGGCCAGTTTTTCAAAGCTGGGTTAGCACTAATCCAAGGTTAAACGTTAATCCACTGTTTTAAAGTTCTGTATTTCTACACCTCCGTTTCTAGAAGTACTCCAGAAACACAAGCTAGTATTGATCCAGGCAAAATATGTCAAATATGTTTGTCAAATAAAGTGTAAGTAAAATAAAGAAACAACATCAAGCAATGAATCAATTTACCCTCCTTTACTCTCATCTTCCTGTCCCTCTTCATCCATGGAATCATAAAAATCAACTGCACTTGGTGTCTCAAAAGGTCTTTTCTTCCCTCTTTTACTTCCTCCTCGCTCATTGTCTAAAGTCATGTAAAGAATATGAAAATAAGGATATGACACCCAATATGAAAATAAACACTCCATGTTGGCATATATATATATATATATATATATATATATATATATATATATATATATATATATATATATATATATATATATATATATATATATATATATATATATATATATACATATATATGTATATATATTAGAACATTTTGTCTGAAGAGTACCACTCGGTATTAACGTGTGGCACGAAACTAACTAGTAACAAAAATGTTTATTCATAACTGTTGACTCCCTGTTTATTTTATATTATATTATGCTCTGGATTTCCATTGAGCACTTTGCCAACGGTATTTACAACATTTTATGTATTATATATATATATATATATATATATATATATATATATATATATATATATATAACATTAAGATGATTTTACCATGCGTGTTAATTGCGCGTTCGATTAGTGTGGAATTAACACCTCAGGTTTGCAGTATATACTGTATACAATGCCGAGACCATATTTGGATGATTTGCGTTGGAGAATGGTTTATCAAAGACTATTTTATCAAAGGAGCTATGAAGAAATAGCATCACAGTTATTTGTGTGCCTAATTTGTTTTGTATATTTGTTTTATCTAATATTTATAATCTGTATATTTATTTATTGCTGTAAGAAGCGCACTTGAGCATATCCATATGAAAAATGCGCTATATAAATGTAATGTAATGTAATGTAATGTAAACTGTGTACCGGACGAATAGCACCTTTTTGAATAGCGGTGATATGAAGTCGTATCGTCTTTGTCGGCCTACTGGAAGCGTGAGTTCATTCGATCATGAAGAGTATATCATAGTGGATTGTATTCTTCGAACACCTCAGATACAGCTACATGAAATAGCTAACTACATTACCAGTGCTACGGGCTCTTCATCTAGTCCACAGACATTATGCCAAGCTGTCCACAGGCTTGGAATGACGCGTAAAAATGTAGGTCATTGATCATTGAAGTGTTGAACATTGGTTGCCTATTGACTGACATTACAAGTTGTTTTATCGTCAGTGTAACTAAAATATTAAAATATTACAGATACAACGTATTGCTCTTCAAAGAAATGATGACCACAGACAGCAATTCAAATCCGAAATAAGCATATTTAATGCAAACCAACTCGTATTCCTCGATGAAACAGGCATTGTACGTACTAAGGAGCGATCTATCCTGTCATAATATATTTTGATGGCCAACATTTTTGTTCATTGTCATTGAGTTATACTTTTTGTTGAAAGATAAACGAACTGCTCGTCAGTATGGATATAGTGCTCGTGGCACTCCACCGGTTGTGAGAGATTGTAGTTATTCGCGTTGGGCTCCTCATTATTCAGTAATTTCCGCGATATCAAGTGAAGGCGTGCTTGCAAGTCGTATTTTGAGGAATCCAGATGAGAGATTTAACACATACTCTTTTATTGAGTATTTCGAAGAAAGACTTTAAAGGGGAAAATCTCCAATCAGTTCTCATCATGGGTGAGTATTAATTGTATGTTAGAGTTAAATACCGAGAAGGAGGGATTTATGGCGTATATATCGAGGTTTCCACTCAGATGAAACACTACTTGCGAGAAAATGACGTTGTTTTACAGTCAGTGCAAGATGGTAGACCTTTAATATGGGAAGCATTTGGACAAATATCACGAGATGACTGTTTGGGATACATGAATCATGCCGGATATATTTGACTTGTGTTGAAACACAACTTTTTATTATAAAGTATATTATATTTGTACAGCTGCATTAAATTACAAATCTTTCAACAGCAATGTCTTTTTTGCTTCGTATTCCTCACCCGTAATCGCCCCCAATTCCTTTAAATCAAACAAGTCTTTTACTTGCTTGATCACTTCCGATCGTAATCTTGCCTTCTCAGACGCACTAGAGTTTCCGACCTATATTTACGAAGTAAATGCATTATTTAGTGGCCAATAACTCAACTGTATACTCTATATATTATTGATATACGGCATACTTGGGTAACATAACGCATGTTGCAAAGTGGCAACGCCACTCCAGGGCTTAACGCAGAGGCAATTGACTGCCCTATTGCAGTTATCGTCCCTGCTAAACCGTCTTTTCTGGACCGCTTGGCAGGACTTACGCTAAACATCGCCACCTCTGGTATATTTTCTCTAGTTGCAGTCCCTACGATCTACAGGAAAATATCCAGCAAATATATAATATAACCGGGTCAATATTATGTTTACATACTTTATCACACAAAACATAATTTTTGTATGACTATGTTTGTATATAAATTGAGCCCTCACTATCATTTCGGCCCATAAACGATATTTGTAAGGAGGAAGCCTATCCCCATGAAGTTTTTTCAATTCCTCCATTTCGGCAAGAATCTTATCCTCTTTCCTTACAACTACTTGCCCGTGATTTAGCGCACTCTCTGCAATATATAAACGGTAAAATACGATGGATTTAGCCAAATATCATTCCACGTAATTAAAAAATCAAGTAAAACTAATTTCTTGAGGCTACCATAGATTGGAAAATGTTTCTTACCGTTAGCCCTCGTGCCACTTTGCCTCTTTGACACTACAGGTTTTGCTGGTGTTGGATCTAACCACATCTGATAGCTCTTTTTAAATTCCAGGTACGCATCTTGTAGCTCACCATTTGTCTCGATTGTGTACTTCTTATTGCCATCAAGTACGTAGCCTATTTCCCAATTTTCAGGATGGGTAATGTCTGGCATAAATATTTTGCAAAGCAGATTTCATATCATCCATAGTCGCAGTGATTGGGATGTTGGTCAGGCGTCTAACTCGAATGCGGGACTTCTAAGTACAATCTAAAACACGAACTTCCAGAACAGGAAGCATATCTTGCTCCTCAAAAATATTATCATCGGGCATTTCATCCATTTCGTTGTGGGAATGTCAGTTACTGTGCTTCGATACGATGCTATTCTTTGTGCTTGCAAAATTCAAAATACTCAATTTTGTGCATATGCTCGCAGTAGCTAAATCGACATCGAGGTCCCTTCGGATGATTATGTTATCAGGTCAGATTTCAAAGCTCTGAATCATGCATTATCATAAAGGCTAGAAAAAAGTGGTGTAGAAGATGCAAACTGGCAAGAATGCTAACGATGAGAAACATGTACAATGTGTCCCAGACCACCCTTTGAAATCAAGCAATAGTGTCCAGCGTTCGAATTTGAATGCTTTAAGTCCCTAATGAGCCCCAAAATGCGTAATTCTCTGCTAGACAGAGATTTTTATGCTTCCGTTGCAAGTTAATTGAATTGTTCTGCCAAAATAAAACAGAATGGGCTCCTTAGGCCATTTGTGCGACTGCTTTTCAGAATTACATTTTCCTCTGTGATTTGGGCTCTTATTACACCTTTTACTTTTTCTGCATGTAGATACTGGGCTGGAAATGTCAATATACACATATATAAATAAATGAAAGTTAAAGACATACTCGAGACGAAGGATTCCAATATGGCGAACGCATATTACTTGAGTATGCAAATGAATCATGATTTCGAACGAAGTTTCTTACCTATTTCCCGAGCTTGATGCCAGTTTAAATGAAACAATATAACATCATTTCCAACTTTGATTTTAATCATTCTTCTGAGAATGAGATTTAACAAAGTTATTGCGATTATTCGGCAAAAGTATGGCGAGATTTCCGGTTTTGTTACATTTGCACGGAATATAATACTACCAAGGGCGAGTATAAAAGTGAAAGAGTGTTATTTGACGTTTCCTTTCTTAGGGAGCCCTCCATGGTATAGTTTGCCGCACACAGTCGCCAAAGAAACCCAAAATTTGTCTCAAGATAGGGTCGGTTTGTGGGGTATTTTATAATTATTTCGCAACATACAGGGAAATTTAACAATGAATACCACTCTACAGAGGGTAGCTTGAAATATTAAGACATTCGAAAAACAATTTTACTGCGAAACAAGCTTCAAAAGCTTCCAACAAAATCTATGTATTGCGCCGCTCATATAAATTGGTTGCGCCATTGCTCACGCGTCACGTGACCAAGCAGTTGATGCGGAAGTAATTTGCATAGCAACTGACCATCGTGAAAGGCTTGCGCTAATTATCTTTCGTGATATATATGCAGTTTTTAACTCGCGTAACCGGGCAACTTGCCTCGTGTATTAAGCTCATGACACTCTTCTTTCCTTCAAATGCTGGAATTTGATAATTCCCACGTGTGCACTATTGACGATAAGTAATGGGAAATACTGACTTTAAAGTGTTTGTGAAACAACGACCATTTTGTTGGTTGTATTGGGATGTCTGATCCTCGCACGTAACATTGCAGCAAAACAAAACAAAGGCAACTTTATCTCAGGCTTTACAATTGCTTCTTTGCTATAGACGTTATACGTCCTGCCTTGTGTAGGGCGACCTAAAGGCTTCTTAGCTATATAAAATATAAAGTTTCTCATCGCATTAAGTATTTACTTTTTGTCCTTAAATGAGGTTTAAGCTAGTTTTCATTCAATTATGTCAACAATTAGTCGGAAGCTATTTCAAATAATTCGGAACGAGTACGCTACGAAACGACATTAGAGAGGATCACATTTGACTTCTTCTACTAATACTGCCACCTAACAGCTGGGCATTTTGTCGTCGCTGTCTAAAATAGCGCAGGCGCATTTCTTGAACTTAATTTTTTTTCTTCGAACAATGAAAACACGTATTTTGAGATAATTTTTTAAAGTCTCTTGTTGATTTCTTCATGGAAAATAAGACGTTTCTCAACAAAATAAGTCACAGTGTTTGTATGCAACGATATAACAACGTAATCAAGTGCAAACGTGCGAAGAAATGCTGTTTGGAAATTGGCGACAAATGGATATTTTCCACTCATGGTCAGAATTTCAGAGGCAGGGTTTAACTACATGGAAACAAGCAAGTGTTCTCATTTTACTGTTGGTAGATGCTCAGTAACTGTTTATTCCACAGGTATGCTCAGTAAGTTGTTTGTTCTACCTTATCAGGAATCATAAGTGTCTGAAAATACACAATTTGAAGAAAATGATATATATTCCCCTTGTAGATTCGCAGAGTATAGCCGTTGCCTTTAATTAAAAATTGTGTTTTATGAAAGTTGAATCCTACTTTGTTCTATTAAAGCTTGAACCATTCATATAGAAAAATGCTCCAGATGTGGCAATCAACATATGCATTTGCTGTAGTGCAGATGACATGTGATGACATGTTATTTAAATTGCTCCACTATTGGCTTATTATAAAGTAAAAATAGCTGCAAAATGATGTTGAAGAGAATCGAGTATTGTTGTTATGATATAGGAAGTGCTGTACTGATTTGTTCAAATTTAGAAGTCTTGTGGTACTGTTTAACACAGGCATGTTTGCCTTATGGAATCCTGTAGTGACATGACATATAAATGCAAATATCTCAAAAGTTTGACTATTGCCTTTCTCTGAAATATGCCCTAAAATTATCTTTTCATATCAAGTGTCCTGGTAAAATTAGTGGGCATGCTGGGAGAAATGCGCACAATATGTTTTTTTTTACCTAAATCATGTACATCCAGTAATCTCATAATATTTTGCTTCCTCTTTCTAGTCACATAATAGCTATATATTCACTCATTGTAAATGAAAATTTGATACAATGTTGCTTGCACCCTGATAAAGTAATGAAAGTCTTTTGTACCCCTTTAATTATATATAAAAGTTGTAGACATGTGTCAAATTTTGCACTTGGCTGTTAGCATGTTACTGCTAAGGCTTAAATTATGTGGTATTTATTGAAATGATATTATAAAACAATCTAAATATGCTTTTTAATTGCAATTTTCATGAAGTAATCCCAAAAGTTGTTATACTGGTGTACAATTGTGCAGTTTTTTATGTGCAGCATATGCATTAATTTGACAAATTAAATTACATTTATTTTTATTATATTTTATGCTTTATTTGTAATAACATTGCTTAAATCTTCCAAACCAGTCAACAATGTCTTTCCAGCTTGTATACCTATGTTTTTGATCCGTATCTACTTGGACTGGACAAATGATGGGTAATATTCATTGACTGAATTTTCAAAAAGTACGAGCTTGCCTGTATTCATAGCATAAAAGCAAAATGATAAAGCAAAATAATAAATTTTTAAGTTAAAACCTTTGTGATGGATCGGTTAACGTTTTTCATTAAATATTAAAGCATTTTTGTTCATTAAAGTGGTTGTTCTATGAGTATTGAAGCCAGGCAAATCCAGAAAACACTCTATTCATACGCCGCCATATTGAAATTCATTCCCTCGCCCCAGGGATTGCGCGCTAAATTTGGCGCATGCTCCGTACAAAACGCCCAGCTGTTCCGCCACCTAGGTAGCCTACATCTTAACGATTTTTAAACAATTTGATTGGTTAATCGGGTAGGTACGAGACATCTGATTGGCTGAAAGATACATTAAGGTTGCGGATGATGTATTGGAAGTGAAATCTGAACCTCTCTAATGTGTGTGTTCGTGTATGTCGCATTATACGCTATAAAGTGCACAATATTTATGCATGGTTGAGATGTATGGTTTAGATAATAATTGTGTCGAGTTAATAAAAAGTATAGGGCGGTAAACCCGTCACATTCACCTTAACAACAACTAGCATGCGAAAATCAGCAAAAAAGATTATTACGTATCATATCAAATTCTCTTAATGTCTATATTATTTCCTTAATTATCAATTAATGTCCATAAAAAAATATTAACAGATTAGCGTAGTCGTGCTGTGCCAGCTCTAACTGTATTGTCATTTCTTTAAACACAACGTTCTCTAGTCTGAAATTAGCGAGCTCAAGATCGGACAACGTGAGCGCACGACGCGGACGACCGGAAGTAAATTCTCATTTCTTTTTGCATACTGCGCATGCGTACGCAAAATAGCCAGCGCGTAGTCGCTTCGTCGACGCCGAGTTTTTGCAAATTTCACGGCGTCGTAGTTTTTTTAGCTTTGTTTTTTATATAGATATGGATGAAGCACCTTCCTCAAGTAAAAAGTAAATAAATGATTAACTGATTGATACATAATATTTTGTTACGTATCTCAAATATTTTTTAACAAACTACGGACATGGTATGGATATAAAATCAATTTTTTCCTGTCTCTAACTTTTCAAATTTCAAATAATGTGCTTTTCTTAAAAATTGCTGGTAGAAAAGGCGCAATAATAAGCAGGGTTGCCAGATCACTGCATTTTTGAGGCCAAATCGTCATTAGGGTAGTCAAGTAAACAAAGAAAACAAAGGGCAAGTACACAGAAAAACAAAGAGCGTTGTTGAAGATTTGGCCTCAAAAATGCAGTGATCTGGCAACCCTAATAATAAGTAAAGTTTGATCATGAGGTGCCCTTCTTTTCATAGTTTGTTTTTCATTTTATTTCAACTTTATATTTTTCTGTTTGGCCAAAGACTAAGGTTTTTGCTTGATTTTTGATGTTTATAGTTCGTATTTTTGCACATTTTAGATCTGGAAAATTTTGATGTCTTGGACACCTGACAGAGACACGATATTTTGTCGAGAAATTCTTGTGTCAAACTTATTCAATACGAAGAAATCGTCAACGGAGAGAGGAAAAGTGTGGTAGTCTCTGGCTGATAAACTATATGATAGACGACAGCCATCTTTCCGTGTGGATCAAAGGTCGGTGAGAGACTACTACAAGAAATTGATTTCAAAATACAAGAGAAAGGTTCGAGAAGAGTTGAATGCGAGAAGGACCAGTCCAGAAAAGAGCGAGCTAGATGATGATGTTGGAAGAGATTGTGGAGAGAGTAGAATTAATTGAAGCAGAAAAGGAAAATGATAATGAAAACACAAAGAAAATAGAAGCAGAGAGACTTGCTGCAGACGATGTAAGGAGAAAGGCTATGGAAACCTTATCGGAGACACAGAAAAGAATAGGCGAAGAAGGCCAGGAAAATTTAAGAAAGAAAACACAGAGAAGTGGAGATGGAACAGTGGCATATCTAACAGAAAAGGCAGAGATGGAAATGAATTTGCGTAAAGAGGAAATGAATTTGAGGAAGGCAGAGATTGATTTAGAAATTGATAGGAAGCAACACAAAATGGAGCAGCAAGGAAAAATCTTAGAGCAACAAGCAAATATGATGAAAGCAATGATAGATCAACAGCAACAACAGCAGTAGCAAATGCAAGCCATGCATATGATGATGCTACACCAACAGCAACAGCAGAATCAAGCATTGATGACCCTTCTTGAAAAACTATCAAAGTAATTTCAAAAAACCCCATAAATGATATTTTTCAACATTTTTGTTAACAAATAATGTTTAAATATGTGGCAGATGTTATTATGTGGACCGGGTTAGACTGCTTTACTTAATTTTTATATTAAACAAGTTAGCCAGGTAAACTGAGCTAGCCCAATAAAGCAGGTAAGCCTGGTCCATGTAATTGGCCATTTAATTACACATGGTTAATAATTTGACAATTTCAAAGTAGGTGACATTATTAAGCAATTAATTATTAAATAATTGTAAATGTCAATGTCAATATTGGCTTGGGACGGTTTCTGTTATGTTCAGCATACCCTTAAAAAATGCTGGAAAAAAATTCCATAAAGCTACGCATGTTTGCATGGCTACATGCTTTAAATAAATTTTTGTTTCCGAAATCTGACTTTTGTATAGATTTTTGAAAGACTTCATCTTAAGGTGGCCTAAATTGGTACATCTTCGACGGTTTTTGTCTAGGAGGCATGCAGTTGTTCAAAACAGGGTTAGCGCTAAGCCTGGTTAAAGTTTAACCCACTGTTAGTGAATTTGATGTAGTTGTTGATGTAGTTAAATTCATTGCAAGTAATTATGTGATTATATGATTATTATTATGTGACTATTTTCCTCCCAAAACACTTCCGAAATATAATGACATTAATGTTTTACTGATATGTTTGGAAACTTATGTGTAAAAAATTAAGTTTTGTCATGTTCAATTTTTTTGTATTATATTTGACGAAACCACGATCGGTGTCGTTTAAATACAATATGGCGCACTAACTCTGAAAATGACTGCGAGCCATACAATAAACTGTTTATTGACCTCGCTTGTTCGGTCTGTACCGTGAAATATCTGGTTATCATTTTATGTTTCGGTAACTAAGGCAACGGTTTGGGGTAGAAGAGGTTAGAGTTAGGCGTTTGATTAAAGTTAAGGGTTAGGGTTAGGGGATACTTGGAGATAGAATCATATTAGTGACCGAAACATAAATTGATTACCAAATATCTGACTTCGATTTTTTTAGAATAAAGAAACCTCAGTCCGATATTTCACGGTACAGACTAATCCTTTAATATGTACACCTCCACAAGCATTGAGTTTGCTACGCCACTGCCACGAGCATCCGTTACGGATGGGAGGTAAACGGTTGAATCGTTACTATGGCAACCGTACAATACCGTTGCCAGACTGGCAAACGACGAATCAAATTGTGTAAAACAATCGGAAGGGGTGCATTTCATATATTAATGTGCAATAATTATTGTTCAATATTGCTCGCAACCAGGAACAATAGTTCCCCCAAAATATTGCTGCATTCTGTCTTCAACAACCCGTGTAACAACTAATGTTGTTTGCCATGTAATTATTGTTCAATTGTAACACACGGAGGCTCCAGAAACGACCAGTGGACAATTACAGCTCTTTAATTATTATTACTTTAATGAACGTTGTAAGCCAGTAAGATATTGTTATCCGGTAAATTATTGGGATTAGTGAATTTGCTAAAAGATTCTGTTGGTTCCCATTACTAATTTCAGTATTGGTATATTGTGATTAAAAACACTGGGAAAAAGCTCGGTACGAATAAGGAAATTCACGGACCACGGTCCGAATACGAGCTTTTACGGACCGCATGTCGACCAATCAGAATGCAAGATTCTTCAAAGCCCTATAATCAAAGAGTAGACACTACAAAGAGGTACAACTTCAGTTAAAAAGCGTAAGGTGTTGTCGTGATGATCGTCATGGGCGCCATGTTCCTGGCCAGTGCCCCAAACAGAAGCATTCTCCCCGATATTAGTACCCATTTTTAGTATTTCCGGGGGAGACAAGCATTCAATATTCGTCATGAGTGCCATGTTCCTAGCCAGTTCCCTAAACAGAAGCATTTCCCCCCTGAAATATTGAACATGGCTACTAATACCTGGGGTAAATGCTTCTGTTTAGGTCTCTGGCTAGGGACATGGCGCCCATGACGAATAATCACGACAGCACTCCTTACGCTTTTTTAACTGAAGTTGCACCTCTTTGTAGTCTCTATACCCTTTGATACAGTAACATATATTATTTTCTACGCAATCAATTTTGAAATAGACTGGTTTTGATGGTCTATGGGCTGTAACATATGAACATGTTGCCCACCATGGCCAGGTATCGTGTTTGCTATGCCACTGGACCTGAGTGTAAAGTGTTTAAAACGTTTACCTTGATCGCTAATCAAAACTTCAGGTTTACCAATGTCAGAATCTCCATCGAATTCAAAAACGTCTTTAGCTTTTGATTTCCTTGTTGACGTCTTGCCTTTCTTCTCACCATATGCTGCCATTTTAAGTTTGCTAGCAAAACAAATTTTAAAGGCATTATGCATTCGAATTTCCTGCCATTTTTTATCATAAGAAACATTCGAAATCAAGTAATCAGTGAGGCGTAAAGTATTTTTTATTATATAGTAGACAGTGAGATACTAAGAATACACTATGAGATATTTTTCATATCTTCACTAGTAAAGTTATCGATCACGATTGTTTCAGAGACAAACAGGTATTTTTTTCTCAACAGGTTGAAGCTTGGCCGCTGCTCTTACAAGCATCGCCATTTTGAAAACAAAAAATCATTGGTCACGTGAAGATATGAAACTGATATGTATTTTCAATACACATCAAGTTTATATCAAATTTTATTTGCTAACGCTACAACATCATCAGAGCTATCAGGGACGCAGCCAGTGGGGATCCGAAGGAGCTACGCTCCCTCCCTTTCGTTAATACAGAGGTTTAGCAAAGACGACACAACGCCATGACAACGCCAAAGCGAGGTAAAAACGATGTGGAAATGCCGTGAGCAAATCTGGAGATGGGCAATCACGGAATTCAATCAGGGCTCCCCCCTTTGAAAGTTCTGGCTACGTCCCTGGAGCTATATTCTGTTTACTCATTGTTTATCGCTATGATGATGTTGCGATGTGGCGAGGAAACGTTAGCAAATTAAATTTAGTATAAACTTGAATTGTTTGACATGTATACATTTAAAATTACTTGTTGTGCATTAATATTCATATTCAAAGGACTGGATATACTTCGAGAGAATGGGGGGGGGGGGGTAGGGTCGCACCAAACCCTACATGCACACAGCCAAAAACGCCGCAGGCTTGCTACAAGTTGTCAATTTTACCGGCGGCAACAAGCTTGTGAATTTCATCAAGTTGTAACAAGCTGTAAAATCAGGCTTGTTGCAACTTGTCATCCGCAGACTTGTTACAACTTGTTGAAACAACTTGCATCAAGCCTGTGGATAACAAGTTTTGACAAGCCTGTTAGAACAACTTGCAACAAGCTTGTGGGATCAACAATGCTGTTGCAAGTTGTTAAGACAGATTTGTTGCAAGTTGATATCCTCAAGCCTGCATCAAGTTGTTGAAACAACTTGTATCAAGCTTGCTCATGACAAGATTTAACAAGGCTGCCAGAACAACTTGCAAACAGCATTGTTGATTCAACAGGCTTGTTGCAAGTTGTGCGGACAGACTTGTTTCAAGGTGATATTATCAAGATGTTGAAACAACCATGATGCAAATTGTGGCCTTAAGCTGAGTAAAACACTGGACATGTTATTCACGTTTTAAATCGTTTATCAAGCCAGGCGTACACAAACGATTTTGGTCGCCGATTTTTTTCGACCGACTATTAAATTGTTACGCGTGCGGCATCAATTTTTTAAATTAAAGAACAATTTAACAACTGATCAAATCTCGTATTCATCATTCGACAGAACCATTGACAAACGGCAAGCAACAACACAAGAAGGATAAACATTTTTTATAATAAATAGCAGAAGATGTCAAGAATTTTGAAATATTGAAGCGAAAAATAGAGATTGAAGCGAAAAATAGAGATTGAAGCGAAAAAATAGAGGTATACAGTTAAAGTATAGTTCTATATTTGATGTATAAATGGGATTTCAGACTAAAAAATGAAATTTTAATCATGCATATTTCTTACGATACGATTTTCATCTTTAGACGAAATAAAACGACAACTGTTAGCATCGCACCGAAAACAACGAAGAAAAGACATGCAAGCTCTGTGGCCAAGCTGTGGCACGATTGCACATTAATTGTCATCATTGACATAATTGTCATCTCAATGTGTTCTTTATTTGAAAAGTGTACAAGCCTATACAGTACCTTGTTGAGAATACAAATTGAGATCGTTTCGGTAATTTGTTGATTTGTTTTTTAAGCGTCATTATATACTTGACTAAAATATAAAATGTTCAGCAAGAAAAAGTTCAAACTTTACATTACTGTCCACTGAGATTAATAACTGCATTTGAAATTTCTCTTTATGATTTTAAGGAATAAAATTTAATGCATTGACATGATCTTGCACTTGATCATCTACGCAAGTGTAATTGACATTGTAATGTCTATATGGAGGAATATACTTGAAAATCAATAGCGCCAGTACACCACAATGGAGAAGAAGACTGTGCCATGGAACAGATGACAATATTTAGTTAGTCTGCTGGTAAATCTTAAAGACTTGTTTTAATAGATCGTAGTTTTTTAATGCTACACTGTATTTTTGCCTAATTGATACATAATATTAAAATGACAATTCACTTATTTGCTGTGTTTTTAAATTTAATGATTTTGTCAATATGCTATTGACAACTTGCATCCAGCATGCAGTTCGCAACTGCATCAAGTCCGTTGAAACGATTTGCATCAAGTCTGTTGAAACAATTTGCATCAAGTCCGCTGAAACGATTTGCATCAAGTGTGTTGAAACAATTTGCATCAAGTCCGTTGAAACAATTTGCATCAAGTGTGTTGAAACAATTTGCATCAAGTCCGTTGAAACGATTTGCATCAAGTCCGTTGAAACAATTTGCATCAAGTCTGTTTAAACAATTTGCATCAAGTCTGTTGAAACAATTTGCATCAAGTCTGTCCGGAACAATTTGCATCAAGTCTGTTCGCGACAACTTGGAACAAGTCTGTTGAGAACTTGCAACAGGCTTGTCGTTAACAAGTTGTCACAAGCCATGCGAACGCATCCTGATATCGGCTTGCTCATAACAATGCTGTTGCAAGCTGTCAACAAGCTTGTTGCAACTTGCGCGTTTTTGGCTGTGTACTAAAGATTCATTCATTACATGCCTATTCAAATAATTACCAAAGTTAATTTAATGCATCGTTTAAAACTCTTCATCGACAGAAAATTGCTAGTGATGCTAAAATTCCTTGAAGTTGGCGAAAAGTGCCTGAGTATCATATACATTCTTGCCTGAATGATAAATCCCACTCATACATGTTAGATGACGAAGTCACCATTTGAGCGATGTAATTTTTTATATGTACTGAACAACAAACTTTATGACGAGAAATACTTCAAAAATAGAATAAAAACATGATAAAAATATACGAGCTAAATGCTTTAGACATTAGACGTATTCCTGCATGACAGCAATATAAAATAATTTAAATCATATTATAAAATGAGCGAAATATTTCAAGTGAAATCACTGAAATGCAAACAAACTAATATTGGAAATATTCACGATATTTTGATGCATTTTCGATACATTTACGAGCTTGCTTCATCATCTCCACCTCGATAGTAAGTAATCCCTTCGGGCGCACAAAATTACCCACAAAAAGAAAATTAGATGACTAAAAACACGATAAAACATTGCTTAATAACTGCATGCCAGCTTATTTTTTGTCCATCTAACTATTTTGTTGTTTGCAAAAAGTAGACGGGTTTTTATTCGTTTTACAAAGAAAATTTCCACATTTCTCAAACAGAGAAACTTAAATATATATTCATTTTACTGTACTCACCTCGTTTTCATCGAAAGCGTTCAATAAATACGAAAACGTCGTCCTTTTTCTCTTAAAAATATGAAGAAACTATAGAGTGTTTGATAACAATAAAATAAATCAACATTGAGCGGGAAAAATAATCTTGCCTCCTCATTGGCTAGTTTGTTAAACACAGCAAACCCAAGAAACACTTTTCAGATCGATATATTGGTGTTTTCGTTACGTAAAGCAAATTTCCAAGTTAGCTTTTTTCTCACTGAATATGAAATGCGAAATAAACGAAGAAGCGTCGTTACGAGTCGTAAATGCTATTAGTAAATACAATGAAACATTATCCCGTACAGATTTAACTTAGGCATAATAATAATAATAATAGTTACTGTATAATGTATTTTTAATTGTCTGTGTAAGAACTTATAACTCTTATAAATATAGAATATCTTTCAACACCTTATTTCTTGTAATACACATGATAATTTAGCTTATTAGCTACTAAAATTGTGTAATTTATAATAACAATAATAATAATAAATATGGCGCAGTCTGCTTATTCAACACTCTATATGAAGGAAGTCTTACACACAGGACGTCCAACTTTTTCATTCATGATGTGGCGAACTAATGAATATATTGAAGCGAAAACAAACTATAATCATGAGGCTTTGAGATCAGCCTATCACACAAAAGTGACAAAAAAGTTCAATACAGACGTGGCTAGGTTTTCCGGTCAGGTTGGGAAAAAAAGGGCGGCAAAGAGTAATAAGGCAGCTTAATGTCGTCCATGGCTTTCCTCCGGGAACTCCGGTTTCCTCCCACACGGAAAGTTGACAGGGTGAGCCGGGGCACGTTTACATTTTGCACGAGATGGATAAGAAGTAAAAACTGTCTTCTAGGTAGGCTTACTATTGAACGACGGCGGAAATATCGAAAATTTAAATTTGGATTTGATAGGATTTCCTAGTAGACGATACAGTTTGCCACAAACAACAAAATAATGAAAATAGAAAAATTACTATTCTAGTCATCTTATCTCCCCCCCCCTCCCCCCCCCCTCCCCCCCCCCTGATTGTCTTTTAACGTTATAACCAACTGTGCACAAAGACCATAGATTAGCGGCGACCAGCAACGGATAGAAGCCACCAATGACTGGAACATTCCCGTGATTTGAAAACAGCTATTGGTAGATTTAGCAAAAACACAATACATACGTGACGATAAAAGATCATATTTTTTAGAAATGTTTATTTACATACTAGATAATTCATGAGTTATACTCTAGTTCTGACGAATTTCGGAACTCGTATATTCGTTATGGCTCAAACTTCAACCATACATTAACCTTAATATTGCGATGCTGACATCTAATACAGTACCGAACTAGAGTGGACTATTTCGGTTGCCTTCAGATGAGTTAGTACCTGAGTCGAACCATTATTTTCACCTGACTACAATAAGCATACAATCATTCCTCTTTACTAAAATGTTCTTCCATCAGAAATTTTCATGGTTTAATTCATGCTTTTTAAATTATATATGTAATTTATTAAGAATGTAATATGATATATAATATATGGGTCATGACTGAAAGGGATAGACGAGAGATAGGTTTCAAGATGGCGCAACTTCAACAACCAGGCATTTATAGCATTCCTAAATTAAGGTTAGGTTCAGGGTGAGGGTAGGGGTGAGGTTTAGGAATGGTAGAAATGTCGTGATGATTTGTTCTTGTTTTAAGAATCTTGAAAAACAGCCGTCATCTTGAAAACCAACCTCTCGTCCATCCATTTTTTTAGTGATAATCATGATATATATTGATAAATTTCATTTAAATGCTCTCATAATAAGATCTCTTAAAAAGTTTCTCACATTTACATTTTTCCACCATGTACCGTGGACTGACCAAGACCAACTTTTTCCAAGAATTCCATCAATAATTTCAAGTATTCTTCTCGGTGTTTATAAAAATGTGACACATGTGGGGAGCTGTCCCATTTCTTAGCAGTAACATCCATTCCAAGATCTCGCCATTTTGTCACGCAGTTTTCACAACCTTCAGGTAATGCAACAGGATCGTCGTTGGAAAACAGGATCAATGCAGGTGCTCGAACGGGATTACTAAGGAATAACGTGGATCTCGCGAGGAATTTATCCATTGTGTGCTTTTGAGTCAATTGGAAATAAGAGTGAATGGTTAATCGCATTGTATTTCTTAGTATAATATTATCTGTTGCAGCATTTGATATCCCGTACGGAATGTTATTGAAGTCAACAGGGCTGTCGAATATTTGACCAATGATGCGCTCTTGTACTGATGAATATTTTGGATCTGTGACAATGTGATTGAGGGTCTGACCATACAGATAGCCACCGACTGAGAAACCATGAATAAGTATTGGTCGCTTTTTGTTGCCAGGTGATTGTAGGATATCAAGCAATCTTGAAGCAAGCGCTTCAGCTTTCTTTGGTCGAAGAACCTACAAAAATATTTAAACATTATGAATATACCAACAAAAGAATTGACGAAAATTAATTACTCTGGAACAGCCATTTTTTAAACACGATTTCCATTGGTCAAAATCAAATTTATGATATTTATCCTACTCAGGATAAATGAAATAAACTTCCATCTTACTTCCGTAAGATACGATGTGATCCCCCCCGTGAGTAATCAAACATAACTCAAGGCCGACCAAATTCTGCATGTAAAGGAAAGAATTCAACATACCATTCGACGCAATTGACTGTGTTACTGGCACATGCAGTATACTTCATTTGACAGACAGATGAATGGATTTTGTTCATGTATACAAGTGTGGTGTGTTTAGCTTTTCGCAACCTGTAGCAAGCTGGATAATGGGGAGGGAGTATTGGATTATGGTTTACGAACGCAAACATATGAATAATGCCCCCCTCCCCTACCCAATGATCGAGCTCGGTGCGGTCTTGTTTCACACGCCCAGTTCATCTAACACTTTTGGGTACTGCCTCTCCCTCGACTACGCATTGCCACACAATGCAATTAAAGCGCACAATCACATCATGGATGATGTTTCAAATCAAGTTATTCAACTAGTAGCAATCAGTAAAAGTAGTAAACAACTTTAATTCGAGTGAAAGGTTTTAAACCGCAAGAAAATCCAGGAAGAAATTAACTTTTTTCGGGCCATTGACCACTGATCTCATAGTAGACTGGATATAGCTTCTATGGATATCAAAAGTGAAGCTTAATTTTACATGCAAATTTCACCTCCGGGGACCACAGAGCCCGTGCGATACAAATTTGTAAAGGAATACTTGGTGGGAAAAGAGCAAGAACGTACAATTTTGTAATACTTTAAGCACTCTGCATTTATCTATCAACATTGTTGCAGTAAACAAAGTTGTTGGTGACAAGTTTACATCACAAGTGGTCCCCGGAAGTGAATTTCGTATTGTATAATTAGGCTTCACTTTTGATATCCACAGAAGCTATATCCAGTCTATCATGAGATCAGTGCCATTGACCAGCAAATCATTCCTCGTAATACAGCATTTGACACCATGGGCAATCACTATGCTTTTTGTAGAAACATAGAGAACCTGCATTTCGACCGGTTTAGACGTAAACCTTTGTTCGAAATTGCCTTCAAACACTGTTCTAAGTTAGGGACTTGTCAGAAATTAACAGGCGGGGAAAGGGGGGGGGGGTGGAAATATTGAACTTAAGGTTGGAAATGAGGTGACCTATCTAAGCAATAGGAACGAAATTTTCTTACCTTTGCCTTGGGAGGGTAAAAAAATAGTGCTATGTCTAGTTCAAATATTATATTAAAACCACAACAACAAAACAATCAAAGCATATCACAACTATTTTACATGTAAATATAGAGATACTTACATGTAAAATAGTTGTCATATGCTTTGATTGCTCTTGTTGTTGTTGTTGTTGTTGTTGTTGTTGTTGTTGTTGTTGTTGTTGTTGTTGTTGTTGTTGTTGTTGTTGTTGTTGTTGTTGTGGCCCCAACACAACACTTGAACTAAACATAGCACTATTCTTTTCTAATCTATTTATACTGTGTACTAACAACTGTACGAGCATTAGAATAAATTTGAATGACCCTCCCCTTAAAAGCAGCTCATTTTTTCTTCCCCCTCCTTATTTTAGGATCTTAAAAAGCTATGACCATCCCCACGTTTCCACCCCCCCCCTTGTTAATTTCTGACAAGTTCCTTAGAGTCGTGTAGAAGTAAAATTTAAACATTGCCGTTCATGATTTTAAACAAGAACGGCTGACGCCATCTACAGCGGGTTGTTAGAGTTAATTAATGCACGGTCTACCTGTGTGGTTACGTACGTCTCTTACAGCAAAATGCATGCGTTTTTCTTCAGGCACAAAAATGATCTTGCAACATATCTTTTGGGTGGTGGGCAGTGTGTCATTGAAACGCACGTTTACAATAATTTGCGCACAAATGCAAGTTATTGCACGAAATGAGACCAACTTAACTAGGACAAAATACTGCCTATGTTGTGAGAGCTCCAAAAACTAGATTTCCTGCTATTTCCTTAATTCAAACTCATCAGATGCTTTAATTGCGGCTATCAATTGGAAAACAACTAATAAGGAAGTCCAGTTTTTGGAGATCTCGCGTGAGTCTCGGAGCAACTAAAAATGTCAATTACGCTCTTGGCCCACACAGAATGCAGTATACTTACCTCAGAAACAGTGGGTTTGACAGTGAAAACATCAGCTCCATAATCGTTGTAAAAATGGCCAAACTTTTCTAAATGACGACTTTTCGCCAGCAGCCAGCCATAAACAACTGCTATTGGTTTATTGGGGTCAGTAGAGAACTTCTCTTTTGCGGGTATGCGTTCCACTAGTCCACATTGATGCGTGCTCGTTGACAATTTACGTTCAATTACATTACCCTGTTGAAATAGACAAATGAACAGTGAGTTCCAGAGCTTTTATGCACTTGATAGTGTTTTAACTTGTGTGCTTGTCCGGGACAAGTTAAAATTATGACGAGAATGTACGAGAAACCCAAAACTAGGACATACTTTACAGCTCCAGGTATTATTATGAAAACACAATGCTGTTTTTCCCAGAATTTCTTGCAGCTGGCGTACGAAAATAACAACGTTTAATGGATTTCTGGTATCACTATCCAATTTGGAACGTACAGGTATATGTACCACAAAATACCTCGGTACCACAGAATACCAGTCATTTTTATTTTCAGTATAAAATTTGGAAGAAACGTGCAAAATACTTTATTCTCGTAAATATATATTAATTTTGGTGTTAACTGACACATAAATAAGAAAAATGAATATTTTAATAAAAATTCTTAAAAGTAACGAGGATAAGGTTTAAATATAATTCGTTGTTTTTTATACCTCTTTTTTGCTAAATGCTCGTAAAATCAGGACGTTTGAAAATAAGTTTGCAAACCAACATAAATCATGTTCATAGACATTTGTACTAAGCGACAAAACATTCCTGCCATTCAAGAATAACAGGGAGCAATCAAATTCGCTATAAAAGAACACGATCTTTCAACATTATTGATAAACCTGATATAATGTAGTATATACCATGGGTATTATGTAGTGACCTTAGCATTAACCTTCCACTAAACTAGATAACAATATCTATACAGTATTACCATACAGCATCAAAGACCAAATCCTGGTTCAATTTGATAAACCGTTACTTATTTATTGCCACACTGGTATTCTGTGGTACATTAGGATTTTATCCAAATGTCAGGCTTCAAAAATACTAGAGTATGCTAAATCTAACCGCAACACCCCACAGGAAGAAAAACTACAGAGAAAACCTGTCCAAAAAATCAATAATAGTCCATGATATATACTTGTGACATAAAATATGAATGATAGAAAATTGTGTGGTATTCTGTGCTACATAAACCTGTAGACTAAATTCAAAACCGAGAGTTTGAAACAGTTAATTTGACAAAGGTTATCCTTTAAACTGCAAACTTTGACTGCGCAAGGGATCATGGGTTATTGCTTATTTTTACCGCAACACTCCGAATCATTTCTTTGAAACAGCATCGAGGGCACATAGGAAACTTACGACGGCAAATTTACTTCCTACGAAGGTCATTTCCAGCGTCACAAGTTCCGTAATTCCCCGAGTACCAGAGCCTAAATAAACAATATTCCATCATCCCTTGCGCGCTCATTATTTCATAGTTTACGCGTTTGGAAAGACACCTTGAATGAATGGACCGATTGCATTATGGACAGAGTTTTGAAAAATGTTGAAGTGGGAAAATTCATTACCACAGCATTGAGCAGCATCCTAAAATTAGTAAAATTGCAAAGTTTGGTCGTGAAATGTTGTAAAATGACGAAAATATAGCCCTGCAATGTTTGCGAATTTTGTATACTTTTGTATTACACACTGAAAATGGATACCGTTTTTTCGATGTTGGTATCAATTTTCCGTGCGTAATGCAAAAATATACAAAATTTGCAACTGTCACAGGCTTACATTTTTCACATTTTACAACGTTTCGCAACGAAACTTTGCAATTTTAGTAATTTTAGGATGCTCTTCAATGCTGTGGTGATAAATCTTCCTATTTTAACATTTTCAAAATTTTGCCCATAATGCAATCGGTCCATTGAATTAGCTGTATACTGACACACGATTTTTCATAAAACGAGGCATGTATTTTAACGGCAAACAAACAAAAGTAATTACACGTCACTACTTTACTGGTGGGTAGAGTAAGAAACAGTCGGGTATCGTTTTGCAATTTACTGAGAAAAATGGTATAAGGACTAATATAAAATCTGCAACCTTAACCTATGAACTAAATGAACTGCCAAGTTCCTTACGGCTCGTTTTGTTTCGGTATTTTAATATTAGAACTTCAGCTAATGAATTTAAACCTGATGGCAAGTAAATCTCAACCTGAGCAAGCATTTTACGCGGCTAACTAGCCCTGATGGCTAACCAGTGAATACTAAACACACACATGCACCACCAACTCAATACCCCTACATATACCAAAAATTGTTCCAATTTAGCGACTACTGCGCAGACGTGAAAATCTCATAGAAAAGTAATTTAAATGAGTGGCAAAAGCCAAGGTCCTATGATCGTTGTTTATTAGTTTTGCTGCCATCTTTGTTTTCAGTTTGTAGTGGTCCTCGCTTTTCATTATACATAGGCTTAGGCCAGTGGTTTTCATATTATCGTAGTTCATTGCAGTTCATCGCCGATTTATTGTGGCAGATCATTGAAACAGTGTATCCGTCACTGATCACCGACAATAAAACCACAAGGATATCGCCGAAAAATTACGACATATGAAAACCAGGCCTAACGGATTTGTTGTCATTTACGACGCATTTATAAAGAGAACAGTACATGGGTGCGCCGAGATACAAGATTTATTTCGAGTGTTGAACATGATTACATGGATGCGAACAAGTGAGAATATCAGATTCAACATGAGAAATAAAGCTAGTATTTGCAACCACCTAATGTGTGTGTGTGTGTCTATATATATATATTTATAATATAGCATTTGTAAATTCTGAACGCTGATTGGCTAAGAGCCGTGTTGATATAACTCTATGTCAACACGGAAAATTTCCTGCCACTCTTCTGTTAAAGTTCTTTGTACTATATTATAAAAGAAATATAAACCCTTTTTTCCGTATTGATATACAGTTATATCAACACTCGTGAAAATTGGAAAAACTCGAAATTGTGTGAAAACACTTCGCCCTGCGGGCGTCGTGTTTCCACTCAATTTCTCGTTTTTCCAATTTCCACTCGTGTTGATATAACTGTATATCAACACGGAAAATGTTTTATACTTCTTAATATATATATATATATATATATATATATATATATATATATATATATATATATATATATATATATATATATATATATATATATATATATATATATATATTCAGTGCAAAGCATTGTTTTAACAATTAGACACAACTAAAATCACCTTGATACAACATCTAGTCTCTGCCCAGTCTTATGGCATCATAATCTGGTAAATCATGTCAAGAATGAAGCACATCTATCATAATCCGGCTTTTATACTACCGGTACCAACTGTTAGTCGATTTTGTCATTACAGGGATATGTACATTAAATTAGCCCTTCAGGGTTACAATTCAGATATTTTACCAAAAAGGAAAAAACCATGCAGGACAATGCAATATATCAGACAATATTTCGTGTGTTTAGCCAATAATAGTCAATATCGATCATATTAGATTTGTGTTAGAATTAATGTAATTGCATGCTCTTATATACTGGTATCACACAATCACTCTTACAAACGGTACTTGAATAATTTTATGTTCATATATATTAGTAATACTCAATGTAGACTAACAGACAGCCTTAGCATGGTCAGTACCAGACATACTTCAGAACTGTTAGCCGCATATTCATTCATAAAATTTACATGACAGGCATCATGCTCATAAGATCTACCCACCCCCACCCCCACCCTCCCTGTATTTAGCAGTCCACTAGACTGATGACAGGAACTCTGGTGGCATTTGAAGCCAATAATATCTTTTGTTGAATATATTTCTTAATTGTACCCTTACGAAAGGAAGCACATAATGGACCTTTCCCCTTTTACATGAAATTTTGAGAAAATTCAAAATAGGCAAAAAATATCACCACAGCTTGAAAGAGCATCCTAAGTTTAGTAAGATTGCAAAGTTCGGCTGTGAAATGTTGTAAAATGTAGAAAATATAGCCTTGCGAAGTTGGCAAATTTTGTATATATTTGTATTACGGGCGGAAAAGTGATAATCAGTTGATACTTTTGATTATCATTTTCCTACGCGTAATACAAATGTATACAAAATTTGCGAAATTTGCAAGGTTATATTTTCTACAGTTTACAACATTTCACAACCAAACTTCGCAACTTTAGTAAACTTGGGATGCTCTTTCAAGCTATTGTGATATTTTTGCCTATTTCTATTTTTTCAAAATTTTGTCTTAAAGGGGAAAGGTCCATTAACCCTTACGAAAGGAAGCACAATTGAAGCACATAGTATCTTTAGTTCAATATATATCTTGAATGTACCCTTACTTCCATGATTACTGGTATATATGTTTTTCTTATGTTAATTCAATAATTTATAAATTTATTAAATACCGGTAACCAGGATATCCAGAAGGCTTATTAAACCACCTCAGACAAATAGACATTCAGACAATAGGCAATACCATATCCACAGCTAGAGTCCCTTGCAATAATCAGAATTACTCTAAACGACAGGTGAATAGATTCACCTGGGCAAAGGAGCCTAGACCTCAACTAAGGGGCAGATGAGGTATCCTACCCAGTATTTGGCAGAGATTAAAAATGCTGTAATAGGCTAAAACTAGTTAGCACATAATTATTGTACTCATATTTCATTCTTTCCACATTTACTGTTTATGCTCACATAGAACCCATTTTTCATGAACATGATGATATTAAATAAACAACTATAACTGACATATCTCTGTATTTCTTGTTGTTCAATGCATAGTCTAGATGGAGTAGACTCTGGACTGTAGGATATGGTAGCATCAGAGTTATAGCCAGTTCATCAATCAGGGACTTAAAATAAGAGGATGTTAATTGCAGTTTCTGCCTCCTTCTTGGCCTTTGATAGCCTGTTATCTTTTTCCAAAACAAACCACTAAATTTAACACTATTTGGTTCATATTGGTCACAGAATTAAAAATTTATAACAGCTAGCTGATAAAATTTTCCCTCTCTATTAATTATCAAACACTTCTCATTTCCCAGATGTGATGAGCTTTGATTTACATTATTTTAAAGAATATGACTCAAATTATTGGTTTACATATATATGGGTTTTGCCAAAAGGTGACCCCCGGTGTCCCAGCCCGCGGCCGATTTACAGCTCAGTTATCATGTATTGTTGGCCTTATTCTTTCAAAAACCCTATCAAAGTATGTACTTTGTATACAACTTCAATGTCAAAGTATATACTTTGATAGGGTTTTTTTGAAAGAAACAAACAATACATAATTGAGCCATAAATCAGGTGGCAAAACTCCATGTATAGTAATTCTTTAATTAAAAGTTTCCTTTATCTTCATGCCCTGCTTTATCTCGGGCAGCCCACACTCAGAGATAAATATTGGGTATCCTTTGAAGAATCTGACTGTCCCACAGTTCAACAATTTAGCTCAATCAGCAAAATCTCATGTAGTATATGCACTGAAATTCTACTTTAGGGAAAATTTATAGAGGTTTTGGAAGGAATTAATGGCAGCATTTAAAATTTAACAGTTTTGCACAATGCACACAAAAATTACGTACAAAATTCATGTACACTTTGCGATTGTGCAACACAAAGCACTCGAAGAATATAAAATGAATAAATAATAGCCAGTCGTACAAGTACAAATATTATAAACAACCTACTGCCTTTATAAGTTGATTTCCACTCGATAACCATGTCATACGGATACCCTTGATGCATAAGGAAAGGCGACCACTACTAAAAGCCGACATATTGCGGACAAGCTGGAAACACTGGTTGGAAAAGCGTCAGATTGACAGATTGTCACAAAATATGGATACCCTTTGACCGACTGCACATCGACTGCACACGTGAAGTCAGTGATACTCAGTAAACACGATATGTACTTTGCTTGATCTTTCAACCGGATCACAACTTTTTCTTTTTCTTTCTAACACAAACACAGGTAAACACCACAGAATATCATTGTGTTAAAATAGGAAATGTTGTCGTCTGCGACGATTTTAAACCACAAATAAGCGCACGTGTATTCTTAATTCTTGCATTATAATATCCTGCACGTGCTGTCAATTTGAGAGAAATTCAATTTTGATCGAAATGCTAAGAACTCCTGAAAATTATTTAATTTCTTCCCGTTTAATTTCGCTCCCGTTTCAATGATTAATCTTGATTAATCTTCGCGAAAGTGATGTATACATCTTTACGTGTGATATATACATCATCTTTATATATATTTACTACCATTTTAGAACGTTTGGTTTTACTGATCAAACTGAAACCTCTCACTAGTTAATGGGATGATTTTCTGAGTATCAATAAGTCCATAACAATAGCTGGTACTGTTGTAGTAGTTGCTTTGTAATCGGGTTTTTACTATAAAATGCCTATGAAACGAAAATTTGTCAAGTAGTTTCTTGGTTGCATTGCGAAGATCACTGGAAATCACAGTATAACTTCTTTTGTAGAATTTTCACCTTTGTAACTCGCTTAAATATGCAAATAACACAAGGTGTGACATCACATTTCATAATGACCTTTGGACTAAAGCTTCAATTATTTCGAAGGAGCTCTAGTAATTTATCATCCCTTGCGCACATACAAGTGCAGTTTCATTTATTATATGCTACAAAATAGTCAATCTAATGCCACTCATTGTGCCGGGTCGCGCCTCGCGCTATGTTATTTGCATATCAAATATATAGTTGAATATCTCGACAAAGAACACAGTTACAAGAGTATTGATAATATAAAAGGAATAGTATCTGGCCTGTGATTGGTCAATTTCGGTGCAGTTAATCTGAAATCGGAGTGCGAAAATCTGTAACAACGGTGCAACAATCTGTAACAACAGAAGAGCCAATCAAATCGTCAACTCGTCCTCCTGCTACCTATACAAATTAGATTGTGAATTTAAGTTATCTTTCCAATGCAATGAAGAAAATACTTGAGAAATTTCGTTTCAATGGCATTATAAATGAGCATATTTGTCAAAAAAAATTATGCTTTTGAATGTATTTTCAAACATTTTACAACGATATTCACAGGCCACATGTGATGTGTTGTCATTCCGCACAAGTAAATACTAAATAAGGAGAGCCTATACACTCGCTGAAACATAATAACGGACTCAATTGTTTTCTTGTGTTTTTCGTGCATTGAATTCGAGAGTATACCGGTATTGCGAGCCGTACTCGAGTCAGTGTGATCAGACTTTTTAGAGGCAAGCAACACTCCAGCCGCATAAAATTACAACATTGGGCAAAAAATTACCACGCTATTTCTTACCAGAGGATCACCTAAAATAAGCATTTCTTGACGCCTCTGTCTTTACCGATCTTTTCTTCTTTCTGTTCCAGCCATTAAGCAAGATTTAAATAGGTCTCGCGGTTTTGAATTGTAAAGGCATAATGGAGGCCCAAGGGCTCCCGGGTACGTCAGATTCTGTCGGCGCTCGGCAAGCGCGGTATGCCACTGAAGGTAATGTTGATGGTGTCAGAGACAAATCAAGTTCAGAAAGACACGAGTCTAATCCTTCAACTTGAGTAACAAAACAGGACCAATTAGTATCGTCAAAGAAAGGAGCAGTGGTCGATTTAGGGTTTAATGTTGGCAAGAAGTCGTCCGAGAACTTTACTCCAGCTGTCCCCATGGATGTTTTTTTATTGCCTTGTGTAACGATTTCATATATACATTGGCGCAATTGTCTGCAGACTGTCATAGACGCATGACCAAGGCCACTATTTCCAGGCATTCTTGTTTCTTCTCCGCTATGTAAAAATTTGTCATTGTAGAACAAGCATGGCTCCAAGAGCAAAGACCCTGAGTACGAGGTTGGGACGGCTCGGGCATGACCACAGTTTTGCCACTAGGTTGGCAGCTTGGTACGTCTAGATCTGGTTATTCACATCATAGACATTATTCCATGGCATAGTAGACAATTGAATCATGAATCCATCGTAGCCGTGATAGTTTGTTCCAAAGCAAACACGTTCGCCACATTTTATCTTGTAATTCAAAAAGAAGTAAGACAGACTTCGGCTATAATCTTTGGCAGACCTGCTATGGTCAAGAATTTCTCACGTTCAGGAGGAGTTCCTCCTCTCTTGAGGAACTGACTATTGTGAGCATCAAGAGGGGTATCGGTACGTGCTGAGGTTATTAGGTTTGCACATGTCGAGCAAATAATTATCAGAATGTAGTCAATAGTGGTTTTGTCCAGGATTGTCTGCATGTGCGATGAAGTTTCCGGTAAACAATCATAATACGCGATCTATTTCGCTCTTCGCAAGAGTCAGATATTTTAGTGTTTTGTATATGTCTGCTTATACCTTTTATTTCACTATGTTGGGTAGTGTAACTAAACAGTTGCGATTTTTGTAATAATCGTAAGCATAAATATGCCGGCGCTTATGATAGGCAACTAACTTGCTAAACTACATGGTGTACCGTGAGAACTTAGAATACACAATTATAGTTATTTCTATGTCTTTAAGGATGTTACCGATTCGGAGAAGCACTACGGCGCAGGGTTATTAGGGTTTCTGGAGAGCCTCTAAACCAAAATTCTACTTGCAGAACGCGCATACCGTCTGGCTCTTGCTACTCCAAAACGGCCTGCTAGACAAGCTAGCCCCCAAGTGAACTACCACAGGAAGAGGAGGAGCCTGGTGCCGTTTACACGAAGCAGGAGAAAGAAAAGAGGTGACAGAAGGACGAAGATTGAGCAGGTGGATCAATATGGTTTTGGTTATAGACTAACCAAAAGGAAGAGAAGTAAAGGTGGAGGTAAAAATCCAGGAGGACAACGAAAGAAGAGAAAAACACCAGCGCGTTACAAAGCTCCGAAACAAACAAAACCCCGTACGCCGACAAAGAGAGCCCGTACGCGGAGCGTAACCAGTAAACCTGCTCTAAATAGTAAACGCCGCAAACTACGCAAAACGTCAAAGCCCCGTAAAACCTCCCAACGTAAAACCTATAAAAACCCCCCAACGTAAAACCCCGAGAGCGGCGGGTAAAAAAACAAGGAAACCTGAACCTACTACAAAAACTATCAAGAAATGTAGATCAAGGAAACCGAGACGCATTGCCCCCAACCCCCAGCCTAAAACTCAAGCGTATAATCCTGTCAGTGTTGTACAGCATAAATGGCGAAAATAAAAGCTTGCAAGGTAATACGATTCGAGAATGAGAATACGTATGTGGAAACACTACTAGACGGGTGAAATGTAATCTACGAACCAGTCTACGCTGCACATGGGCAGAAGTGATAAGTTGGTAAGTTTATTTCGTTTGGTTTTCCTCATGCATCATTTGTACAAAGTCTGCGGTTATGTCTCTCCCTTAGTGCATGCAGAGTCGGTCGTAAGTTGATCTAAGAAGGTCATAAGCTCTTCGCAATAAAGCAACACTCAACGTAGATCAATACTGATAAGTACAATAGCACGGACTATCTAGGGTTAATATCTGTTGTCGCATTAAATTTAATTTCGGTATATCGCCGTTACGCTTAGCCATGAAAATACCTAACATAGTTAGTCCCTCTAGCGCACACAGTGCTGGATGCAAGTAATAAAGGAGAGTGTATGGTTGATTGGTAAGTAGAAAATCACTTGTATCTTTTAGAGGAAGACCATCACACTCTGTTTGGCACCCACTCACATAACTCACTCTTTACCGTACTAAGTTTCTTTCTATAGGCACGGAAAAAACCAGCGCGTGTTGTACTATCGACCGCTAGAAATCTGTCCAGCATTGGAACCTGTCTAGCATAGATTTAGACAGCTATTGTCCAGGAGTCCAATCGGCCTTCGTGTCACAATCTATTAATTAATTAAATAATTAATTAATAAAATTATTTTATTCGAGTCTCGCGCCGTATCCCAAAAAAAAATTCCCAGAATCGATATGGGATTCCCTTGCGAATGGAAACAGGCGGTATATTACAGACTCATTATCACTGCAAGTGAGTGGAAAAATTTTGATCAAGGTGAGAAAAAATGATGGTTTTACAATTTATAACGTTGTTGATCCAACCATACCATACATGCATGCATGTCTTTTACAAAAATCTTTCTGGATAATCCACCTAATGATGGTACTAGCTCATCGTCCACAATAAGTCATCGTCCAGGAATAATAATCCCTTTGCCTACAACTCGCCCACTTTTATCTTTCAGGTATACTTTGGTCCAGAATGGGTAAACTAATCAATTGAAAATTATAAATGTCTTATATTTATATCAAAATAATTTATTGAAAAAATACAAAAAAAATATTAGCGCGAAGGATCCTGTATAATTGGTACAGATTTACCTCCATTTACATAAGATGTATTTTTAAAAGTACTTCGAGAATAGAACTATAAAATTAAAGTCATTCACGACCCATTTACAACATTTGCTTCCATGATGTATCAAATATTCAACAAGATCTTTCAACTCGAGTTTAAAATAGTAAAATGTTGTAAATATGGCTATTGAGTCGTTTTTAACAAGTCTTATTATTGACTCGTAATATATACAAGTTGTCTCGTTGATGGTTCTAAAGTCGTTGATGATTTTAGGGTCGTTGATGGCTCTAGGGTCATTGATGTTTCCAGAGTCGTTGATGGTTCCAGAGTTGTTGATGGCTCTAGAGTCGTTGATGGTTCCAGGGTTGTTGATGGTTCCAGAGTTTTTGATGGTTAGAGAGTTGTTGATGGTTGGAGAGTCACTGATGGTTCTAGGGTGATTGATAGTGACACACAGGACGTTGATGATGACACATGGGACGTGTATGGGTGGTGGATGACAAATAACAGTAATACCAGTAATAGTACCTGTGATGATATCCCGAGAAAATCAGTGATGAAGAGTAGTTGGAATGTTTTTAAAAAAGAATTTGCTTGAGGGTAATTTTTCTTTGTGCTAAGATCCAATTGCTAAAAGTTACGTTATCATTCCAAGGTACAGTATGATCCAGAGCTATCTACAATTCCACTTGGCAAAAGAAAATCTTAGGATGAAGGCGCTATCTGGCTGCGAGTGGTTTCATCCAATCACATTGCTCAAAAGTTGATTTCAATTGTATGCAACAAGCAGCAAGCTGGTTTTGCAATGGAGTAAAAAACTGCAGGCTTTTAGGACTTTAGTATTTAACTAACCTGACGTACGTGATTGTCATGCATATAGTGATGTGTCTCCTTTGTCGCAGAATTTACGACAATTATTGACCAACTTTCAGAAAGAAAATAAAGTTTGAGTGATTGGATAAGTCCGTTGATGACAAGGCTGCTTCAGAGATATTCCAGAGCCTCACAAAAGCGGATGAATGTCAGTTACATCTCAAGTAATGAGACGACGGCTTCCAATTAACAGAATCACAAACTGACGTTTTTTTAAAAAAATTACCGGTTTTTTTACAAATTTCGAGACAGAATGGTAACTAAACAATATTTGTATCATACAATTAGCGTTTTGTTGGCATCATTATAGGTTTATTCTTATTTTATCGTGACTGATGGCCCATGCTAAGTGCGCAGATAATGTACAACATGTTCTCAATGATGGTCTGCACTTAGCAGCTATGTCTGTTACTCTCTTTTCTTACATAGCGCCCAAAACTGGAAGAATATGGTTGTCGTGCCTTTTTGATAGCTTTCAAAAACGGTAAACATTTCTTGGGGGCCCACAAAGACGTATCTTTGTTGTAACAGGTACAGTTTACAGATGGTAGCGTATGATACCATTAAAACAACATTTATCATCGGTGGATGATGTGTGTTGGCCCGATGGTGGCCCCTCAAAAACATTATCGATCGGTACCAAAGGTACCAATGGTAAGGGGTGGTTACAGATGGTAAAAGATGGTTTATCATCCTTGAATGATGTGTGTTGGCTCGATGGTTTCCACTCAAAAACATTGTTGATCGGTATCAATGGTACCAATGGTAAGGGGTATTGACTCATGGTAAAAGAGGGTTTACCATTCGTGCATGATGTGCGTTGGCCCGATGGTGGCCCCTCAAAAACATTGTTGATCAGTACCGATGGTACCAATGGTAAGGAGTAGTGATGAATGGTAAAAGATGGTTTAACATCCCTGAATGATGTTTGTTAATGTTGGCCCGATGGTTGCCCCTCAAAAACATTGTCGATCGGTACCGATGGTACCAATGATAAGGGGTAGTGACGGATGTCAAAAGATGGTTTACCATCGGTGAATGATGTGTTTGGCCCGATGGTTGCTCCTCAAAAACATTGTTGATCGCTAACGATGGTACCAATGGTAAGGCTTAGTGACAATACAATACAATGCAATAAAAATTTATTTAAACACGGTAAAATCGTTCAGTACACAAAAAAACAAACTAAAACTGATTTACAAGATTGTCGTGTGGGAGTCACTATCGATATAGATAAGGATAATAATCATTTATAGCTTTTTTAAAGTGAGGAAATAATGTAAGACTACGTCTCTTCTCGGGTAAGCGATTCCATAATAGAGCCCCATCGTAACAAAGGCTCCGTTTAAAGTAGGGTAATGCGGGGCAAAACGAGACAGTGGGGCTAAATAAGACACTTTGGCTTAAATGAATATAGCGAGTGATGACCGCTATTTGCCTAATAACGAATTGCGGGCTCATTCGTGATGCTTCTTGGCTTGTTTTGAAAGTTATTGCAAATCAAAGGCTATTTTCGGACAAGAATTATCCTGAATTTTGTGAGTGACATTGGATCCTGTTTGGTTATATTAAGGTACATTATTATTTTATATTTTAACTAGTATTTCTTTTCTCTCGCAGGTCGTAACGATCGAATAAAACCTTATTTATTTAAGAGGCATTAGCATGTGCCCTTTCATGTCAGATGTATATTTTGTTAATGTTAACTGTAATTTTTCGCATTGGACGAATTTTAATTCACTCAGGCAGTTGGGGCAAAATGAGACGAGACTACCTTTTGACTTTGTATACTTATGTGAACCTTTTTGTTTGTTGTTATCTGTTGTTGTGTTTACTAAATGATTCTGCACAACAGCACAATATTAATGTTGTCTCAATAAAGCAAAGTCACCAATTCTTTATGGATTTATTGCCATGTAACATGTAAATAGGTCACCAAATTCTGGTGTGATAGCAGTTACACATCATGCAATTCAAGTTGTGTGAAATTTTGCCTAGAAATGTTGCACCAATGGTCATTAGTATATGACTTTACTGCAAAATAAGCAATATTTAAACAACAATTTTAAATTTGGCTGCAAACTCATTGGTTATGATTTTTTGCCGATCAGCCCAAAGGACAACCCTGATATGTCATTTCGAAAATTACTTGTGACTGATGTATATAGTGTGAATAAAACACCTGTCCACTGTGTTATAATACTGGGGCAACTGTGTTAAATAAGCTGTCTGTGAGTAGCTTATAAATACTCAAATGTTGTGAAAATAGTTTAATAAGTGTACATATGTCAGTGATAGTTGTAGTCTCGAAGATGTTATAAAGCGGCATGTCTCTTGTTAGCGACCAGTGGTAGACATGGTCGAACAACCATAATATTATTCTATTTGTATTCAGTGACATGTGTCAGTGGTGTTAAGTTTGTCCCACCAGTGATGAACTTGAAAGAAAAAACAAGTCTGCTTTGATCGACCATGCTTCAGACCCTGCTGGCCTCTGTTCTCCAATGAGTGAATAGACTATGACTGGTTTCTGATGTTTCATCAACATTTTGTCATCTAACCCTAGCCTGCAAAATGTTCCTAAGATCTGACACTGAGCATGTGCAAGATATACCAAATGTCATGTGTGTGATGTGCTCTGGTCCAAGTCTGCTGAGGCAAGGAGTGAGATAAACGCTCCTTGTCTGAACATTATGGTAACAGGAAAACTGTCAATCCATGCTAGTCGTCTGAAATGCAACCTGTGATTTGTTTATATTGTGAGAAACTGATTGTTAATGTATTGTTACATTTAGTTCAATCATTTGATTAAAAATTTTTTATTTTTGAACATTTTTGTAGCATTTTATTTGCCCACATGCTGGGGCAAAATGAGACAATAATGACTTGTTGTTTTTGTTCTCATAACACGACAGCCGTGTCTCCAAAAGAGTTTTTCTTTTCTGTATTGCTAGTCATGAGTCTATTTAACATATTCATTATGAAAAAAAGTACTTGATTTTGCTTTCATGCTTTTTTATAGCAAGTGAAATCCTTAAGTGTCTCGTTTTGCCCCGCATTACGGGTAATTTGTTCGTGGTTTTGGTAAATTAAGTTTGAATTGGCTATTTCTCAATTTATGCTCAGTGTTGCGAGTAGAAACAGAGTTCGTAAGTATGAATGCATATTCCCTTTTAGTATTTTGAACATTAGCTGAGCCTTTAGTTTTCTACGTCGTAAATAGAGATTATCCGAATGCAGCGCATTCAAAAGAACACTAGCATTGGTGTCATAGCTCGAATTAGTGATGACCCTAACCGCTCGGTTTTGTAGTTTCTGAATTTTCGTACTAAGAGTTTCGCATAAACCGTCCCAAACTGCAATAATCAAAATGAGGCTGTATCAGAGCAAAGTACACTTCAACAGCTGTATTAGCTGTTATAAATGATCTAATATGTTTTAAAGCGCCAAATGCTAAAGACGTCTTCTTACATACTTTCTCGATATGCACTGACCATGTAAGGTGGCTATCAATATGTAATTAACCCTAAAGATTAAGTCGAATGTACCCTTTTAACTTCACGGTCATCAATCCTAATGTCTATGTTATCCTGGGAAGCGTTAACTCTCTGTCGTGATCCAATTATCATAAACTCAGTTTTAGTAATATTTAGACCCAACTTATTTGTAATAAGCCAATCATTAAGATTTTTTAGGTCTGAGCTCAGGACAGTTTGGAGTTGCTCTATAGAATCTAAAGAGTAGCTCTTACTGGTGTCATCAGCAAACATCCTCGGCGTCCTAGTGTTGACGGATGTTAAAAGATGATTTACCATCGGTGAATGATGTGTGTTGGCCCGATGGTTGCCCCTAAAAAACATTGTCGATCGGTACCGATGGTACCAAATCAATGGTAAGGGGTAGTGACAGATGGTAAAAGATGGTTTACCATCCGTGAATGATGTGCGTGGCCCGATGGTGCCCCCTCAAAAACATTGTCCATCGGTACCGATGGTACCAATGGTAAGGGGTGGTGACGGACGGTAAAAGAAGGTTCACCATCCGTGAATGATGTGTGTTGGTCCGATGTTGGCTCCTCAAAAACGTTGTCGATCGGTACCGATGGTACCAATGGTATGGGATAGTGACAGATGGTAAAAGAGAGTTTACCATCCGTGAATGATGTGTGTTACTGGATATAGCAGGATACTGCAGTTTAGGTAAAACATATGAATTGTAAAATGTGCGCAGACATTTAGCCCTATAATTAAGTACGATCAAAATACAAACAAATACTTCGATTCAAATAGCATTAAAACGCAAATATTTTTCTAAGATTTAAAGAAACGTCAAAATTTTCTACAAATTATTTTAGAATCCACCCTTTTCGAGGTTGACCAACGGGGGGTAACACGTGTAGCGTAATTCGAAACAGTCGGACAAACATTGCGTTTTCATTGTACTTGCGCATACAAATATTAAGTAGTTCGACTGCGAAAGAAAATGGCTAAACACTGTGCGTGGGACATTTGCAATAGTGATTCGCGTTACCCAGAAATATTAATAAATTCTGAAGGAAAATGTGTTCAATTTTACCATTTCCCGTCTTTTAAAAAAGAGAAAATACGACGAGAAGCATGGATAAGGGCATGTTGTCGGGGCGACAATTTTGTTTGCACGAAACATTCTTATATCTGTGGATTGCACTTTATTGGTAATAATGGACCGACCCTGACCGTATTCCTGCTACTGCAAGCCGTGAAAAGGTTAGACAATATATACCCACATATAAATGCACTCCCACACTATGTTGTTTCAAAATGGGTTCGTGATATATTGGCTCTAATCCAATGTATTATTTTTCACTAAACACTTAAAACGCATATATATGTGTCTTTTAGACGCGTGTATATGCATACAAAACACCATATATATGCGTGTTTTGTACGCATATCTATGCGTGTTTTGTACGCATATATATGCGTGTTTTGTACGCATATATATATGCGTGTTTTGTACGCATATACACGCGTCTAAAAGACACGTATATATATATGCGTTCAAAGTGTTCGGTGAAAAGTATAGATTGGATTAGAGCCCATATATCACGAACCCATTTTTAAACAAATGGCCAACCATATCACACTGGGTAATGGCTTTGTTAATAGAGATTCAACATATCCCTCTTCAAAAATACGATAGTTATCAAAAGCTTTGTATGCGGCAAGCCCTTGTGTATCACGTTCTGTGGAACTGTGTATGAGATGGCAAAAAATATCGCAAAGACCGAATGGCGGCGATGCGTTAAACATTATTTATATATTCGTGCGCTGAACATAGCGGATCTTCTTTCAATTCCATGAATAATCAACTTGTTCTCCTCTTTTGATTTTGCATAGTCTAAGACAGGTATCAACAATTTTTCGACGGATTTCGCTATCTCAACTAATGCTGGTTTAAGATATCCAGTTACTGAAAAGCCTCGCGCTTTTAAATATTGTTTTAAGTCAAAAGCGACATTTTCTCAAAATGATTGCGCTTCAAAGTACTATCCATGCTTTGATAGAATTTTGCCCTTTTTTACTTTGCCTTTCTTTGTCTTTAAAAAGTAAATTTCGCTAAAATTATCGATAATCAATAGTTCTTCGTATACAAAAGTATTAACGCGACGCTTGTTGTTTGTCCGACTATTTCGAATTGCTACACGTGTTACCCCCCGTCGGTCAACCTCGAAAAGGGTGGATTGAAAATTAAATATGATATTGGTAGGCGATACGCAGTTACGCACATTGTTCACTAGAATTTTAATAAATATACATACTGTTCTGTCAGCTGCACTGCATCCTGAATTGTGTGTTTTTGAATATGCTTCTATTCTAAAACAAATCAGTTGTTCAAAGCATAGCATAGCAGAAGTTGATCATAAAAGACAGGCCAGTTAGTAAAACGGTAAAACCTGTTCTAATGACCTCTATAGTAGCCGCTCTTGCACGAAAGCATATATCAGGTTCATCGTATCACGCATATATAGCTTAGTGAGTGCGAAAACCACCTTAGACGAGTGTTTAAGCTGTCGTCTGTCGATATGGAAAGCTACATATCCCCGTTATGTTTCAATCGTTAGGCGCTATGTTCTCGGTGCTTCTGCGGAAAACCTTATGGATGTGGTTGACTCATTTGATGACAGTCCTGGTTTTTGTTTCTAATATTAATTAGTAATTCTATTTTTCCAGTGCGTTTAATACAGAAACACGCGTCGTTGATTTTATATTTTGACAATGATCATGAAGACTCAGACTAGAGGCTTTTTATGAAACGAGGTGTCAGTGCAAACTGACACCTGTTTTATCAGCCGCATCGGACGCAATTCAAACGATCGAAAATTAAATGATGTGAGTCAGGTCATAAAATTATCGTCATTATATATTATTTGTCTCAATATCGTAACGACACGACTGAAATGGTCTATAAATCTTGGATGCATGCTTTGCTTCAGAAAATCGTAGGGCAGTGTTTGGTTTAAAAATGTTGATACATTTTAATAACGAAAGATCGAGTCATAAAACGAAAGATTGAAGACTCGATCATATGATAATTATTAATTCTAATATGTGTGACTAATACTGCATGCATGATAGTGCAAATTCTATTTCCATGCAACGCATTTAAAGAAAAGCGTGAGTTCGTTTAGAGATTTTGATTTACAGCAAAGCTTGCAAGGGCTTTGTATGAAACAAACCATTCAGACTCATATCATATTTCTCGCAGAATTACAACGCATTTACAGAAAGGCATAGGCTGTTTATAGTTACATTTTGATACGGAAGGAGTTTTAAATCATTTTTGTATATTATACACATTTTGATAATGACGGGGCTTTTTTTATAGAACACAGGCTAGCTGGTATAATAATTTTGATATGTGTTAGTTAATTACATTTTCGTAGCGAAGGGGTTTTTCTAAAACGAAGCAAACTGGAATAAAACGAGACAGACTTCTATTAACCCCGTCTCGGATATGTGTGTGTTTATACATTTGATAGCAACAGACCAATTAGGGGTTTTCATAAAACGAGGCAGACTTGATAGCAACAGACCAATTAGGGGTTTTCATAAAACGAGGCAGACTTTGATTAACTTTCTATTAACTCTGATATGCGTGTGTTTATACATTTTGATAGTAACAGACCAAGCCGGGTTTTCATAAAACGAGGCAAATAGGCAGGTAACTCTGATGAAGCTCTATTGCAGGTTGTTTAGAGTTTTAGAGTTTGGTTAACGTAAGAGTGAATGGCACCTTTTAAATTAAGACTATATCTTAATTTGAGAGGCTTTTCTCAATGCTCATAATTGTTGAATGCCTGAATCGTTGAACGTGATGTCACACATGTATGTCATAATACACCAACACTGACAATTGACTTAATCGTATCCCTACTCATATTTCCGGATTTACCGATTGTAATACTCTTTTTATCAATGGTATCATACTATACCGCGATATTGGATGTGTATGCTAAACTTTGTCATGAAAGGCTAAATAAACTTTACTAGAATGTATAAAATTTAATGTCCCACCTCATGTAAAATTATTTTAATCTCGTATCGTGACAGATAGTTTAATTGAGATTATCACATTGCAGCCACATTGGACAGCTGCTGCCATCTGCATTAAATGTCAAGCCTCTAGTTTCTAGAGACGCCAGGCAGGTCTAGCTATGGTTGTATACAATGTACAACTGTTATCACATGTTGAAAATTATATCCACGATATACCCGTAGATATACAAGCACTTCTTAAAATGAGAATTTCATTCTCATGACATTTTTCATTAAACATTAACTTCGTAAATTTTTCCAGCATGTCAGCCCTAAATAATTTTTTATGAAAAGCTGAACAAACTCTATTCCTTGTCTAAGATTACTAGCGTGCATACAATTTAAACGATTCAAACTATGAATTAACTTTGTAGGAGATTATTACGGCCACTTGGCAATTCTCTCACAGTAGTTGTCTCGTATCATGAATAGACAAATAGTTTGATTGACATAAAACAGTCAGTGTTGTGTCTTCGTACTGTTCAAATTACCTGTAACACAGAGAACAAGCAAAAATCTATCACATTTCACCGTATTAATAGTTCCATGTCTTCAAAGATTGTCTCATTTGCTAGAAGCTGTGTTGGTTTACGACCTGAATTTAGATGAGTTTCGTCGATTTATACGAGTTCCTTCATCACAAGATTTTCTCTTTGTTCGGCATGACCATGCAAACTAGGATTGGCTCGAGGATTGGCCTCTTCGACATATTTTCATGCTTTTGATAACTTTCATTCCCTCAACGCGCAAAGTCTTGTTTTTCCAGTAAAAAATTAAACAGTTGAATGTTGAGTTCATTGCGGTTGCAGTGTACGCCCAGAGTCCTGTAAGACTTGCATCATCGAAGGCTAATTGTGTCTCTTTCGAAGCTCGTCTGAATACAATATAGACCAAAACAGGGGTGAGCATGAAACTTAGACAAGCGACAACCAACAAACTACTTGATATATTCTTCAGAGAAAAAGACTTTTTCTCCTTAGGTGATATCCCGTTGTTTTTGTGACTTTTTCTGGCGATTGTAAACAATTTGTAGTTGATAAACACCATGGGAGGAATATAAATAATGAATAATATAAGAAGACCAACTTCATGAGGGATGACCAAGTCGTTTATAGACATAGTTGTCACAGTTATCAGAATAATAACTAAGAAGGCAAAAAGAGTTAAAAGTTTACCCTTCGTCACGGATGTTCGATGAAATATTGGATAATGTGTTGCCAGATATTGATCAACACTCATCACCATAAGAGCAAATAGAGAAAAACCAAGGAATGTTTTTGATAGTTGGTAGGAAATAACCAGCCATTGAGGATATAAGTTCATCTTTTCAGTCAACCATAACATCGTGACAAGAGCTATGACAGGATGAGCATTTAAAACCACAAGCAAATCACAAGAGGACAAAATCATTATCGTGAAATAACACAACTTCTTTCGAAGTTGCACAGATCCCCAGAAACTGACTATGACCAAGGAATTTAAAAATATTCCTGTGATAAAAAACAATATGTTCACAACAAGTATGAATATTAGGTTCACAGAATTGATCAACTCCATCGCGTGTCTTCTAACGTGATATGTTTTGTCAAACTCGTATAGTGACAATTCATATTTGTTGATAATTAATTGGACGCGCAATTTATCGGACATGCATACATATTAATAGCAATGTCACGTGATAAGAAGCTGAGTCACTGTTAGCGAATCACAATTACAATTTCAATAATGCTGAAAATTTTCCTAACCTTTGTGTACAAAAAAGAGCAAAGTAGAATTTCTCAATGCTAGGCAAACAGGAGATGGAATAAAAGAATTGTTACTTGCATGACGATAATATAAAGTCTCACATAGTGAGGTCTCACAGATGAACGTCACTTTATTTCTTTTGCATAAAGTAGGCCGACTACTTTCAGTTACTCACTCTTCCTGAGGTAAACTCGTCATCAACTCGAATGTAGAACTTTCCCTGTCAACACTTCGGACTGCATAACTTTTCACTGAATTCAAGAAATTCATACGTGAGTCGATGATCCACGAAATTGATGAAATGTTTGCCAAAAATTTAATATTGGCAGAAGTTAAAATCACCATTAACATCCGGCTATTTATCTCAGCAAATGTAGTCCTTTTTGGTTTTAAAACGTAGTACGCTAGCTTTGATTTTTTCCAGGTATTTTACCACCTTTGGTCGGATTTTGCTTAAAGGACATTGGCAATAGATTTTTTTATTCTTTATATCTATTACACATACGTACGGAATACTTAATTACGTATTTTCACTTGTCCATCGCGTTTAGTTGCTTAGAAATATCGTAAAACTTTCTACCTTCGTCGGCCATCTTGAAAAAAACCGGGTATGCTAATTTATGCGGAAATAAATTTGTGACGTCAGGTGCAGGGGAACGAAATAATATCAATATACGATAGTATTAGAACAAATACATTCTAAGACGATTTTGATCCAAAAAATACAGATGAACCCCAATTTTTTTTGTATAACTGCGTAAATATTTAGTGCCACTACTGTACTATGTGTTTCATCTGTCTTTCTAAAATAAATGCGTTGATTTCGACGGTAAAAGCACTTTCATCACCGGTACTATGCCAATTAATTGATATGCTCGCGTACTTTGTAGACTTTTATCATACCGTTATCGGCGGTCAGGGCTGCTCTGTGACGGCTGTGATGTGCTATGACTAATTACCAGACACTAAATGTTTATCTGTTCTGTTGATGTAACGTTATAATTTGGGCGCTTTTACAATGGTGCAGGCATCAACAGGATGTAGCTCAAAATATCAGGTCAAGTTCAATTTTTACCGTTTGTAATATATACAGATACAACTTATGTTTATTCATTATATATAGCTCTGAGGATGTAGCTCATTGAACACTATTGTCTAATACAGTAATAGCTACTAGCTATACAGTAACGACTGAGTACAATATGTTTTAATTCTTTGCATTCGCGTTATATAAACACCTTCATTATTGCTTGCTTGGAGGTCATTTAGTAGGTGTGTAACGTACGAGACTCTCAAATAACACACTAATACTTCCAGTTAGAATCTGTTTTATTTATGATAACTTCTCTACATTTGTACTCTAGCCGTCTAAAGCGTTTACTATGACTTTGCATGATTTACATATGACCACGCGCAAATAATGGCAATGCGAATTCGTTTTAGTAGCTATTAACATAATCGTTACAGGTCACACATAGAATAGCGTCAGTTCTACGGACCTCCTAGGTTTTTGTTGGAAATCCTTCGCACTAGTTCGGTTAAACTGTCAGAATCTCCCGTTCACTGGTTCAACAACAACAATGGGGACTGTATTTCGTTTTTTCTTATTTTCGTTTATTCAACACAACATTTACAACCAATTCAATATAGCATTACAAACACAATCTGATACAAGAAGCTGTTCACCTTAGGAGTAGGTACAACACTGAGGAAAGCTAAAGTCTATGCCAATGAAGTGCTACCTGTTGAACCAAAATCACTTGTTGAGCAGTATTTAGAAGGGAAGGAACGTCCGTCCAAGGAGCAAGTGGTGGCCAGTCGAAAATCTCGGTTCAGCAAGCCAGCTTTACCTGCAATTACAGAGAGACAATCAGCTAAGAAACCGTGTGCTTGTCAAGGAAAATGTACCACCAAAAATGCAGTTGTAGGGGTGAAGATTTAATGTGCGACACAAAATGCAATTGTAAAGTTGAGAAGTGTAAAAATCGTGAGTGAGGCAGATTTATATGATGAACAACTTTATAAACTAACATTTTAGAAATTAATTTGGGGATTGTATGCACATTAAAGCTGATTTAGCACATGGAACATCTTCGACATAAAAACATTTCAACGCTGTCAACAGCAAACGAGTTAATATCTCATGGTTGAAATGCTTCATATGTTAGCACAAAGTTGGCCAAATTTCAAAAATTTGGAAAGCCTACACTCAACTGTCTTACACAGTAAAAATACAAAAAAAAGCTTACCGTTTCCATTTTTTGGCATATTTAAAATGAGTATAAAGGCCGTCATGCGACGCGAATCGTGCTCTGATTCTTGTGTAAACACATGCAGGAAGTGGATTTCGGTTCCTTTTACCCAAAATCTGAAATACCCAACGCGAGCAGTCTATAAAGTTTGTGCATTTTGTCCAAATCTTCGTCATCCAAGGGCCAGTTATCCTCAAGATAGCGACAAACGTCTATTTTTAATACCGCTTCTGACAGCATGTTCGGCTCAAAATCTGCATGTGTTCATTGTGTTGTCAACACTTGCCCCCTTGTGCTTCGGCTTCCTTCAACAATACGTCGTACTCATCATATTCTGACGCTTTCTCGTAGCAACAAAACGATTCTATAGCCTTTGGTTTCAATGTGCAATGCCCACATTTACACCAGCTCAGGCTTTCAAGGCGCCAAGCATTTTTTGCCTCAAACACATGGTCGATTTCCTCGTCAGACGATTCGGCACTCTCTTCTTCCGAGTCGCTCTCGTCACTGCTATTGCTTGTTTGTAAGCCCGGTTCAGGTTCAAATTGATAGGGTAATACCTGAACTACTTGATTCTTGTGGTATTTTCCATTCGAATAATCGAAAAGCACAAAATTCTTCACTAGAAGTACGAAATCCCGAAATGCGCCTAATAAAGTATATTTGTTTAATTTGCTCTCCCCTGCACCTGACGTCACACGGGTCATGTGACCCAAAAGATAATTTTTTTAAAAATCGATCCAAGATGGCGGACGAACTAAATATTTAGGGTGAGATATCTCGAGAACGAAACAATTTGGGTGAAAGATAATAGCATATTCGTAATCAGGGGGTCCAATTCTACTAATATCGGAAATAAAAAAATTTATTGCCAATGTCCTTTAATAAAACTCATTTTGCGCTTATATGACTCTTGTAATCCTTTTTATTTTAATTAATAGTGGTTCTTCAAGAAGCTGTGATAGTTTCAATAGCTTTTCTTGTGACGATAAGACTAAAACTACGACTTCATTAATTAAGTTTTTTATTTCCTTTTAGTGTATTGTGAATATATTGTTTTCGTAAACGAGACAGACTTTGATTAACTCTGGTAGACTTCTATTTAACTCTGACACGCATGTGTTTATACATTTTGATAGCAACAGACCAAGGGGTTTTCATAAAACGAGGCAGTCTTAATTGTATTAGCTAACTCTGATGTGCGTGTGTGTTTATACATTTTGATAGCAACAGACTAATTAGGGGGTTTTCATAAAACAAGGCAGACTTTGATTAACTCTGATAGACTTCTATTAACCCTGATACGCTTGTGCTTGTAAATGTTGATAGCAACAGACCAATTAGGGGTTTTCACAAAACGAGGCAGACTTGTACTAACTCAGATATGCGTGTGTTTATACATTTTGATAGCAACAGACCAAGCCGGGTTTTCATAAAACGAGGCAGACAGACAGGTAACTCTGATAAACCTCTATTGTAGGCTACTCAGAGTTTTAGAGTTTGGTAGCGTAAGAGTTAATGGCATCTTTTAAATTAAGACTATATCTTAATTTGAGAGGCTTTTCACAATGCTCATAATTGTTGAATGCTTGAATCGCGATCGTTGAACTGTGATATCACACATGTATGTCATCATACACCAACACAATTATTTACCGATTCACCGATTTGCCGGTTTTACCGATTGTAATACCCTTTTTACCAATGGTATCATACCGTGATATTGGACATGTATGGGAAACATCATATCAACACGCTTGGCATTTAGCTTGGCATTTTTTGTTATGATTTAACGTTTTATTTATTTCTGCGCGAGGTAGTTGATCTTTACAGTTTTATTCTACAGTCTCTATAGCTCAAGTTCTTTTTCTTCTTCGTTTCTCTTGTCCTGTGTAGTCTTGACTTCTCGAGTAGTGTTTTCGCTTCTTTCGCTACTCTGCAGCTACTCAGCAACTACTGCGTTACTCCGCAGCTACTGCAGCAGTGCCGCTACCGCTTATTCAACTGTGGCGGTCCTTTTGTACTAACGGTTGTAACTTGCAGGTGTAAGTACAAAGTTTTAGTTATACTGCAGTGACGCTAAACGGAATAGATTACTGACATGTTTGCGCAAGGTACCAAATTAATTTCTCAAACATTGACAGTTTAAGTATCATTAATTATATTTCGACGCCAACAGAAGAGATAACTGACATGTTTGTGCAAGACACCAATTTATAATTTCCTTTATGTACCTGCAAAATCAAACATGCCCATCATCCTTCCCGCTGACGCATGCAGTGTTTACCTTGCCTGGGCAAATAATTTTGCTATTTCTATGCTATTAATGTACTGCTTCGTAACATTTTGTTCAGAAAACGCCAGTTCGCAAAAGTTCTCCATGCATTTAGGTCAGCGGAAAACCACGCAAGCATTCGCAAGCATACAAAAAAATTCAAAATGTCGGACGTTAATAAACAATAATTTTGAAGGGGTTTTTTCTTTTAAAGCTCAAAATTGGCGGAAACAAAATTTAAGAATGCTAGAATGTAAAGGAAATAATTGTGTTAAACTTTCTTTAAGACATAAGTTATTCTAAGGATATCTTCGCTATTCTATAACTATTAATTGTATCACCTATAGGTATCATGATAGGTATGAGGCCAGAATAATCTTTATTGATTTCGCGTCGTTTCATACTAATAATAGCTTCTTAGTCTAATTTTTAATTTTTGTTGTTTTTATGAGCGATTCACTCGTTTTGTTAGAACGGCAACAGTCTTAGCAGAGTGCAGCATTTTAGTCTCTATCTATAATATTTATAATAACTTTCTTTTATAAAAATTGCTAAATTCACATGTTTATTGTTGAACAGTTGACTCAGAAAAAGGATTTCAAATTGGATATCACAGAAAAAGAGATCACAGATTAAGAGTGTTGCTATAATTATTACCATAGCAAGACAAAAACTCAAAAATGCAAAATAGAAAAAGGAACAAAATTTAACTTAAATTCTAACCTAAATTTAGTAAAATTCCAACGGACGCTGTCTCAATTTGTTAAAACTTTATCAGACATCCTGCCCATATACCAATGTCCTAACTGACACCTGAAGCTTTCTGGAAGTAAATATTTTGACACCCTGCCCATGTACCAATGTCCTAACTGACAACTTGTGGGCATGTACAGGTCAAAGTCTAACCGACATCTTGTCAACATGCCAAAAGCGTAACTGACAACTTGTCAACATGCAAAAAGCCCAACCATAGGCGACCCAAAAATGTCTGGTAATTTCGTGCACCGCAAGCGCGAGCGTTAGCGTAAGTTTATGAGATAAGTATCTTATACATGTACCAGTTGATCCGAAATTATGGAAAAACACTGGCACAAGTTGTCAAATAGAGATCCATTTTTCGATCCAAATTGTCAAATTTCTCATGAAATATAATTTACTTTGTTTCTAAATTTTAGGCAGACTTATAAATTTCTTTATTAAAGACAGTTACTAAGTTTCAACAAGATTCACAAAGGAAAACAAAAGATATAAGTGATTAACAGCAGGAAAATGGATTTCTATTTGGTAGCTAGTTCCAGGCCTGTTACTCATGCAGGCTCAGATCAGCTAGTAAACAATACGCGACCGCTCGCGCTTGCGGTGCACGAAATTACCAGACATTTTTGGGCAGCCTATGGCCCAACTGACATCTTGTCAACATGCCAAGTGTTTGACTAACGGTTCAACATGTCAAAACTCCATTTCAAAGCTTGTCCAAGTATCAAAAGTCTAACTCAGAGGTCTTATCAACATGTCAAAGTTTAGTTGAAAACTTGTCAAGTAGTCAAAATCTTTACCAACATTTTTTTAATCATGCCAAATATTTACCTGACACATTATCAACACATCAAATATGTAATTCAAAGCTTGCCAATGTATCAAAAACCTAGCCGACATTTTGAAAACATCAAAAACATAATGAACTCATTGTTACGTGCCTAAATGGCATAATGTAAACATGCAAAATGTACATTTTGGGTGCTTTCATGCATATTCTATTTAAATAATATAGAATAAATATTAAATAAATTAAGCCAGACAACAGCTCAAAATTTGGAATAAAAAAGAACAAGAATACTGAATTATAAGTACCCAGAGTTTGCACACAAAATGTTTTTTTTCTATATGTGTTGTTTGTATGTCTTTTAAGTTCATTTTCCTGCACGCGAGGAACACAGCATTTTGTAAAGTGTTTGCCCACGCTTGCAGCATTTGTAATTTTTTGCCCTTGACAGCTCTCAGAAAAACCTAAGTATTTCTTTTCATGGACCGAAAATCAAAAAACAAAAAACATGCGATTTTTAACAGGTATCGTATCTAGTGCAGACTCGAAAACACATAACGAAATAGTTCTTAACAAGAAAAGCTATACAAGCGAAAGTTGTTGCGCTTTTGGGAACTGAGACAAAAGTCGCCATTTCGCCAAAATGGCTTGAAGAAGAAACTTGCTAGCATCAAAACATTACGCGTAACCATATCAATATTGGTATCAACTTGAAGTTCATGAATTACCCTATCTATCAAGCATTTTTCCTTATAGTGACGGAATTCTTTGATGATTTAATTTCGCGTGAAAGTGAAGCAAATTTAAAAATATCAAACTCGTCACAAACTTTCGACAAAATGACGCTCGGCCGAAAAAAAATTGGCGACAAAACGAACATGACGTTTCTGGAGAAAAAATTGCAATGACCCTGAAGCCATCAACGACCCTAAAATCATCGACGACCTTAGAACCATCAACGAGACTACTTGTATATATTATGAGTTAATAATGAGACTAGTTAAAAACGACTCGATAATTGTCAAAGTAATTTTAAAAATACATCTTATCTAAATCAAGTGAAATCTGTACCAATTATACAGGATCCTTCGCGCTAATGATTCCTTTTGTGTTTTTTTAATACATTATTTTGATATAAATATACGATATTTACAATTTTCCATTACCTAGTTTACCCATTCTGTTCCGAAGTATACCTGAAAGATAAAAGTGGGCGAGTTGTAGGCAAAGGGATTATTATTCCTGGATTTTATGTGGACGATGAGCTGGTAACACCATTCGGTGGACTATTCAGAAAGATTTTTGTAAGACGTATATAGTATGGTTGGATCAACGACGTAATAAATTGTAAAATGATCATTCTTTCTTACCTCAAAATTTTTCTACTCCATTGCGAATGACTGTATGCAGTCTGTTTCCATTCACGAGGGAACCCCACATCGATTCTCGTGAATTTTTTCTTTGGGATGCGGCGCGAAACTCGAATAAAATAATTTTATTAATTAATAGATTGTAACACGGATGCTGATTCGACTCCTGGAGAATACGCCATTCGATTTTACGTTGAAGGCATCCGAAGCCTCACCAATATTCAAAGAAGCAAAAACTTCCGAACCATAAAAGATGACAGTGAAAAAGAGGAACTGTGCTCTGCATTAGCTTGTCAATGCCCTACTTCCCATAAGGTGGAATGAGTACAATGTAAGTAGTATTACCCCCCGTATGGCGCCGGAAGTAATTAGTATGCAAGCCTGTATGTAGAGAAATGACGTCATTGCAAGGATGTGCGCACGCTAGGATGTGCGCACTATCCCGATACACGCGAGGGTATGTGCACTATCCCGATGCACGTGAGTAGTAATATAGGTACCGATCAACCCTTTTTTTTGAGGGGGCGCGAGGGTGTACGAGGGGGCGCACACATATTGAGGGGGCGCACCCTCATTAGAATATCGTGCCCTGATTGGTCAAACAGCGTACGTACACCCTGTGACGTACACACCGTGGCTGCGCGAGGTTGCATGAGGCTGCGCGAGGTTGCGCAAGCCTCCACAGGGTGCCGCACTAATTAGTATGCGAGATTATGATTGGTCGAAAAGCGTACGTATACCCCGTGACGTACGCCATAGCCGTGCTCTGATTTGTTAAAACAGCGTACGTATGCCCCGTGACGTACGCTATAGCCGCGCTCTGGTTGGTTAAAACAGCGTACGTATGCCCCGTGACGTACGCTATAGTCGCGCTCTGATTGGTTAAAACAGCGTACGTATACCCCGTGACGTACGCTATAGTCGCGCTCTGGTTGGTTAAAACAGTGTACGTATACCCCGTGACGTACGCCATAGGCGCGCTCTTTTGCCGACATGATCTGATATGTCGCACCAAGAAAGTGAAGAATGAGGGTCCTAATCAGGATCGTTTATTCTATTGTTGTCCTCATCCAAGAGAAAGTGCTTGTGACTTCTTTGAGTGGAAACCTGACGAAGACCCCCTTGAGCCAGGTTGTGTTTGTCTGTTTAGTATGCCACCATCTTACCGATATACAGTGAGAAAGACAGGGGAGACATTTACTAGTAAGGAAACGGATTCGTAAGAAAGCGTACGACGAATTCCTTCGGCAAAAGGAAATCGGTGAACTGATTCAGGACTTACTGATCTACTAATAACTATAACAAAAGTGTGACTGTACATATAATTAAATGAACTTAAACATATAACTAAATATTGTTAAACACAAAACCAAATAAAATAGTTTTTGTAAAAGTCCCGTGGAGGGACAAATTGTGTCCCGCAAGTCCCGCAAAGTGATATTAGGTTTTGCAAAAGTCCCGTGGAGGGACACAAAGTCCCGTGGAGGGACAAATTAAGTCCCGCGAGTCCCGTTTCAGCAAAACAAACCAATGCCCGCTCACGAGCTCGATTCTATTATTGTCCAAAACCACATATATTGTGTTATATGATCCCCCGTGTTGTCAAGGTTTTATTCGCCTCGGGCAAAGTGAGTAAGACACAGATGGTAATAACACGCACACATGTTAGTTGTTGAAAAGATATATTCACAAAATAGCTATTTACAGATCAAATATCTAATGGAATGGTTGCAACACCGTCTTCCAAAACTTTACGTTTTGGATAAAAATAACTAAAAGCGTTTTTAACTTGAACATATGTGCACCTTGAACATATGTGAGTCCCCTATTTACACCCGACCCACTACGTTTACTTAAAATTACATCTAAATATTTATCTTTATTAATAACATTATTCTTTTTGTTAACCCCTTTGCAACTAAATTTGTCTTTCCCATCTTCAAAACAATAATACGTTTTACTACATAGACTGTGGAAAGCAATGACACTTTATATGCAGTGACATTTTAATTTAATTATTTTGCACAAGGGTTATTGGTTTAATTTATGTGACGTAGTTGATCACGTGTATGACCACGTTGATTTAGATTGGGATTGAACGTTCTACGGAACACATGTAAATTATACGCTTCTTGAACATATTAAAATAATTTTCTAAAAAGCACTAAGTGTGAAGTCGCTTTTTAAATGGAGCCCGATAGGGGACTATGAGAAGTCCATGGAACAGAGAAGCGGATTATAAATGGATTCATTAGAACAGCGTTACACTGGTTGACAGCGCGCACAAGTCTGAGGTTCTCGAAGCGTGTCGGCGGACTCACGTTGTGACATATTCAGTCTTTTTGAGGTAGAATTTAACTCTTTCTTTTAATTCTCACGGTTTCTTGATATTTATCTACTGTAGAATATAGTGCGGTTTTGTTTTTTGCGTAACTTGTGTGTTGTCGCTCTTAATCGGAAAAAAAAGGCTCGCTGAAGGTTGAATTGACTATTGTTTATTGTTTATCGTGTCAAAGCGCACTGTGCTCAATATGACGGAAAAGTTGGCTAGAGCCAAAGGTAGATACCTCGGTCTACAAACGTATTTAAAAAACTTAACGGGCGAATTACACGGACATGTTTCATCGGAGGGTAATGAGCAATCTAAGCTTCTCGGGTTTAAAAATACTTTGACTCAACTCATAACACCATACAACACTGTGCATGAAGAAATTTTATCCCTTGTTAAGCCGGAGGAAATTGGGGAGGAAGTAATAAATCATATGAAAAGTCTAGAGCCGACTTATCAAGTTCTGGCGCAAGCAGAATTAAAGCTAGAACAATTTAAGCATAGTGAGTACAGCAATATCGCAAGTTTACCATTAGGATCATCATTAGGGAACGTAGGAGCATCAAGTAGTCCTCAAGCACATTGCAAATTACCTAAAATAGGTCTTCCTCAGTTTGGAGGCAATCCCCTAGATTGGCAGGGTTTTTGGGACCAGTTCAAAGTGTCCATACATGATAATACTAACATTAATGATATCGATAAATTTAATTATTTAAAGGGTTGTCTTAAAGGTGAGGCTCAGGCCACAATATCGGGGTTGACCTTGAGCTCTGAAAATTATACTCAGGCAGTTGATCTTTTAACAGACAGACTCGGTAATGAACAGGTGTTAATTTCGGCCCACATGGAATCGTTGCTAAAAATTGACAAGATAAGATCGGTTAATAATATTAAGGGGCTAAGAATGCTTTATACTCATGTTGAGAATTGTATTCGGAATTTGAAAGCACTTAAACTCGATACGGCAGGGTACGGTTCTCTACTTATTCCCATATTAAAAGACAGATTACCAGATGAGATAAACATGATAATCTCACGACAATTTTGTGGTCAAGTTTGGAGTCTAGATAAGGTAATGCAGTATTTTAGCAATGAACTTAAGGCTCAGGAAAACTGTAATCTTGATAAGGTTACATCTGACTTTTCGCGAAAAAGAGAACCTTACACAACCAGCGGACTATTTACTTACACCAGGAACAAAAAAGGGTCCTGCTTGTATTGTAGTGGAGATCATTTTTCATCTAGGTGCCATAAGGTAACAAATTGCCAGGCTAGGAAAGCTATTTTACGCAGACATGGAAGATGTTTTATCTGTTTAGACAATGGCCACATTGCCAAAAACTGTACCTCGGAATATGTATGCAAAAAATGTAAGAGGGGTAAACATCATATATCGATATGCGAGGCTGATCATGCGGGGAAACACAATGAGAATGATAAGATTGAGGGGGGTAACAATACCACAGATAAGGATAGAAGTAGTTTTACTGGTCACACAGGGTGTGAAAACAAGGGCATACTATTACAAACTGCATTAGCACACATATGTGCACCAGACACCACTGAGGTCAAACACCATACCAGGATATTATTTGACAGTGGCAGCCAGCGCTCGTATATATCAGCAAAGGCTAGGAACACCTTGCAGTTAAAGACCTTACGAACAGAGAAGGTAATAATTAAGACATTCGGACAGGGCAATGATAGTGAAGTACAAGAGCTTGATGTTGTACAAGTAAAAATTAAGGGCAAGTCTGAAAATACTTTTACTTTAATTGAGGCATTGTGTGTGCCCACCATATGCAGTCCCCTGACAAGCCAGCACATAGCTAGTGCAAAAAACATTGTGGAGTTTAGGAATCTTGAGTTTGCTGACCACAATGATAGTCTTTCACCCTTACCAGTTGGTATTTTAGTAGGCATAGATTTTTACCATGCATTCATGACTGGAAGAATTGTTAGAAGTAAGGATGGACCTGTTGCATGTGGAACAAGGCTGGGCTGGGTCATTAGCGGTCGACTAGGTTCAAGCTCTCCTGACTTACATTGTTTTGAGACTCACTTATTGCGTACAACAGCTGAGGTAGAACACACAACTGATACCTTAAGAGATCATTTAGATAAGTTTTGGGCCACCGAGAGTATAGGTCCTGGAAGTGACCAGGTTGTCACTGATTTTCAGAGCAATATAGTGCATGATGGGACTAGATATGTGACGAAACTACCATTTAAGCCCGACCATGAGCCATTACCTGATAATTTCAAAGTAAGTAAGACACGGTTGGAATCATTGAAGGGAAGGTTAAAGTCGAAGGGAATTCTTAATGCCTATGATGATATTTTTAAAGAGTATGAAAAAACCGGAATCATTGAACAAGTTCCCACTAATGAGGTTGTAGCTGAAGTAGGCAAGGTGCATTATTTACCACACAGGCCAGTGATACGTGCAGATAAAACAACCTCTAAAATTCGCGCAGTTTTTGATGCTTCTTGTAAAGTAAACGGTCCCTCACTCAATGAATGCCTTTATTCAGGACCAAATCTAATTTCCAAGATTTTCGACATTCTTATCAGATTCAGATTAAATACCATAGCAATTATGGCGGATATAAAGCAGGCTTTCCTAAACGTTGCCATAACACCTGAACATAGGGACTACTTGCGTTTTTTGTGGTATGCGTTAGATTCGGACGAGACCATAGTTTACAAATTTTGTAGAGTTGTTTTCGGATTGACCAGTAGTCCATTTCTTTTAAATGCAACAATTAAGCACCACCTCAATAGATACATTGAAAATGAACAGTTTGTTATTGAGCGATTAAAGAAGGATTTGTACGTTGATGATTTGGTCAGCGGTAGCAATAGCTTAGCACAGGGTCAGGAATTGTATGATAAAAGTAAGGCAATTATGTTAGACGCGGGATTTGACTTAAGAAAATGGGAAACCAATCATCAGGAACTTAGAGCATACATTACTTCTCAAGAAGACTGCAAATTAGACATTTCACCAGGGGCGGATGAAACGACATATTCAAAAATTACTTGCAACCCCACTGTTGAAAAAACTAACAGTAGCATGGTACTGGGATTAGAATGGGACACCAACACAGGTGAGTTTGTTTTTCGGTTTGAAGACTTGCTAGGTAGATGTTTGGCTATGGAACAAACTAAGCGGAATTTATTAAGTGTATCTGCCTCGATCTACGACCCGTTAGGCTTGATTGCACCCATTACCGCCAGAATCAAAACTATTTTTCAAATTTTGTGCAAGGACAAACTAAATTGGGATGAGATCATTCCATCTAATATTGCATCAGTTTGGAATAAATTTCTTGATGAATTAAAACGTTTGCGGGAAATTCGACAGCAAAGATGTGTTTTCAATTTACATTTGTCGTCAAAATTTCGAATTGAACTCCATGGTTTTTCCGACAGCTCTTTAGAGCTTTATTGTGCCGTTATCTACCTTCGGTTTATTAGCGATTGTGGTGTTACAGTTTCTTTTCTTGCTTCGAAAACAAAGGTTGCTCCGCTTAAAAAACTCACTATTCCTAGATTAGAATTGTTAGGATGTTTGTTATTAAGTTAATTAAAGAGGTACTGGAAGGTGTGAACGGTCGTATAGAGGTTGATGATATATACTGTTGGTCGGATTCGAAGGTTGCATTATGTTGGATTATGGGAAAAGAAAAGAGTTGGAAGGCTTGGGTAGAGAATCGTGTTGTGTCGATTAGGAGCGTTGTTGGTCGTGATAGATGGCACTTTGTTAAAGGTGAAATATATCCTGCTGATGTCCCCACACGAATATCCTCTAATCTTAATGAATGCTTTGATGGGTGTTGGTTTTCTGGTCCTTCTTTTCTCCTGTCACAACACTTCGAGTCCGGTGGGGAAGACATTAGTACAGATGGTACTAATGGAAATACTTTTGATGAGATTAATGCGGAAGCGGTTAAGGTAGTAGGTCCTACTTCTTGTTTTTCTAATACGACACAAGAGAAGACCTCTGACGACGTGTGTTCGCTAAATGCTGTCATAGACTGCACCAGATTCAGTACACTAAAGAAGCTCGTAGGCGTCACTGGTTACGTAATAAGATTCATTGGTAACATGCGAAAGCGGTTGAAAAAAGGAACTGACATAATCACAGACGAGGTCTTAACGGTCGAAGAATACGATTCAGCATTGGCGAGATGGATTGCAGAAGAGCAGTTGATGATTAAGAAACAGTCTAATTACGGAAATGTTCGCGCTTCATTAAATCTTTTCGACGACAAGGATGGGTTGTTACGGTTAAAAGGACGGTTTGCAAATTCGAAGTTAACATACGAACAGCAATATCCGGTTCTTCTTCGAAGTGACAGCCATTTTACAAAACTGATTATTTGGGATGCGCACGAAGCGACGATGCACCACGGCGTGGAGTCAACTTTAGCTCGGATCCGATCGAGATACTGGATTATAAAGGGAAGAAAGAGTGTAAAGAATGTCTTGCGAAAGTGTGTGGTGTGCAAGCGGTATCAGGGTAGACCACTGCGTAGTCCTGCGTCACCAGATTTGCCAGAATTTAGAGTTGATCATTCGGGATGTGCGTTTCAAGTTACTGGTCTGGATTTTGCCGGACCTCTGTATGTAAAGAACAATTCGAACAGTGACAAAGTGTACATACTTCTATTAACTTGTGCATCTAGTCGTGCTATTCACTTGGAACTTACTATGGACATGTCAATTGAAGGATTTTTACGTGGATTTAAACGTTTTATTGCTCGACGCGGGATACCAGGCATCGTGATTAATGACAATTTCAAGACCTTTCGATCTAGAGACGTTAAGCAGTACATGTTACGCCAAGGAATTAAGCAGCAATTCATACTACCGGCATCACCATGGTGGGGAGGATTTTACGAACGCCTTGTACGAACTGTTAAATCGTGTTTAAAGAAAACGTTAGGGAGAAGTTACACGACGTTTGAGGAACTTCAAACAATTTTGTGCGACGTGGAAATTGCTATTAATAACCGACCTTTGGCATACTTGAGTGAAGATGACCTAGATGAGCCATTAACGCCATTTCACTTGATTCACGGACGCGGATATGCGAAAGGGAGACTTGATAGAAAAGCAGTTAACGTGGTACCTGGATGTGATCTTGAAAAGTGCAAGGATCGTTTCTTGCATTTGCAGAAAGTGTTAAGAGATTGTTGGGTTCGGTTCAGTAGAGAGTATTTGAACGAGTTACGGCAAATGAACATCTATCGGAGGCAGTCAACAAACGGTTCACGTGATCTTGTTGTTGGAGAAGTAGTATTGATAAAGGAGGACGAGCCGGCTCCTCGAACACAATGGAGAATTGGAAAGGTTATTGAACTCGTGACGGGTCGGGACGGACTAGTGAGAGGTGCAAAGTTAAAGGTACTTGCGAAGGGTGGAAAGCAAACTGTCATCCACCGACCACTACAAAAGCTTATTGCCTTCGAGATCGCGGAAGGTGTTGGTGAAAGGAAATGTGATACTGAGGTAGAGATTAACGATGAGAACGAGACAGTTGGGCGTGGTGACTCAGTCGAAACGGAAACCGAGAATTACAGAAGACCTACACGAAAGGCAGCGATAGATGGAGAAAACGCTCGAAGATTAAGGAACTTGTATTATAGTTAAACAAATAAACACTCGCACACAAATTCTTCGGTGGGGGAAGATGTGGAAAGCAATGACACTTTATATGCACTGACATTTTAATTTAATTATTTTGCACAAGGGTTATTGGTTTAATTTATGTGACGTAGTTGATCACGTGTATGACCACGTTGATTTAGATTGGGATTGAACGTTCTACGGAACACATGTAAATTATACGCTTCTTGAACATATTAAAATAATTTTCTAAAAAGCACTAAGTGTGAAGTCGCTTTTTAAATAGACTAATTATCCCATCCCCTTCCCACTCTACTTTAAATAATCCCGGCGTTCTCTTATCCATCGACTATTTGGTGGAAATTAGCCAGGAAAGCTATTCGCTATTGTTGGACCGTTTCTCTCATGTATTCGACCAAATCAGTCAACCAATAGTGAACGGTGAGGTATGTTGTGCGTTTGACCACCTAGGTATTTTCGAGACTTGTACTTATTACTATTATGACTATTTAGGTGTGTGCTGAAAGTGGCGATGACGTTGAAGAAATGGTGCAATGTCTTCTCACATTGAATCAGGTATAGACCATATTGTTGGTCAACTTGATCTGTGTAGTTCTTGCTCTTATTACTCTTTCTTATTTTTTTTTTTTTTGCAGGAGACCCAAGATGAAGCGGACGCTAGTCAAGCAAGCGAGGACGAAGTGCATGAGGTAAATAATTTTAGAGGTTTAAAATTCTAGTCATGGTTTACTTATCTTTCCGGGCTTGTGATATATATGTGTAGCATTTTTTTTTCCTCCGTTTTTTTCAGGCGAGTGAGAATGAGGAAAGTGGGGAAGAAAATACAATTAAAGGTTCACCCATTAGAAAAATTGCAAGAAAAACTGGAACTTCATCTCATGGAACTACCTGTTCTGGGCTTCAATTCCGGAAAGTATGATATCAACGCCGCTAAAAACCCTTTCTTTGCCCACCTCGTGAAACATGAGCAAGTTAAGTTTCTGATAAAAAGAAACAACAGCCACATGTGTCTCAAGACAATACACTTGAAGTTTCTCGATATTACAAACTACTTGGCTCCTGGATTCTCCTACGAACAATTTTTAAAAGCTTACGACTGCACACAGACCAAAGAGTACTTTCGTCTGACAAAGTTAAACTTATCCACCTTACCGCCCCCTGAAGCCTTGAATTCAATGCTTTCCAACACCGCCATTTCCGAGGAACAATACGAGTGCTGCCAGCGCGTGTGGAACGATAACAATATGGAAACGTTTCGTGACTTTTTGGTTTGATATAATAATCTTGATGTCGTTCCCTTCCTCGAGGCTATTGACAAGATGAACAAGTTTTGGAAGGAGCGAGATATAGACATGGTTAAAGACGGTGTGAGTGTGCCAGGTTTGACGATGAAATATTTATTTTCGAATGTTCCAAACGTGCATTTCTCACTGTTTAACGAAAAAGACAAAGACTTATACTATACCATGAAAGACAATAACGTCGGTGGCCCAAGTATAATACTTAACCGATACCACGAAACAGACAAAACTTTTATACGCAACGCAGAAATGACACGAAAGAAATCTAGAGCCTAAACCATGCAAGAAAGTGGTCGGTTACGACGCCAATGCGCTATACCTCTGGGCGATCATGCAATATATGTCAACCGGACAGTTTACGCGACGACTGGAAGGCGACGAGCTCCAACTCTTTTCTCGGTATTTTTGTACCCATGTCTGATCTTTATCTGTTGTTGGTGGGCTTGCCATTCCAACCACTCGATCGCCTTTTTACCGCTCCATTGCTTTTTAGAGCCGTCGCTTTCCAGTCGTCGCGTATACTGTCCGGTTGGCATATCTTGCATGATCGCCCAGAGGTATAGCGCATTGGCGTCGTAACCGACCACTTTCTTGCATGGTTTAGGCTCTAGATTTCTTTCGTGTCATTTCTGCGTTGCGTATAAAAGTTTTGTCTGTTTCGTGGTATCGGTTAAATATTATACTTGGGCCACCGACGTTATTGTCTTTCATGGTATAGTATAAGTCTTTGTCTTTTTCGTTAAACAGTGAGAAATGCACGTTTGGAACATTCGAAAATAAATATTTCATCGTCAAACCTGGCACACTCACACCGTCTTTAAACATGTCTATATCTCGCTCCTTCCAAAACTTGTTCATCTTGTCAATAGCCTCGAGGAAGGGAACGACATCAAGATTATTATATCAAACCAAAAAGTCACGAAACGTTTCCATATTGTTATCGTTCCACACGCGCTGGCAGCACTCGTATTGTTCCTCGGAAATGGCGGTGTTGGAAAGCATTGAATTCAAGGCTTCAGGGGGCGGTAAGGTGGATAAGTTTAACTTTGTCAGACGAAAGTACTCTTTGGTCTGTGTGCAGTCGTAAGCTTTTAAAAATTGTTCGTAGGAGAATCCAGGAGCCAAGTAGTTTGTAATATCGAGAAACTTCAAGTGTATTGTCTTGAGACACATGTGGCTGTTGTTTCTTTTTATCAGAAACTTAACTTGCTCATGTTTCACGAGGTGGGCAAAGAAAGGGTTTTTAGCGGCGTTGATATCATACTTTCCGGAATTGAAGCCCAGAACAGGTAGTTCCATGAGATGAAGTTCCAGTTTTTCTTGCAATTTTTCTAATGGGTGAACCTTTAATTGTATTTTCTTCCCCACTTTCCTCATTCTCACTCGCCTGAAAAAAACGGAGGAAAAAAAAATGCTACACATATATATCACAAGCCCGGAAAGATAAGTAAACCATGACTAGAATTTTAAACCTCTAAAACTATTTACCTCATGCACTTCGTCCTCGCTTGCTTGACTAGCGTCCGCTTCATCTTGGGTCTCCTGCAAAAAAAAAAAAATAAGAAAGAGTAATAAGAGCAAGAACTACACAGATCAAGTTGACCAACAATATGGTCTATACCTGATTCAATGTGAGAAGACATTGCACCATTTCTTCAACGTCATCGCCACTTTCAGCACACACCTAAATAGTCATAATAGTAATAAGTACAAGTCTCGAAAATACCTAGGTGGTCAAACGCACAACATACCTCACCGTTCACTATTCGTTGACTGATTTGGTCGAATACATGAGAGAAACGGTCCAACAATAGCGAATAGCTTTCCTGGCTAATTTCCACCAAATAGTCGATGGATAAGAGAACGCCGGGATTATTTAAAGTAGAGTGGGAAGGGGATGGGATAATTAGTCTATGTAGTAAAACGTATTATTGTTTTGAAGATGGGAAAGACAAATTTAGTTGCAAAGGGGTTAACAAAAAGAATAATGTTATTAATAAAGATAAATATTTAGATGTAATTTTAAGTAAACGTAGTGGGTCGGGTGTAAATAGGGGACTCAGAGTTATGAACAATACAATGTGCACATATGTTCAAGTTAAAAACGCTTTTAGTTATTTTTATCCAAAACGTAAAGTTTTGGAAGACGGTGTTGCAACCATTCCATTAGATATTTGATCTGTAAATAGCTATTTTGTGAATATATCTTTTCAACAACTAACATGTGTGCGTGTTATTACCATCTGTGTCTTATTTACTTTGCCCGAGGCGAATAAAACCTTGACAACACGGGGGATCATATAACACAATATATGTGGTTTTGGACAATAATAGAATCGAGCTCGTGAGCGGGCATTGGTTTGTTTTGCTGAAACGGGACTCGCGGGACTTAATTTGTCCCTCCACGGGACTTTGTGTCCCTCCACGGGACTTTTGCAAAACCTAATATCACTTTGCGGGACTTGCGGGACACAATTTGTCCCTCCACGGGACTTTTACAAAAACTATTTTATTTGGTTTTGTGTTTAACAATATTTAGTTATATGTTTAAGTTCATTTAATTATATGTACAGTCACACTTTTGTTATAGTTATTAGTAGATCTGTAAGTCCTGAATCAGTTCACCGATTTCCTTTTGCCGAAGGAATTCGTCATACGCTTTCTTACGAATCCGTTTCCTTACTAGTAAATGTCTCCCCTGTCTTTCTCACTGTATATCGGTAAGATGGTGGCATACTAAACAGACAAACACAACCTGGCTCAAGGGGGTCTTCGTCAGGTTTCCACTCAAAAAAGTCACAAGCACTTTCTCTTGGATGAGGACAACAATAGAATAAACGATCCTGATTAGGACCCTCTTTCTTCACTTTCTTGGTGCGACATATCAGATCATGTCGGCAAAAGAGCGCGCCTATGGCGTACGTCACGGGGTATACGTACACTGTTTTAACCAACCAGAGCGCGACTATAGCGTACGTCACGGGGTATACGTACGCTGTTTTAACCAATCAGAGCGCGACTATAGCGTACGTCACGGGGCATACGTACGCTGTTTTAACCAACCAGAGCGCGGCTATAGCGTACGTCACGGGGCATACGTACGCTGTTTTAACAAATCAGAGCACGGCTATGGCGTACGTCACGGGTATACGTACGCTGTTTTAACCAATCAGAGCACGGCTATAGTGTCCGTCACGGTGTGTACGTCACGGTGTGTACGTCACGGTGTGTACGTCACGGTGTGTACGTACGCTTTTCGACCAATCATAATCTCGCATACTAATTAGTGCGGCACCCTGTGGAGGCTTGCGCAACCTCGCGCAGCCTCATGCAACCTCGCGCAGCCACGGTGTGTACGTCACAGGGTGTACGTACGCTGTTTTACCAATCAGGGCACGATATTCTAATGAGGGTGCGCCCCCTCAATATGTGTGCGCCCCCTCGTACACCCTCGCGCCCCCTCAAAAAAAAGGGTTGATCGGTACCTATATTATTACTCACGTGAGGATGTGTGCACTATCCGATACACGCAAGAATGTTTGCACTATCCTGATGCACGCGAGGATGTGCGCATTATTCGATCCACACGAGGATGTGCGCACGGCGGTATTCGGAAAAAACACGCTTTTAGAAAGATGTATTGACAAAATGAAAATTTTACGTTACCTTAAGTATAAGTATACATATATAGGTTTAGATACTGTTTGTTTTAGATATTAGATACTGTTTGTCCTGCTGCTCTTATGATGTTCACACATCAGTCCAAAGACACCCACAGTATGTAACTTGTCCGCATTCCAGGACGACGTCAAAGCACTGATCGGACTAGCATTATACATTCTGCGTGCACTGTTGTGTGTCAACAATTAGTTATCATAAGCTGTTCGTTGTCGCTCTTTTTTCCAAACATAAAAAACATAGTTGATTGTCCGGGAATAATGTCCAGCAATAGCCACAACGTACTGTCCCGTCGACCACGGACGATGCTGCCCAATGTCTAAAACACTCACAGTGAGCACCTTGGTGACAACACGGTGTATTCATAGCGAGTACCTTTTCGGCCTAGATAGCTTCAAAACAGAAATGGCATTGCTTTTCTACTATACCGTTTTCCGATAGTATACCAAATAGATGGATTATAGCTGTTGGCAAAATAACGCCTGGTGAAGGTAAAGCTCCAACTGTTTCCATTTTCGGACGTTGATGTCTTCAAGCGTATTATAAATAAAGACTGGACAGGTGGTTCATGTGTGCTGCGAAGTATGAAAAGGGAGATAAAGGGGGTATGACGAATACGAAATCGTACTGATTTTGGAGAAAAATATTAGAGCGTTTCTTGGTTTGCATAAATTAACACACGGATTAACGTTTGGAATAATTTATTTTTGTAAGTATTACAGACAGTAGAGCTATATTTTGTTAGTCTCGTACAAGTTTATGCGATGAGCAGATGAGCATCTGCTCATAACTGCTCATGAGCACATGCTCATACGCTCATAAGGCCCTATGTGGCCCGATGGCCGAGCACATATGAAACATACCATGTTAAAATCTGATTGGTTTTTAGTTATCCTGCCAATATTATAAAATGATAATTTTGAGTAAGAGCATACCGCTTGCAACGTTTACAGAGATAAGACTTTTAGATGCCAATTTAATGGAGGAGAACTTATCGCGGTTACATGACCTGAACTTATCTCGGTTACATGACCTGAACAAGCGTGTGGCAGAGGCAAGAAAAAGAGTTGAATATTTGAAGAAAAAGAGAAATGCTTTATACCTTCGCAAAAGGACGGTTGACGTACAAACCTGGATGTTAAACAATTTGGTAGACGATGCATGCCGTGGCCTCAAAGAAATGAGAAGACTTAGAAACAACCAGGGAACGCTGTGCTTATATTTGTTATGTAGGATAGATCAAACAGAAATTCATCATCTAATGAAAAGCTGTAGTACAGCTTCTAATGAAAAGCTGTAGTAAATAAAGAATACAAACCTGTTGAGTTTGTAGACGTTGTTTTATTTGCTTGTCCTTAATATATTCACCTCACACCGGTCTCACATTGACCCAACATAGACCTTTTGTCGGCCCCACACCACCCTCTAATCAACCTCGTATAAGCAGATGGTCATCTGCATATACCAATAGTTGGGATCTACACAATGGTTATAGCTGTCAATACCTAACAGTTAGGGGCCTTATCAGCATTTGAGCACCTGCTCATAACTGCTCATGAGCACATGCTCATACGCTCATAGGTCCCGATGTGGCTAGCCAAGTTAGTATAGCTATATTTTGTTAGTCTTGTACAAGTTTATGCGATGAGCAGATGAGCAGGTGCTCATAACTGCTCATGAGCACATGCTCATACGCTCATACGTCCCTATGTGGCCCGACAGTTATAACCCTCCCACATATTAAAATAATATCAAACTCGGATATGTATATATAATTTTATTGAGAACAATATGACAAATATTAATGTAGTTAATAATCTTCTTCATCATCACTGTCCTCAGTAAAACTAGTAAAACTGTAGTCTTTTAAATGTCTTTTAATTAGAAATTTTCTCTTATTGACAGCTGCTTACATAGCCTCTTCTTGATCAAAATGATCATCGTTCACGAACGCATCCTTTGTTTCCATTATTTTCTTATGCACTGGATCTTTCTTTAGTTGTTGTATCCATTGGAGACGCTGCAAATAGATACTTTCCAATTCCTTTTGGAGCGCAGGCAGAATATTAGAGTAAGCTGTTTCCCCAACGGTTTCCTCATCCAGACCACTATGAGTAAAATTCACCTTCATTTCCTGAAAAGCCGCCTTATGCTTTTGCATCGCTTCTTCTACCATGGGCATCCAAGGATCCACTTCTTCCTCCTCAGTTTCCGAGTCTCCTGTTATCGAACTCTGAGACCCGTCAGCTGCAACGCTCGAAGCATCATCTTCTGAGCTCTGAATTTCTGTTTCTGACATTCCTCTCTCCTCGCTTTTCAGCGGGCAATGCTCGTTTTCGTGTCGACGGAGATTGAAACCACGATTAAATGCTTTCCCGCAAAATTTACAGCTCATTCCGCTAGAACTGACTGTGTAGAAATGCCTTGTCACTGAGCAGCACAGTATTTTTATGAGCGTATGAGCATGTGCTCATGAGCAGTTATGAGCACCTGCTCATCTGCTCATCGCATAAACTTGTACAAGACTAACAAAATATAGCTATACTAACTTGGCTAGCCACATCGGGACCTATGAGCGTATGAGCATGTGCTCATGAGCAGTTATGAGCAGGTGCTCAAATGCTGATAAGGCCCCTAACTGTTAGGTATTGACAGCTATAACCATTGTGTAGATCCCAACTATTGGTATATGCAGATGACCATCTGCTTATACGAGGTTGATTAGAGGGTGGTGTGGGGCCGACAAAAGGTCTATGTTGGGTCAATGTGAGACCGGTGTGAGGTGAATATATTAAGGACAAGCAAATAAAACAACGTCTACAAACTCAACAGGTTTGTATTCTTTATTTACTACAGCTTTTCATTAGAAGCTGTACTACAGCTTTTCATTAGATGATGAGTTTCTATTTGATCTATCCTACATAACAAATATAAGCACAGCGTTCCCTGGTTGTTTCTAAGTCTTCTCATTTCTTTGAGGCCACGGCATGCATCGTCTACCAAATTGTTTAACATCCAGGTTTGTACGTCAACCGTCCTTTTGCGAAGGTATAAAGCATTTCTCTTTTTCTTCAAATATTCAACTCTTTTTCTTGCCTCTGCCACACGCTTGTTCAGGTCATGTAACCGAGATAAGTTCAGGTCATGTAACCGCGATAAGTTCTCCTCCATTAAATTGGCATCTAAAAGTCTTATCTCTGTAAACGTTGCAAGCGGTATGCTCTTACTCAAAATTATCATTTTATAATATTGGCAGGATAACTAAAAACCAATCAGATTTTAATATGGTATGTTTCATATGTGCTCGGCCATCGGGCCACATAGGGCCTTATGAGCGTATGAGCATGTGCTCATGAGCAGTTATGAGCAGATGCTCATCTGCTCATCGCATAAACTTGTACGAGACTAACAAAATATAGCTCTACTGTCTGTAATACTTACAAAAATAAATTATTCCAAACGTTAATCCGTGTGTTAATTTATGCAAACCAAGAAACGCTCTAATATTTTTCTCCAAAATCAGTACGATTTCGTATTCGTCATACCCCCTTTATCTCCCTTTTCATACTTCGCAGCACACATGAACCACCTGTCCAGTCTTTATTTATAATGCGCTTGAAAACATCAACGTCCGAAAATGGAAACAGTTGGAGCTTTACCTTCACCAGGCGTTATTTTGCCAACAGCTATAATCCATCTATTTGGTATACTATCGGAAAACGGTATAGAAGAAAAGCATGGCCGTTTCTGTTTTGAAGCTATCTAGGCCGAAAAGGTACTCGCTACGAATACACCGTGTTGTCACCAAGGTGCTCACTGTGAGTGTTTTAGACATTGGGCAGCATCGTCCGTGGTCGACGGGACAGTACGTTGTGGCTATTGCTGGACATTATTCCCGGACAATCAACTATATGTTTTTTATGTTTGGAAAAAAGAGCGACAACGAACAGCTTATGATAACTAATTGTTGACACACAACAGTGCACGCAGAATGTATAATGCTAGTCCGATCAGTGCTTTGACGTCGTCCTGGAATGCGGACAAGTTACATACTGTGGGTGTCTTTGGACTGATGTGTGAACATCATAAGAGCAGCAGGACAAACAGTATCTAATATCTAAAACAAACAGTATCTAAACCTATATATGTATACTTATACTTAAGGTAACGTAAAATTTTCATTTTGTCAATACATCTTTCTAAAAACGTGTTTTTTCCGAATACCGCCGTGCGCACATCCTCGTGTGGATCGAATAATGCGCACATCCTCGCGTGCATCAGGATAGTGCGAACATTCTCGCGTGTATCGGATAGTGCACACATCCTCACGTGCATCGGGATAGTGCACACACCCTCGCGTGTATCGGGATAGTGCGCACATCCTAGCGTGCGCACATCCTTGCAATGACGTCATTTCTCTACATACAGGCTTGCATACTAATTACTTCCGGCGCCATACGGGGGGGTAATACTACTAATGTAAGACTGTAAAAGGTGGTACCACATACATTGTGCTGGTATTGTAAAAAAAGAATTGCCTCTGGTGCTGTGGTATTGAGACGTTCAATGAGGATGATTTCTTCAGTTAACTATTTCCCTAAAGGCATTAGTTTGTGGCAATCATTCAAAATGTCCGATACATAAGCAAATTGAGTGGGAGCTGGGGTATAAATGACAACCTTTATTAATATAGCACAAAGTACCAATACGGACATTTAAGCGAGATTCTACGTACTGGTGTTCGAGTCAATGGTTGAGCTGTGTGATGTATGTCATGAGTGAGCGCAGCGAACGAGGGACGGACAAAATATGATATCTTCACGAGAGCGATGAAACTGATGTTACCAAGTCTCGAATGTGATAAGCTATTTATCACATACTTGGGCCTTTATCAAAGACGGTGGATGCAACTACCTAAAAAACATGATAAACATGGGTAATTTACAGAAAGGGCTATAGGAGAATGGAAACTCGTTGTCTAGGGCATTCATCCTCTTTAAAAAAAATCTAAGCTGATTTGATCTAACCTAAAATATGATTTGCAGTGTTTGATTCGACAGTTGAATCTACACACAAACCCACAAAATATTTTACAACTGTCCATCAGGGAATTATCGTAAGCCCTAATTTTATATTAATGCACAGGATGGAGATTTTGCGGATGTGGTGATCGGTATGTTCTTGCACCTGATAGACAGTGGAATGAAAAGAGTACTTCCGACATGAACTACGTCACAGAATGGGCTTGTTCCAAAGGCAATTTTGGGCTTACGAACACTGTAAATTATGAGAGTTAATTCTGGATTTTCATTGGTCGACAGCTGCACGTTATGATAGTGCACATTCACAGATGACGTCATTCTATTATATAAAACAAACTGATTTTATTTTCCTCAATTTCTGTACTGTAACAAATCATGGAAGATGTCATTACAAAGAACAAAGTCATGGCACCAGTGTCTTACCTTTTTGTGCCTCACACGCCATGACGTCATCTGTAATCTATTACGGTACAGACACACCCAAAAATGACATCAATTTGTTAAATCTATAATAGGGTAAAAAGTATATGTATTGTTTTAAGAACGAATGTATTTACCTCTTAACAGGCATACGTACGTTTTATTATGGAAGTCTGAAATATTTCCAGACACATTGCCGAACTGGTACTTTTCAACTGGGTGGACCAAATCCCGCAATTGCCGCACCAGTACCGAAGAAGACGATTCAACCTGGTCCAGTGCACATGCATGTACACAACCCTTGTTAAATAAGTTGTCGTGTATATTGCTTTCTTATTTTTTAAATAATTGATAAAATTAAAAGTGTGTAATGTAATGAAACTGTAACAGTTCAGACCCCAGTATACGTACCGAAGAGTAACAACAGTGTACTTTTGTGACACACAACAAATATTCCAAAAAAAGTATTATATTGTGTAAACTGTTGCTGTAGCGTGTTGTATCATCTTATTCTTAACCTTATCTTAATCTTACATAACTTGATATTCAGAGATAATTCAATTATTATACTGATTCAGAATATACAACCATGAGAATTTGTGACCGGTTTACATTAATTTGGGGCATATGTATGTGATGTAATCTGGAAAGTTTATTAACTGGTTACTGATTAATCATGAATTATTCATTTCACAATAATTTTTACTTTGTCATAGTTGAAAGTAGAATAGACTAAGTCAGATGAATTCGCTTGTTCACAGGTGCTCACATAATGCTATTAAATGTAAATATTCATTTTTTTTATGATGGGAATGTTGTAAATAATAGCAAAAATTGCTTACACAACAAATCCAGGACTTAATCAACATTTCTGTCTTAGCTCCTTGTTTCAGTAATTTGGCACCTGAATAACTGAATAGTTATAAAAGTTCAATTTTTAAAATGAAGTTTGTAAGTTGTCCTGCCAAATTCTGAAGTGAATTTATTAAAGTTGCAAATCTAATTTTTTACTGACAATGAGCAACAAAGGCTTAATCTCACTAACTCAGGGATTGATATTTTCTGTGACAACTTGAAAATGGGTGTCTTACCTAGTATATACAGAAATTTGTCAAACTGTGCAACACACTCCAGACAATGTGGGATGTAGAACAGATGTGGATATTTCAAAGTTAATTAATTGACACCATCACAAACTAAAAAGATTTTTAAAGATAGTAATAAATCAAGAGGAAAATCAGATAAAGAAAAGTTTATAATGACTACTCTAAGGAGTTCAGTTCAGTAAAAAAAACTTTATCAAAACATCTTTATTCACAGAGTGCCAAGATATTTCATAAAGCTGAAGTCTCATCAAGATCTATGGCTGGACAGTAAAAGATCATAATAATGAGCATTAGAAAAATTGCAAGCTTAGACCAATAATTGAACCACTAATGAAAACCAGATAAAAGTTGGCATTTTTGCTTATACTGGGCTATGTCAGGCATGAAAAAGACTTTCCTTACTTCATACAAGAAACAACCACCAACACTTACTGTAGAGGAAGATCATCTTTATGCACAATGCCCCTTCCCATAAACTTGTTACACATATGGAGCATTAAAAAATTTTTGGTCTAGAGAAGCAGTTTTTGTTAGTTGTCAATCAGAACTCCATTATGAACCTCTGGTCTTTGCTAAAGAAAAAAGTGATGACAAGCAATACTCCTCGAAAAATTGCCTTTTGTAGAAAAAGGTACCATCAAAACATCAATAGACTTAATAAAGTAGTTCGTGCTAAACGGGGTTATGTTCATTGCTAGCCATTATATAACCTACTACTAATGCGAATGAAAAATTTAAATTTAGACGTCTAAATTTTAGTTGTGGCAAACTATGTTACTGGCATACCTTGTATATATGCCTTTCAGGCTTTATATTTATCGCATAATAATCATTTATGAATCTTGAGTGTAGAAGGAAAACTGCACAATCAAATTTATATAAATATGTGTTGTGAAATAATAAACTTAAAAACTGCTCAAAATGTTAAAAATTAGACGAATTGATATTTATTACATGAGTATAGAGATTTATTCATCAATAAGGCTGTGGGTAATAATCGTTCCAAATTAGCAATAGCCAATCGGCATCAAGAACGATAAAATTTCACTCGGTGAAAAATCATCGTTCAATTTCACTTGGTGAAAAATCATCGTTCACGACATTTGATTGGACGAACGATGTTTTTTCACCAGTGAAAATTTATCGTTCAGTGTTCTGATTGGCTGACCCGAACGTACAACACCTGCTCGCAGGCTAGTGTAAACATGGAGTCTGATTTTACAAGTATTTTTTTAACTCGCCGAAAAGAGAGATTTAAGACAATTTCACTGATAAAACAACCACCTAAAATCATAACGACGACATTCATGGCCTAACTAACTTAAAATAAACCTCATGGTTTCATTTTCAGCAAGAAAACAAAGCAATAAATGGTAAGAAATTCCATTTTAATATTTTGCTTGAGTATTTGTTTTTGTCAGTAAGATATATCCGTATCTTTATACACTCATCTTTATACTCATGTAATAAACAAATTACTTCATGGTTGGTTCGCTTGTACGATTTTTATTATTCACTCGTTGTGAAGGATCGCTAAACTCACTCGTTCGCTGCGCTCACTCGTTCGTTTAACGATCCTTCACAACTCGTGAAAAAAAATCGTACGCACTCACCAACCATGAAGTAATCTCTATATACATATATATATATATATATATATATATATATATATATATATATATATATATATATATATATATATATATATATATATATATATATATGTATGTATATATATATATATATATATATATATACATACATATATATATATATATATATATATATATATATATATATATATATATATATATATATATATATATATATATATATATATATATATATATATGTATATATATATATATATATATATATATATAGAGAGAGAGAGAGAGAGAGAGAGAGAGAGAGAGAGAGGGAGAGAGAGAGAGAGAGAGAGGAAGAGAGAGAGAGAGAGAGAGAGAGAGAGAGAGAGAGAGAGAGAGAGAGAGAGAGAGAGATTATTTCATGGTTGGTGAGTGCGCACGATTTTTATTCACGAGTTGTGAAAGATCGTTAAACGAACGAGTGAGCGCAGCGAACGAGTGAGTTTAGCGTCTTTCACAACGAGTGAATAATAAAAATCGTACAAACGAACCAAACATGAAGTAAATTGTTTATTATATGAGTGTAAAGATGAGTATAGAGATACCAAATATTTGATATACTGACGGACAACAAAATACAAGCGAAATATAAAAACAAAATTTCTTACCATTTAACGATTTGTTTTCGTGCAGAAAACACAACCATGAGGTTTATTTCACGTTAATGGAACCAAAAATGTATTTCTTCATGATCTTTCGAGATTTTTTGCAGACAAAATATTATAAATCTCTCTCCTCAGTAAGTTGACAAAATCGGACTCCATGTTTACCTTAGCCTGCGAACAGGCGTTGAATTTTTGGTTAAGAAAATGTCAGCCAATCAAAACGCTCATACGACTTTTTCACATGTGAAAAATATAGTATGCAGTGAAATACGAATAATCTCCATACTCATACAATAAATATGTATATATATATATATATATATATATATATATATATATATATATATATATATATATATATATATATATATATATATATATATATATATATATATATATATATATATATATATATATATATATATATATATTATACTTTAAATTCAAATTGTCCAATCAAAAAACTTAGTTTACACCACGTGAACGTGTGATTTTTCACTGCATTTCACTCAATCCCACGCGTAGTGCGTGTGCCATGAGATATATTTTGTATTTCATGGCAACACGCGGGACACACGCGTGTTGCCATGAAATACAAAATATATTCCATGGCAAGCGTGGGATCCACGAACTTTAAAATAACAAAAATGGCGGGATGTGCAGAAGAAGTCAGAATAAGATGAAGAAATTCAAAGAATTTTGGACGAAAAAGACGCCCAAAATAAAAAAAATCCACCAAATTTGCCATTCGAGCCTTACGAGCCTTCGCAGAGTTTGAAATAGCCAAAGAAAGCGTGGAAAATCTCGATAAAAGCTTGGCAAGGTTTAGTACGCGTGTATCATTTTTAAATTTTGCATGAACATTTTAGTTTTTCGGTATAATATATCATTTATAGACCCTCTGCTCGGGGGATTCGATGAAATATTTCCTTCAGTGATGATATTTCCCTCGGGCTAAAGCCCTCGGGAAATATCATCACTTCAGGAAATATTTCACCGAATCCCCCTCGTTCCGGGTCTATAAATGATAAATATATATATATATATATATATATATATATATATATATATATATATATATATATATATATGTATATATATATATATATATATATATATATATATATATATATATATATATATATATATATATATATATATATATATATATACAGAACTGAGTAAACATGTCTGGAATCTCAACGATAAGAATGTAGAATACTCAATTAAGTGGAGGGTACTTGCAAGATGCAATATATAGCTATTCGAACAAAACCAAGCGATGCCATCTGTGTTTGCATGAAAAATATATTATAATATACCACCCTAAACTTGCCTCTCTGAACTCTAGAAACGAACTTTTATCTAAATGTAGACACCGGAACAAACCACTCTTGAGCTATAAGTCATTTCCTAACAGATAACAATGTAACATAACTTTTTTAATCTGAACGTAGTGACGTCAAACATGTACATAGTATATCCTAGGCAACGAAACGCGCTAATATTCAAATTCACCTGATGAGTGTAACAGGGTTCTTCCTGTTATACGAAACAAATTTGTAGTGAATTAAAATCTAAATGTAATATTTCAAGTTTGTTTTTATCTTATTCATATATACATATATATATATATATATATATAGTATATATATATATATATATATATATATATATATATACATATATATATATATATATATATATATATATATATATATATATATATATATATATATATATATATATATATATATATATATATATATGTATATATATAATTTATCCAATACTTCTTATTACCATATTCAAATTCTTCAGCCTCTTCTACATAACTACATATCTGACATCTAGATTTTCCACACTTTTTCATACCTTTATCTTCACGTGTATTAGAAGCCTCCTTTATTTTAGATCTTACTAAATTGTCAGCCAAATTTCGAGGCCTTCTAAACGAAATCAAAGGCTTTATATCCTTAAAAACTTTATTCATATCATCCGACGCATGCAGCACAGGCCATAAAGATTTAACTTTCTGACTTATCCCCGACAATGCTGGATGGAAATTCAAAACTAAAGGCACTACGTTATTATCCACAAATCTTTCCTTATCTTGAAACAACAACAACCTTCTATCCTTATTCTTAACCTTTTCACATTGAGACAATATTTGTGTCTTTTGAAAACCTCTTTTATGCAAATAACCTTTAAATTCCTCTATCCGATGATCAAATTTACTTTCCGAACTACAAATACGTCTCAATCTGAGTGCCTGCCCATATGGAATAGCCTGCTTTACATGCTTAGGATGACATGATCTATAATCCAAATACTGATGTGTGTCCGTCGGCTTAGGTCATATACCTGAAATAGCTATTTTTGGTACTATAGATGTGGTGGGTTTATATCCACATATACCTCACGAGGATGGTTTGGAGAGTGTGAGAAAAGTTCTGAGTGAGTTTAAGGAGATAGTTAATGTTAGTGAGTGGTATGTGGATGGGATGGATTTAATTGAAATGGCTACCATATTTTTAGAAAATAACTATTTTGAGTTTGATGGGGATATATATTGGCAAAAGCAGGGGACAGCTATTGGTACTAAGTTTGCCCCGGCTTATGCCAATATGTTTATGTATGTTTTGGAGATAAGAATGTTGAAAGAGTGTGAATTTAAACCATGGGTATGGTGGAGATTTTTGGATAATATATTTTTCATTTGGTTGCATGGTATTGAAAGGTTGCAAGAGTTTTTAAAGTTTATCGATTCGTTTCATGAAACAATAAGCTATACTTGGGATTACTCGGAGAGTCAAGTGTCGTTTCTTGATGTTACAATCTGTAGGGAAGTGGGAGGTGGTATTTCTACTGATGTGTTTTCTAAGCCGACGGACACACATCAGTATTTGGATTATAGATCATGTCATCCTAAGCATGTAAAGCAGGCTATTCCATATGGGCAGGCACTCAGATTGAGACGTATTTGTAGTTCGGAACGTAAATTTGATCAACGGATCGGATAGAGGAATTTAAAGGTTATTTGCATAAAAGAGGTTTCCAAAAGACACAAATATTGTCTCAATGTGAAAAGGTTAGGAATAAGGATAGAAGGCTGTTGTTGTTTCAAGATAAGGAAAGATTTGTGGATAATAACGTAGTGCCTTTAGTTTTGAATTTCCATCCAGCATTGTCGGGGATAAGTCAGAAAGTTAAATCTTTATGGCCTGTGCTGCATGCGTCGGATGATATGAATAAAGTTTTTAAGAATATAAAGCCTTTGATTTCGTTTAGAAGGCCTCGAAATTTGGCTGACAATTTAGTAAGATCTAGAATAAAGGAGGCTTCTAATACACGTGAGGATAAAGGTATGAAAAAGTGTGGAAAATCTAGATGTCAGATATGTAGTTATGTAGAAGAGGCTGAAGAATTTGAATATGGTAATAAGAAGTATTGGATAAATTACCCTTTTGATTGCGATTCAGAAGGTGTAATTTATGTAATAAGATGTATTAGTTGTTCCAAAATTTATGTGGGGAGTACTATAACTACATTTAGGAAGAGGTTTAATAATCATAAGAGCTCTAAGAGGAAGTATGAACAAGGGGGTAGAAAAATGGCTGCGGAGCATTTGTACGCACATTTTTTTAGCCCTGGGCATAAAGGTTTGTGTGATGTTAGGGTTATCATTATTGATAAAACTAATGTTGATAGACCAACACAAAGGGAGGCTTTTTGGGGTATACAAATTAGATTCGTTTGTACCAAGGGGATTAAATGTAAGGGATTTTGATTAATGTGTATGGTAATTATGTTAGTAATTGATATATAAGGGACCTTAGGCCATTTAGGCCGTAATCCCTCGCTCGATATCGTTCAGTTTCGTTGCCCGCATCACCGCACTAGCTTGAAATACGTTTAAAAAATAGGAAAAAATAAATGAAATACAAATCCGCTTGTTTACACCTTCACAAACCTGCAGTTTTTTAGCATTTCTTCATCGAAAATTCAATAAATCAAAACATTTCGCAATCAATCGCCGCCATCTTTGTTCTGGATACTTGGTGTAATATATGACATAAGTTGCATATTCAGCACTTTTACATCAACAGCTACATGAAGTTTCGTACAATTCCGCTGTTTAATCCAGTTCAGACAAGGCTCAATATATAATATTTATACTATATGAGACTTGGAATTCACAAAAAAAAACAAGAATATTTACAAAATATCAGATATGTATCTTAGTGGTATAGTTCACTCCAAGTAGAGTGGCTGGCGTGCTGTATGCTCACATACCAAATATCAGCACAATTCAGATGCGATAATGCTATGTTGCTGCGCCGGACACGAAAACCAGAAAAAACCCAGTGGGAAAAGCTGGAACGTGTTCTCCCATACCATGCACAGCAACGCTTTTAGAAGATTAAAAGACGGCACTTCTCTTGCTTTTTGTTCATCTAGTGGACTGTTCTTGCACCAACCCAAAAAGTAAAATAACCTGGAAGCAAACCAAATTTCAAGGTAGTATTGAAATTTGGTTTGTTTACTCTATTTACCTCACACCCTACAAGAGGGGGCTCCACCCTGACTGTTTTGCTGCCCCCTACACCGCTGCATGCTATTTTCAAATAGCCGGATGCGCTACTCTTAAATATCAATATCAAACAAATATCATTCTACTGAAAATACAATAAAAGATCCAGCGTTTTCGAACGGGGTTAATGACAAGTTACAACGTTAATTAACAATTCCAATACAGCATAATCAGACTCTTGTGAACTCTGAGATATTTCTACATCATCTTCAATGAAGCTTTCTGCTACACTTCCTTTACTAAGGCATTCTGAATAAACAATGTCACTCTTCGTTCGTACCTTTGGTCTATCGAAAACTAGTTGTGGAAACTTTTTACGCAATCTTTCTTTCAATCGAAATGTTCGATAACTTGCAGCATCTTCATTTTGAACACGTTTTACGGTCTTGACAAACTCTTTCTTCAGTTTTTTTATGTAAAATACAACCATTTGCAAGCTACCGTTTAGCGCTTTGCAAAAAGAAAGTTTTAAAAAGTTATAACTACATAGTTTGGCCATTGAAACTATTTGTTTTGACTCTGAAACTATTTGTTTTGGCTCTGAAACTATTTGTTTTAACTCTAACCGTCATGTGGACGGGGCTCAAACTATTAGTTACAAACAATTAGTTATTGACTTATGAGCGGTGAAATTACAATTGCGCGTGTTACTAAATAAACCTTCTAATGTTTATTTAAATGTTTCGCCTTGCTTTATGCAGGAAATTCATTGCTGAAGACAGATTATTAGAAACTTTTGATAGTAACTGGCGCAACTGTAATTTTCACTGCCAATAACTAATCGTTTGGTCTTCGAAACTAATAGTTTTACCCCGCCTACGCGACGTTTCGAAGCCAAAACAAATAGTTTCAGAGTCAAAACAAATAGTTTCAGAGTCAAAACAAATAGTTTCAGTGGCCAAATTATGTAGTTATATAACTTTTTAAAACTTTGTTTTTGCAAAGCGCCAAACAGTAGCTTGCAAATGGTTGTATGTTCTCTTGTTTGATGAGTTTTCCTTCACAAACTCTTCACAAAAAACATCAAAGGACTTTTCATACTTAAAGTCATGCTGTTCAGTTTCTTTGCCCTTTGACTGGGTGGTGGTCCTTAAAAATAAAGTGTACTTATCATAGCAACGTTTATGGTATTTCACTTCCAAAGCGACCATGTCCTTATTGGCAATTTGAAGCAAAAAACTTTGATCATCTTTTTTTGTTGCTGCTTCCCTGAGTTTCCCTCCATCTACAGTTTCTGCTGATACCAGCTTGCCCAACTTCCGGTTTTTGGATCTTTAAAGAGACAAATATATAAGAATCTCATATCCACACAATTGCCAGAATTTACGAGCCTGTCTTGATTATTTTATAACGTTAAAGCAAGGCAATCAGAGCAACAAAATATGGTCAAATACAGTACAAAACAAAAAACTAACCGTTTCAGTAAAGTACAACTTTACAGACTTGCAAATGACACATATATGCGGCAAAACATGCGGATTTCTTTATCCTACTTCCGTACTTGTTGTAGCCGCACCCAGTTTTGAAAGTGTAGATTTCAGCATCTTCTTTGCTGGTTGAGCTTCTTCTGATTCCCTTTCATTCACATCGGGAACAGAAGATGAAGCCTCGTCTTCTTTGTTCCTGTTCTGACATCGTACTCGAGCGCGTTTGATGTTAATAGTATTCGTGAATGCCGAATAACAAGCTCTATGATAAGAGAAATTCGCATACTCGATGTTGCCAGTTTCAACATTTTGAACGTTATCGCTGACAAAGTCTAAACTTCTATGCGCAATATCATGGTATTCGCCATCAAGTGTCAGCCAAATACTACGCAATCCAAAAATTTTTGAAAAGAAACCTTACTAAAACTTGTGAGTGGGCCTTTCTTGCCATCAAAATGAATTAAACGTGAGCCGGTAGGCGCTATGTTTAAACTGTATGTCGTATATTACACCAAGTATCCCAAACAAAGATGGCGGCGATTGATTGCGAAATGTTTTGATTTATTGAATTTTCGATGAAGAAATGCTAAAAAACTGCAGGTTTGTGAAGGTGTAAACAAGCGGATTTGTATTTCATATATTTTTTCCTATTTTTTAAACGTATTTTAAAGTAGTGCGCTGCGGCGGGCAACGAAACTCGTTTTCTAAGCGACTTTTCCTGATAGGGATTACGGCCTAATTGATTCTTGTATATTCATCCTTGAAGAAGGGGCATGCCCCGAAACGTTGGGATGTGAATATAATAAAAAATATTTTGAATTTACAAAGTTTAGTTTGTGATATATTTATATATATATATATATATATATATATATATATATATATATATAAATATATATATATATATATATATATATATTTATATATATATATATATATATATATATATATATATATTTATGTATATATATATATATATATATATATATATATATATATATATATATATATATATATATATATATATATATATATATATATATATATATGTAATATTTAAAACACGCGCAGGAGTGCTTTATCAGATATATAACGCGAGGCGAAGCCGAGCGTTGTATATCTGATAAAGCGCGAATTGCGAGTGTTTTAAATGATTTCTAAATGGATTCCTTTTATACCCATCTTGTCTGTTTGTATACAAAAGAATTTTCAATATAGATGTTGTATAAGCCGAGAAAATCGAAGTAAAAGATTGTGAAAATCGACATGTGTTTTATCTCATATATAGACTTTAGTCACGGCTATGATTTCCTTTGTGTTTTTCTCAATAATTACTAATGAGGTTTAGAAATTTATATATATAATTGTGCAAAATACCTCAAAAACTTACCACTACAGTCTGTTTCATCCAGAGGGAATCTTCAGGTGGTAGACAAATTTCGAAAATGTGTGAGCTTCTTTTATGCTCAAGGTGGAAACGTGGGCGCGTGGGCGATTGAATAGCATGCATTCCTGTCTTTGTTTAGATTGTTTACCTGAAATCTGCTTTTGTGTTGGCAGGCCGAAACTATTTCCGATTTTTTGTTAAGCAAGCAAGTGTTTTTTTCTTTCAAAATACTAATTTTTTCGTCCAAACATAAATTACATCTTTTGGATCCTCCCGTGTAAGAAACTTTTTTATTATTGACCATTTTATGGTGAAATCTGTTTTGTTTTGCTTTAAGTTCCAAACGTGTTTCGAAACTTCCGTCTCGTTCGAATATTTTTTGTGTGTGGAAGATTTGATATGATTCCTGTATCGCTCTTTGAATGTGTTTGAAGTCATGCCAATGTAGTGCTTTGTGTCCTGTGTGTTGCCTGCAAAAATTGTTGCTTTGTATACAAATGAATAAAGACTTTGAGATAAATTTGAGGTAAACTCAGAGATATTAACCAAATTACTCCTACTGTGCGCGCGATTCGTTTATTGCTAAGATTAGTGCGATAAGTATTTGGTTTACTTACAGCCAGATATCTTTCCACTGCCAAACTTGTAAGGCTGAAAATTGAGGCAGTGCACGAGATGAAGAAAGCCATGTGAAGAGTTTTTAACTTTGCAAGATATCTATGCATTCTCAGGCCTTCTTTTACATGATAATAGGCGGAGATAGGTTAAGTAATGAAACCAACAATCAAGTCAGCTGTTGCCAAATTCATCACTAACCAGTTGAAAGGAGTTCGTAAATTTTTGTTGGGATCACGAACAACAGCCAGGATAATGAAAATGTTGCCAGGAATATTAGTGAGGATCAGTATAAAGGATATACTGGCTGATATAAATCATAATTTAGCGGGAGCTTCAGTGTTCAAACATCTTCTCTCAAATGTACTCTCAACAACCATGATGTGATTTTTGAAAAAGACGTGTTATTTCTTAGATCCGTACAGTATATTTAAGGTCCCTGACAAAAATTGTTTTAAGAGCTTCATACAAAGGGTCGTATTCCGTACTGAAGAAAAAATCGCCCTTAATGATGTAAAATTTTAATAATATGACATTTTGTGTCAAACACATGCAAGAAAACTTACAACTACGTTCTTAATCCGTGAAAAAAAGATTACTTAGCTATTTATAGTCACAAAGTTTGCTTTTGCTTAAAATATGGCGTTTTTTGCCCGCTTTAAGGCGTCGCGTTTCCTTGGCATTGAATCTGAATGCAGTTGAAACAGCAGGCAATGAGGTCAGTTTTCTCATTACCTGATGTTTAAATTACATTCGATGCAACTGAGATGTGTACGGAAAATACGGATGCACATTCGTGAAGTAAGCAACTAAAGATTATGAGATGCTGCTCCCTGTCATATCGGCACATTTTTTCAAATTTCGGTAATTTAAATTTATGTGAGATTCTTAGTCTGTAAATCAATTAGGCTGTTTTAAAACCGGAAATTAATTTGCGCTTGTTGTAATTTCTTAATGCAATCTCAACATAAACTTCAGGGAGGATATTCCTCGTCCATCATCATCAATATCAACTGCGCTCTACATGTACATAGAAATACGCAGACTTTGTACGTTTACCTCTACAGTACAGTTCTGGGATGAAACATAATTGACTCGAAAATATGCGACTGCTTATATAAATAGGCTACCTTTATAGTAACGGCGTTTCGCAGTATGGAGATTTATAATAAAATGAGCAAACACTCCACGCATATGAAATTGCAAATTCATTTTAAACCTGTGTTACAAACGACCACTTCAGTTTTGATGTTTTGATTCAGTCTTTTCATTTATCTAATTGCTGCGGAGCGAGCGAGCCTTAAGCGAGCGAGCGCAGCAGCAATTCTAATTTATGCAGTAGGCGAAATTTATCTCATTGCATTGTGACGCATTGCATTGTGGTAGTGCGCAGTATGCGATGCGCAGTTCATTGTTTTCAACAGTGCTTCCTTAGTGGAAGTTCCACTGTTTTTCCAGCGAGAATTTTATTGCGATGAGTTGTGGTTCTAATTTAACATTGTGTGTTTTTACCTAACGTGACTCCCAAAAAGAATATTGACTCATGATACTATACGTAGGTTAAAGTATGTACGAAACTAAAACATGCCAGTACCCGTACTGGAAAAAAATATTTTGACCAGACATGCAAAGCGGAAGCACAGCATATTTTGAAATTGAAAGCCAACACCAACGTTGAAAACGTTCTTTGGACTTTTGACGTAGTCAAGGTTGCATGTGTGCTCTTTGGAAGGTGGACAACAAAAGAAATTCTTTGATACTGGTAAGAAGTTTCTGGTTATTTGCCATTTTTACCGTATTTAGTTTATTTACTCATTACGTATTGCTTATGTTAATACTATTACCACTATTTTGTGCCAATACGGAATTTACATTCCATGCGGCACGTGTCTTGGGGGATTAAACCTATTTGATTTTTTCTTGCCTGTTTATTTTATTCTTTCGTTGTAACTGCGTTAAGCTTTTTATTCGCTTCACCGCTTATTCAAGCGTTGCATACTCATTTACTTTTATACTGTAAACGAAATTAACTGGTGTGTATTCACGCCTCGTGTTCTTTGGCGTCTTCAGGGCGCCCGTGTGTTTGGCGCGCATTCTCGCCTGTTTATTATTTCCTTTCGTTGTAACTGCCTTAAAAAAGCTTTTTTATCTGCCTTATTGCGTATTTAAGCGTGTATACTCATTTGTTTTACAGTAAACAATATTTACTGGTGTGTATTATATACGGCCGAATTTACATTCCACGCGGCCGGTGGCACGTGTCTTGGGGGGATTAAATCGATTTGATTTTTTTGTCTGTTTATTTCATTCTTTCGTTGTAACTGCGTTAAAGCTTTTTATTCGCTTCACTGCTTATTCACGCGTTGTATACTCATTTACTTTTATACTGTAAACGATATTTGCTGGTGTGTATTCACGCCTCCTGTTCTTTGGCGTCTTGTGCGCCTCGTGTTCTTGGCGTCTGCAGGCGCCTCGTGTGTTTTGGCGTCTGTAGGCGCCTCGTTTTCGTTGTTTAAAAATATTTTGATTATTGTGTTTCTTGTGTGTGTAATTCATATTGAATTCTGTATTACTTGCACTTATACCTGTATTTAAACAAAACATATGGCTACTCAACTTCGAACACCATATATATTTAATCCAATTGATGTAACAAGGTTGCACCCAGCCGAGAATTAAACCAATATTTTCAATCCAACAAAAACCATATTAATGTATTATTGCACCCATTGTGCCTCCGCAGCATTCCCTACCTTGCAGGTATCCTAGTTTATGGACCTTAATTCCCGCTTACTAATACGATACAGCCTGCAGTGGCGTTGGTAGCTCGATACGTGGCGGGGAAACTCGTTCATAATTCATATAATCGTGTTATGCACAAGTAATTTCTTCTCAAATCGATTCGTTTTCAAAAGAATTGTGCAGAACACGAATACATGAATATGCTTCTCCCCACTTGTCGAGCTGGCGATACCACTGTGGTCGAAGAAGGAAATATTTCTGCATTTCAAACGATTTAGTGCTTAAGAAAATGAAATTTAGATGCTTCAGTTACCTTGATAAATATACAGGGAAACAATTGCAGTCATGCTGAGGAGGTTTGGTTATTCATCTTGTTCGTTTCTTTAGGGTCCGATAACTATAAATTAGTCCACCTTTTTATTTCTTGATTCCATCTTAATCTCTCACTTTGATGTCTCAGACAGGTAAGGAAGTCGAACATGTACTGAGTAACGTAAACGTAATCAATGACTTGAGCGCTTGGGAGAAGTTGCAGGTGCATAAATACTACGAATTTAAAAGTGAACAAAAAATTATTCTTATTTGTCCTGTCCACCTCCTGATGTATTACGATGCCTGTAGAGGAGAAATTGTGATAGACAATCCATGCATTGGTGCACGCAGGCTATCTTAAAGGTCACGTAGACGGATGCAGCTGATGAAGGTTGTGAAGTAGTTGATCAGGCCTTTTTGTGTGCATACAACGTGCCTTCATTAAGTATTATTTAACAAATAGACTGCGTCTCGTGCGGACTTTTTTGTTCTTCACAAGCTATGACGTCATCTGTGATCTATTACAGTACAGACGCACGCAAAAATGAAATCTATTTGTTAAATAACACTTAATGAAGGCAAGTTGTATGCACACAAAAAGGCTTGATCAACTACTTCACAACCTTCATCAGCTGCATGCGTCTACGTGACCTGCAAGATAGCCTGCGTGTGCCAATCCATGGATTGTCTATCACAATTTCTCCTCTGAAGGCCTCGTAATACACCAGGAGGTGGACAGCACAAGCCGTTCACTCATTCATTTTGCTACAAAATTTTGCAATTGGGTCAATTTTCTTCGAGGCAGGCGAAGTGAGCAAGGTCCTCTTTATTATTATAACAAGTGGGAGCATTTGCTATTTTTAAGGATTTCGAAATGCTTTAACCAAGCACGCGGAGGCAGACTGGTTATAATATATCTCATAGGCTTACGAAGGATGTGAGGATTATTACGTACGTGGCATAGCTGCTGGCAAGCGATAGAATCCTATAAACAAAAATAATATAAATTACTAGGGTTATTATAGGGCTATTATTATATAACATCCTTAATGAAGGCGCGTCGTATGCACACAAAAAGGCCTGATCAACTACTTCACAACCTTCATCAGCTGCATCCGTCTACGTGACCTTTAAGATAGCTTGCGTGCGCCAATGCATGGATTGTTTATCACAATTTCTCCTCCGAAGGCATCGTAATACATCAGGAGGTGGACAGGACAAATAAGAATAATTTTTTGTTTACTTTTAAAATTTGTAGTATTTATGCACCTGCAACTTCTCCCAAGCGCTCAAGTTATTGATTATGTTTACGCTACTCAGTACATGTTCGACTTCCTTAGCTACCTGTCTGACATATCAAAGTGAGAGATTAAGATGGAATCAAGAAATAAAAAGGTGGACTAATTTATAGTTATCGGACCCTAAAGAAACGAGAATGAATAACCAATCCTCCTCAGCATGACTGCGATTGTTTCCTTGTATATTTATCAAGGTAATTGAAGCATTTAAATTTCTTAAGCACTTAATCGTTTGAAATGCAGAGACATTTTCTTCTTCGACCACAGTGGTATCGCCAGCTCTACAAGTGGGGAGAAGCATATTCATGTATTCGTGTTCTGCACAATTCTTTTGAAAACGAGTCGATTTGAGAAGAAATTACTTGTGCACAACACGATTATATGAATTATGAACGAGTTTCCCCGCCACGTATCGAGCTACCGACGCCACTGCAGGCTGTATCGTATTAGTAAGCGGGAATTAAGGTCCATAATTTAGATGGATGAAAAGACTGAATCAAAACATCAAAACTGAAGTGGTCGTTTGTAACACAGGTTTAAAATGAGCTTGTAATTTCATATGCGTGGGGTGTTTGCTCATTTTATTATAAATCTCCATACTGCGAAACGCCGTTACTATAAAGGTAGTCTATTTATATAAACAGTCGCATATTTTCGAGTCAATTATGTTTCATCCCAGAACTATACTGTAAAGGTAAACGTGCAAAACGTGCGCAATTCTATGTAGAGCGCAGTTGATATTGATGATGATGGACGAGGAATATCCTCCCTGAAGTTTATGTTGAGATTGCATTAAGAAATTGCAACAATCGCAAATTAATTTCCGGTTTTAAAACAGCCTAATTGATTTACAGACTAAGAATCCCACATAAAATTTAAATTACCGAAATTTGAAAAAATGTGCGGCTATGACAGGGAGCAGCATCTCATAATCTTTAGTTGCTTACTTCACGAATGTCCATCCGTATTTTCCGTCCCGTTTTAGGCAACACATCTCAGTTGCATCGAATGTAATTTAAACATCAGGTAATGAGAAAACTGACCTCATTGCCTGCTGTTTCAACTGCATTCAGATTCAATGCCAAGGAAACGCGACGCCTTAAAGCGGGTATAAAACGCCATATTTTAAGCAAAAGTAAACTTTGTGACTATGAATAGCTAAGTAATCCTTTTTTCACGGATTAAGAATGTAGTTGTCAGTTTTCTTGCATGTGTTTGACACAAAATGTCATATTATTAAAATTTTGCATCATTAAGGGCGATTTTTTCTTCAGTACGGAATACGATCCTTTGTATGAGACTCTTAAAACAATTTTTTCAGGGATAGGCCGTTCGCCGTAGTTCGAAAATGTGGCTAGAAAACAAATTTCATTAAGCATGTCGTGGAACTGAGGTAACTTTGCAAAACATAACTTTTTCAAACACGGAGAGTTCGAATCTGAAAAGTTCCCGCTCCTCTGACCCGCAGGTTTTTCATAAAATCCATCTTAATTCTCACTCTTTCATTTCAACACGCTTCAAATAATCTCCCACCATTTTGAATTCTTCCATATTCCGTTTGCAATCGCTCAGAATGGTGATTATTCTGTCCCAGATCCCTCAACTCGCAGTAAATTGTCAGTCTAACCGATGGAATTCTTAAAATCATTCACTTTGTAAACACACGGCTTCTTACAAAGCTGAAGTCCACTTCCATGGCAAATGCAGAAATAAAAGAGCTACCAACAGGAATATATTAGCAAACATTTTTGAGACATAAGAAAACAGTGCTTAAACCTATTTTTATCATATAAAAACTCACAGACGCCGATACGATTCAGGTAATATAAGTAAGCTTGAGAGACCTAAAACCACCCTTGCCAATGCCGGTCGAGAACGTTTGTCCGAGGAAAGCATCGGTCAACCAGGTATAACTGCACCAAAAATGTTGCCTTTGACCAAAAATAGGTAAAATCAATAATAGTCCACCTTCATCATGCATTCATTAACTGTACTTAACCTCCCACTATCAGGATAAATAATTAGTTGACAATTTTTAAATATCAGAGAGTTTTGCAAAAATTGTTTTCATGTATTCATTAAGCGTTAACGCTTGAAACTTCTGTTTTAAATGTTTTGTTCCTCACTTTCCAATAATATTATTAGAACTACAAATAAAATATATATTGTCTTCAATGTGTCCAGTTACTTCAGTGCACAAGAAACATGAGGTCTGAACACTTATCAACCTAAGTTGAAAATAAACCGACAGAACAATCTTCAATAAAGGGGGTTTTCATCCAAACCTCCCATAAAAGAGACACAATTTATAACTCATTAAGTGACCATTAGTTTCACTAAGAGGCTGCTCAATATATATAAACAATGCCTGTTCAATATATATAAACAAGGTGACAAAATAGTGCACCGAATATCATTTTTACAATGGAGTGTTATTGCAGCAGTTGCGATATCACTGGTGGGGTAATACCCCCCAGTTACAAGTTGCAAGAGGGGTATCTCTCAAGCGAAAGCCTAACTAAATTTTCCTGGAAGGTATCTAGAAGTGAGAGGTGTTTCCAACATGTTTCCAACCTATGTGTTACATTAGAATCATATATACAATTGACCATAATAGCAACTGATTTTAAAAGGGAATTGTTGGTGTCCCTTGTGCGCATTTTCTTCTACTCTTGGCAGGTGAAGTGAAAGCTCTAGCAGGCATCTTGTTCCTGTTTATCAGAATAATCGAGTTTTTTTTTGCATCAGAAAAAACCAGTAGCAGCTCTACAGTTCTATGCTGGCTATGAAAAGCGTGCTATTGTTATACTTTTATCATTACATTATCCCCAAAATCAGACATTGCTTTTAATAGTTACTGTCTGAGATACTATGTTGCATTGTGACAACTTCATTTCATGTTAACCCAGATTGAAAAAAAGCCAGATGGAAATATCATATCTGTGATGTCTAAAGCCCCAGGCCATTTACAGATTGAGCAAATTTAGGGAAAAACATTTGAAGATGGATAAGGACAATTAATCTATTACCCTTTTTCAGAACTGGAATTAGAATGAATTTGTCCGTTGCTTTCCTATTACAAACGTTTTCGTCCAGCATTGGCAAGGATGGCTTTAGCTCTCTCATTAAAGGTTACTTGTATTATAGTAAACTTGTCTGAATTGTAGACTTCTGGGAGTTCTGTTTATGATAAAGACGTATGTAAGCACTGCTTTATTATGTCTCAAAAATTTTTGCTAATGTCCCTTCTAATTTCTCCATCTTTGCCGTGGAAATAGGCTTGGCACACACAAATATGACTAGCAGCTTTGTAAGGAGCCATGTGTTTACAAAAATAATGATTTTAGCAATTCCATCGGTTAGAATGACAATTTACCGCGAGTAGAGAGATCTGGGACGGAATAATCACCATTCTGAGCGATTGCAAACGGAATATTAAAGAATTCAAAATGGCGGGAGATTATTTGAGGCGTGTCAAAAGAGTGGAATTAAAATGGATTTTATGAAAAAACTGCGGATCGGAGGAGCGGCAACTTTTCAGATTCGAACTCCTCGTGTTTGAAAAAGTTATGTTCTGTAAAGTTTCCTCAGTTCCACGACATGCTTAATGAAAGTGAACGATATCGGGTCACGGCAAACGGCCTAGGACCTTAAATATACTGTACGGATCTAAGAAATAACACGTCTTTTTGCAGAATCACATCATGGTTGTTGAGAGCACATTTGAGAGAAGATGTTTGAGCATTGAAGCTCCCACTAAATTATCATTTATATCAGCCAGTATATCCTTTATACTGATCCTCACTAATATTCCTGGCAGCATTTTCATTATCCTGGCTGTTGTTCGTGATCCCAACAAAAACTTACGAACTCCTTTCAACTGGTTAGTTATGAATTTGGCAACAGCTGACTTGATTGTTGGTTTCATTACTTAACCTATCTCCGTCTATTATCATGTAAAAGAAGGTCTGAGAATGCATAGATATCTTGCAGAGTTAAAAATTCTTCACATGGCTTTCTTCATCTCGTGCACTGCCTCAATTTTCAGCCTTACAAGTTTGGCAGTGGAAAGATATCTGGCTGTAAGTAAACCAAATACTTATCGCACTAATGTTAGCAATAAACGAATCGCTCTCACAGTAGGAGTAATTTGGTTGATATCTTTGAGTTTACCTCAGATTTACCTCAAAGTCGGTTTCACTACGTACGGCTTCATATTTGCAAACAGCTCCATCGTAGTCGCAGTATCAATCATATGTATAACGTACGCTTGCATGAGGCGGAAATTCAATGAAGTGAAAACTAAAGCTGCAAGAAAAAGAAATACGCAGGCGCAGTTATTTTCAACAGAAGCAGTCATGAATAAAAAGTCAAGAAGGCATTGTGCATTAGTTACTCCAAACACAGATTCCATCACTCCAAACGGCGAATTACATGGAGACAGTCCTCAACCAGTCGACGAAACGACAGATGAAGCAAATCAGATACCAATGGAAAGGCGAAGCCACTTTAAGAATGCAGACACAAACCCAGTGGATACCCAAAATGCTTTCGCTATTAAAACAAAACTGTTAGAAAAAAAGGTCACCGAAATGTTCTTGATCGTTCTTATTGCCCTACTGAGTTGCTATGGACCATCAACTATATTGATGTACTTTGTTAACTTCTGTGAAGGCTGCAGTTGCACAACCCTTCACTGGTTTCGGGATATTCATATAATGTTGGCTCTCACTAATTCCAGTGTCAATTTCTTCTGTTATGCTTTGAGAAGTATTAGATTTCGAAAAGCCTTTGCAAAATTTTTGAGAGTTTACTGAAACCGAAATTTTATCACTCAAACATTTAAGACCAATCTGGCGAGGAAAAGTTTGGTTGAAAAACATGGAAGTTGCTATTTTTGCGATCATGTTGAACATAGTCGTATTATAAATACATGCTACTGTAGGTATTGAAAATCAACCTCGCACAGGTTAAGAAATCCAGTCTTTAAAACCTACCGTTTTTGGAGAAAAAAATCGATATTGTTTTGGACGATTTTGTCTGTTATTTTAAAAATTTGTATTAAAATCAATTAATTTTTTCAGAGTAAAAAAAGTCATCAGTTTAGCAAAACACGATTTAAACTCCAGAAAATCGCGTAGAATTTTCTTTCGATGAAACAAACGTGCATGATTGAATTATTTTATAGCCCAGGCGCATAGCATAAGTATTTGGGAGTAGTGATATTAAATTAAAGTTTGGTGTCAATTGATTTATGATGTAAACTTTAGTACGTATATAGTATTTTCTCACAGATATTGATTAAATACACGTGTGACTTACATTTTTTATATGTACTTACATTCCATTTACAGGTATTTACGTCGCTATTTTCGGACTTATTTTTTTATAATCATAATTTGCTCATTTTGAAGATAAAATTTTAGCAAATTTCTACAATATGGAAATAAAATGTATTTATCACACTCGGATAAGTTTTAATTAATCATCATTAATCATCATAAATGTAGTTTCACTTAACAATTTATTTTTTTTATTTATTTCCAAACATCGTTGCGAGTTCTGGTCGATATAAATTTTCCGCAAAGTTTCACTGAACTCTGTGCAAAATTTTGGGAAATATGCTATAGATAAAAACATAATTAAATTGTTGCGACCGTATCAAAGACTTTAGAGTATATGACTTTTAAAAATGTAGATAATATAATATTCATAATGACAATTAAATGTGCCTCACTGTTTGTGCTTTATGATACTGTAAGTAAGGGAAAATCTTGGATATCTGTACAATTGAAAACGTTGTACGTGGAAATGTTGTTGTCTACTTTATACGGTAGAGTCAGGTGGAAACATCCGCTGTCTCTTAAAATATGATATGGATGAAAAGTTGCATACTAGTCATCATTTATTCACATGTTTTGAATGGATACTAGTTTCAGTCATTTCGTTAGAAATATCAAAGCCCAGACAACAGCTTTAAATAGAACCATAACATAACTGAACAAAACAAATTTTTGAAAAATATTTAATGAAGCTAACGTTTCATTGCTATATCATAACGTTAATCATAACGTTACTTGCAACATCTTCAGAGGAATTAAGGTCTTATAATATGTACAGAAGCTTATATATAAAGCACAAAATTCTAAAGTTACAAAAAACGGTTACAGATTTAAAATAGGCAAATCACTGATAGTGATTTAACAATAACAAAACTAAGGATATATAATATTACAGCTTACTATACAAAGGTCATGTCGATGCTGTAATGCATTGTATGTAGGTGAAACCGTTCGCCATTTTCATAAGAGCATTTCTGAGCACATGGGAATTTCGGCTCTACTGGTAAACCACTTTCAAAACCTCCTTTCGCTAACATTCGTGATCATCATCAGTCTTCTGGTCACCCTATCTCTCCTGATGATTTCTCCATTCTGTCCTCCTGCTCTTCATCTTTTGAACTTTTGTTAAGGGAAAGTTTACTTATCTCTAAACTTATGCGTTCGCTTAATGCCAATCTTAGTTCTGTACCTTTAACTTTGTATAATTAATCCTGCCTTTGCATGACCTTTGTATAGTAAACTGTAATATTATATGTCCTTAGTTTTGTTATTGTTAAATCACTATGATTTGCCTTTTTTAAATCTGTAATCATTTTTTTAACCTTAGAATTTTGTGCGTATATATAACCTTTTGTACATATCCAGGGGCGGATTAGCGTTGTTATCGCCACCGGGCTATCCCTCTCAAGGGCCCCCCTGACGTCATTCAAGCGAGACTGTTTCTATCATTTTCGTAACGCTTTCATTTGGTTATACTTTCCGCTGAAGGATTGTTCAATAAGGACTCGTTCATTTAGTTTAACAGTAAGAGAGCTTAGGCAAGCAACGCTTTTGACCACACAACGTTAGCCGGAAATAAATTTCACGTTTGGAACCAATCATTAATCATGACATCCTGTGTTGCTCAAGCTCTCTAAGACCAAGAAGACCAACACGCTACTAAAGCCGTCTTGCATTTAAACTAATGTAATTACGGCAGACAATGAGCAAGTATATACTATATTATACTTCAATAACATTTAAATTCAATATAAAATACAAATGCGAATAAAGATCAGTCATTCTTTAACTCAAACGGGGTTTTTTCTTCAACGCAATAAAAGTCTGCGGAATTCGGAGGAGTGTTGTGCCACGTTATCAATCATGTCCTCTGTACTAAGGGATTCCACAAGCTTATTTTCTACCATGATGAGCAATAACGAACTCAAATGATCTGTCGACAATGTGCTACGTAATCGTGTTTTCAATAGTTTAAGCTTAGAAAATGTTCGTTCACAAAACACTAGCGTGACAGGCAATGTCAAAGCAAGCTTATACACTTGGTATAAGTTTTTGTATGCAGCTGAGTGCATGTTGTATTTCGCCAGAAACATATAGACGCACGTGGGGCAGTTTTTGCACCTATCGCCTTGCTTGCATCCCTTTCTTTTATCGTTTATTTCCTGTTAACCACTATCACGTGTTTTAGAACTGGTAGATTCATTCCTAAGTCCAACGTTAACAGGTTCACCATGTTGTTCAGTAGTTTTTGTTTGCTCCACTGTAACTATTGAATCCTCGCTAGTGCTCTCCAGTTCACTATCTACATTGTCCTGATTCACTTCACCTTCAAGCACAACGTTTTCAGATTCACCCGCATCAATTGCATCATCATTTTCATTTAATTCGATTTCAATCCCCAATTCAAGTTCGATCTCAAGGTCCTCAGAATTGTCACTATGAGCTTCGTCATTTTCTCGTAAATAGATATCGCACTCTTTGAACGATGTCCAATTAGCAGCAAAATCAACTAGTTCTTGCTTTAATGACTCGGGCTCAGTCACATGGTCTCCGAATATATTGATCAGTCCGTCTAATGAAATTATCCCCTCTCTTCGTATTTCCGCAAATTTGGATGGACACAGAAACGACAAATCTTTGTACAGATTTTTGTGACCAGCAAATCGCTTTTCCAAACTCTCCAGTGTAGTATCGTAAGTGGAATTATACACGGTAACCTCGAATTTTTTGTTCTCATCCATTTTGCCAATCTCATCGTATGCCCTTTCACCGTCCATTCTCTTCTTGGTCCTTGCCCTTTGATTTGGAAAACAATCTTCTACAACAACACCTTTGCAAGCATCATCCTGTAAAAGCTTCGTATTTACTATCTCCACGAATTTGTCAGCTGCCATCTTTACGTGACCAAAATTTCTGTTGTTCTGGCGAAGCATGAGTGTAGCACGTTCAATTTGCACCCACGCTTGCGAGTAATCCATTCCAGCAGTCTGGAGATAATTGCTAAGTGGTGTCAGGAATCGAAAAATACTAAGAAACACCATAGCAGTAAGAATAGTTCCGTATGATAAGAGTTTATCCCTTAGATCTGCAGCTGGCGTTCTCGTGGATGAGTTTTGCTTTTCAGAATTGCGCAGATAAGTCAAGCAACGAATAACAATTGGATAGACAGATGCGTTTGGGTCTTGCCACCCACCAAAAATGCGGACCAAAGCACGCCCTCTGCTTGACCATCTTGTACTGCTTATCATTTGCAGTCGTTTTTGGCCAGCTGATCCAGTTTGGCATTTGGTGATCATGTCTCTCCAAACATCCATACGCTTATACGAGTCTCGAAAAAAAACTGCCAGCTTTTCCACCAAACCAAATAAATTCAAGGCTGAAATGGACGTGCAAGAATCGCATACGACCAAATTCAGGGCGTGGGCATCACAGTGAACATGAACATGATTATTAACGCTTTCTTTCAACTTTGCCTGCAGCCATTATAAATTCCGCTCACGTTTGCAGCACCATCAGTGCTATCAGCAATACAATCAGCTAATGCAATTTTATTTTTTTCCAGAGTATTTTTTAGAAGTTGGAAAAGTCCTTCACCTGTTCCACTAAGAGAAGGCGTTACACACAACAAATGTTCTTTTGGCTCATTTAAAACATAACGGATTCCAATGCATACTTGATCGATGACACTGATATCTTGAGTGGAATCTAACAAAATCCCATATTTTCCACCAGCTTCTAGCACTTCATTTAATATGGTGTCTTTCACCATTTTTGCTATTACAGTGTACACCGTCTCAATTGTTGCTTTGCTTAAAAATGTATTTCTGCTACCTCTTGCCCTTTTTGTTTTCGTTTTAACAGACTGCCTGGCAATCTTTCCCTTCTTACTTATTGCTTTCTTGGTTATATTATCAAGATGAGATGCCTTGTCGAAGCATGCTATGAGTTTTATGACATCTAAAAAGTTACCATGGTTTCCAATATCTGCTAAATTGTACGCTGCTTCCATGTTACTAGTTCCCCTACAAGGGAGACCTTTCTTTGCCAGGAATATAACAGCCTTAATAACACAACACATTATGTGTCGATTTTTTAAAACTGCATTATCGGGCAGCTTTGACAGACTTATTGAAAAATGAGATGACAAATTAAGAGATTTTTTAGCCATGATATATGAACACACGCTTCTGTCATGAGTCTTTGATTTTTCATGCTCATGAATTCTGGAGTACAGATGTTTTACATCGGCGGTGCTTATTCCATTGACAAAAGGTGAATTGCGATCAGCTGAATATGCTAAACAAATGTAGCAATGTATTTTTTTGGTGCATGAGTTGTATGATATCCATTCCCGTTTAATTTCTTCTGCTCCTACTGTTTGTTTAAAGACTTTGTGCACGTTAAATTCAACATTGCTACTAGGTTGGAATGGGTGTTTTGACAGCCATTCTCTTTCATTGCTGGAACTTGGCTTCTCCCACAAGCATAATGCATGGTCAATAACACCACCAGTGCAACTGGAACATGTAATTGGTGACAATGCAGATGTGCTGTCCGAATCTATATGGTGATAAGCAATGTTTTATTAGACATTAATATTTCTAAAAGTGAATTCAATTAATGCATTTTGTTATTTGACAAGATGTACTTAGTGATTACTACAGTCTACACTCTACACTCTACACTCTACAACTATCTGTGTAATCCACTTGTACTGTCTGTTATAATCACATGAATGTTGTATAGATGTTGTATATTTAATTTTTGAATGTTAATTATTGAACAGCCATCATGCTGTTTCGTCATCATGAGGGTGAAGAAGATTAAAGAATGTCTCAAACATATCCCAGCGTAAAGCGGCTATTAGTAACTATTCATATTGACTATCTATAATTCTAAACGCCCCAATCCCCGGAAAACATGAACTTAAAAGATAAACAATGATCAATTTGCAAATTATTATTAACATTCATAATTCATGCGTTTCTATGTCAAATTCCAATCCAATCGTGTTTACAATTTTCACACGTTAATAAATAGTAATCCAATATTTGTAATGGCAAATTTACAGATGAACTTCCTCCATGTGCTGTAAAATCAAGCACACAGTATTTATTTATGAAAGCACATCCACAAATACCTTATGCAATTTACGGATATAAGATGTCTTACCTTGTGGTCGTTCAAGGTGTATTTCATCGCCATCGCCAAGGCCAACAGATAAGTCAGATTGTTGTTGTAATGTACTGATTTGTGGCGTTTCTTCTTTCGAAATTCTATTAATGTCTTCGACTTCAAGGTCGACATCAGTAGCGTGTTCTGCCTCAAGTGGCTGTTGATTTACATTAACTTTGCTGGCCCAGTCAGTAATTTTTGGAACTTTTTCGCAAACAGCGAGCGCTTCTCTTTGCTCCTTCAATTTTCGTTTAGCAGAGCCACTTAACTGCTGTTTCCTTGGCATATGAACTTGCAATTTTGAAGCCACAAAATTAAAAGCTAATCAACTTAGTCAACCTGCATTTTACTGTTTTCAAATTCATGACCTAGTTAACCACTGACCTAGTTATATAGCTGGAGCAATATCGGTTTGCATATTTTAAAATATAAGTTAATAGCGTGACGCGTATATAGCAATTTGATTTTGATCATCGGCTCGCGAATGTGGGGCCCACCTAGCTGGGGCCCACCGGGGGATCGCCCGGTAGCCCGCTGGGCTAATCCGTCCCTGATATCATACGACCTTAATTGCTCTGAAGATGTTGCAAGTATAGCAATGAAACGTTAGCTTCATTAAATATTTTTCAAAAATTTGTTTTGTTCAGTTATGTTATGGCTCTATTTAAAGCTGTTGTCTGGGCTTTGATATTTCTAACGAAGTTAAGATTTCCGGTCGAAGAATCTATTGCTATTGTTTTGATAGTTTCAGTAATGTAACATGATTCATATGGCTACTATTATTGCAGAGCAATGTGTGGATTAGTATATAACACAAAAACGAGATAGTGACATAATAGGCATGGACAGGGGCGGATTAGCCCAGCGGGCTACCGGGCGATCCCCCGGTGGGCCCCAGCTAGGTGGGCCCCACATTCGCGAGCCGATGATCAAAATCAAATTGCTATATACGCGTCACGCTATTAACTTATATTTTAAAATATGCAAACCGATATGGCTCCAGCTATATAACTAGGTCAGTGGTTAACTAGGTCATGAATTTGAAAACAGTAAAATGCAGGTTGACTAAGTTGATTAGCTTTTAATTTTGTGGCTTCAAAATTGCAAGTTCATATGCCAAGGAAACAGCAGTTAAGTGGCTCTGCTAAACGAAAATTGAAGGAGCAAAGAGAAGCGCTCGCTGTTTGCAAAAAAGTTCCAAAAATTACTGACTGGGCCAGCAAAGTTAATGTAAATCAACAGCCACTTGAGGCAGAACACGCTACTGATGTCGACCTTGAAGTCGAAGACATTAATAGAATTTCGAAAGAAGAAACGCCACAAATCAGTACATTACAACAACAATCTGACTTATCTGTTGGCCTTGGCGATGGCGATGAAATACACCTTGAACGACCACAAGGTAAGACATCTTATATCCGTAAATTGCATAAGGTATTTGTGGATGTGCTTTCATAAATAAATACTGTGTGCTTGATTTTACAGCACATGGAGGAAGTTCATCTGTAAATTTGCCATTACAAATATTGGATTACTATTTATTAACGTGTGAAAATTGTAAACACGATTGGATTGGAATTTGACATAGAAACGCATGAATTATGAATGTTAATAATAATTTGCAAATTGATCATTGTTTATCTTTTAAGTTCATGTTTTCCGGGGATTGGGGCGTTTAGAATTATAGATAGTCAATATGAATAGTTACTAATAGCCGCTTTACGCTGGGATATGTTTGAGACATTCTTTAATCTTCTTCACCCTCATGATGACGAAACAGCATGATGGCTGTTCAATAATTAACATTCAAAAATTAAATATACAACATCTATACAACATTCATGTGATTATAACAGACAGTACAAGTGGATTACACAGATAGTTGTAGAGTGTAGAGTGTAGAGTGTAGACTGTAGTAATCACTAAGTACATCTTGTCAAATAACAAAATGCATTAATTGAATTCACTTTTAGAAATATTAATGTCTAATAAAACATTGCTTATCACCATATAGATTCGGACAGCACATCTGCATTGTCACCAATTACATGTTCCAGTTGCACTGGTGGTGTTATTGACCATGCATTATGCTTGTGGGAGAAGCCAAGTTCCAGCAATGAAAGAGAATGGCTGTCAAAACACCCATTCCAACCTAGTAGCAATGTTGAATTTAACGTGCACAAAGTCTTTAAACAAACAGTAGGAGCAGAAGAAATTAAACGGGAATGGATATCATACAACTCATGCACCAAAAAAATACATTGCTACATTTGTTTAGCATATTCAGCTGATCGCAATTCACCTTTTGTCAATGGAATAAGCACCGCCGATGTAAAACATCTGTACTCCAGAATTCATGAGCATGAAAAATCAAAGACTCATGACAGAAGCGTGTGTTCATATATCATGGCTAAAAAATCTCTTAATTTGTCATCTCATTTTTCAATAAGTCTGTCAAAGCTGCCCGATAATGCAGTTTTAAAAAATCGACACATAATGTGTTGTGTTATTAAGGCTGTTATATTCCTGGCAAAGAAAGGTCTCCCTTATAGGGGAACTAGTAACATGGAAGCAGCGTACAATTTAGCAGATATTGGAAACCATGGTAACTTTTTAGATGTCATAAAACTCATAGCATACTTCGACAAGGCATCTCATCTTGATAATATAACCAAGAAAGCAATAAGTAAGAAGGGAAAGATTGCCAGGCAGTCTGTTAAAACGAAAACAAAAAGGGCAAGAGGTAGCAGAAATACATTTTTAAGCAAAGCAACAATTGAGACGGTGTACACTGTAATAGCAAAAATGGTGAAAGACACCATATTAAATGAAGTGCTAGAAGCTGGTGGAAAATATGGGATTTTGTTAGATTCCACTCAAGATATCAGTGTCATCGATCAAGTATGCATTGGAATCCGTTATGTTTTAAATGAGCCAAAAGAACATTTGTTGTGTGTAACGCCTTCTCTTAGTGGAACAGGTGAAGGACTTTTCCAACTTCTAAAAAATACGCTGGAAAAAAATAAAATTGCATTAGCTGATTGTATTGCTGATAGCACTGATGGTGCTGCAAACGTGAGCGGAATTTATAATGGCTGCAGGCAAAGTTGAAAGAAAGCGTTAATAATCATGTTCATGTTCACTGTGATGCCCACGCCCTGAATTTGGTCGTATGCGATTCTTGCACGTCCATTTCAGCCTTGAATTTATTTGGTTTGGTGGAAAAGCTGGCAGTTTTTTTTCGAGACTCGTATAAGCGTATGGATGTTTGGAGAGACATGATCACCAAATGCCAAACTGGATCAGCTGGCCAAAAACGACTGCAAATGATAAGCAGTACAAGATGGTCAAGCAGAGGGCGTGCTTTGGTCCGCATTTTTGGTGGGTGGCAAGACCCAAACGCATCTGTCTATCCAATTGTTATTCGTTGCTTGACTTATCTGCGCAATTCTGAAAAGCAAAACTCATCCACGAGAACGCCAGCTGCAGATCTAAGGGATAAACTCTTATCATACGGAACTATTCTTACTGCTATGGTGTTTCTTAGTATTTTTCGATTCCTGACACCACTTAGCAATTATCTCCAGACTGCTGGAATGGATTACTCGCAAGCGTGGGTGCAAATTGAACGTGCTACACTCATGCTTCGCCAGAACAACAGAAATTTTGGTCACGTAAAGATGGCAGCTGACAAATTCGTGGAGATAGTAAATACGAAGCTTTTACAGGATGATGCTTGCAAAGGTGTTGTTGTAGAAGATTGTTTTCCAAATCAAAGGGCAAGGACCAAGAAGAGAATGGACGGTGAAAGGGCATACGATGAGATTGGCAAAATGGATGAGAACAAAAAATTCGAGGTTACCGTGTATAATTCCACTTACGATACTACACTGGAGAGTTTGGAAAAGCGATTTGCTGGTCACAAAAATCTGTACAAAGATTTGTCGTTTCTGTGTCCATCCAAATTTGCGGAAATACGAAGAGAGGGGATAATTTCATTAGACGGACTAATGAATATATTCGGAGACCATGTGACTGAGCCCGAGTCATTAAAGCAAGAACTAGTTGATTTTGCTGCTAATTGGACATCGTTCAAAGAGTGCGATATCTATTTACGAGAAAATGACGAAGCTCATAGTGACAATTCTGAGGACCTTGAGATCGAACTTGAATTGGGGATTGAAATCGAATTAAATGAAAATGATGATGCAATTGATGCGGGTGAATCTGAAAACGTTGTGCTTGAAGGTGAAGTGAATCAGGACAATGTAGATAGTGAACTGGAGAGCACTAGCGAGGATTCAATAGTTACAGTGGAGCAAACAAAAACTACTGAACAACATGGTGAACCTGTTAACGTTGGACTTAGGAATGAATCTACCAGTTCTAAAACACGTGATAGTGGTTAACAGGAAATAAACGATAAAAGAAAGGGATGCAAGCAAGGCGATAGGTGCAAAAACTGCCCCACGTGCGTCTATATGTTTCTGGCGAAATACAACATGCACTCAGCTGCATACAAAAACTTATACCAAGTGTATAAGCTTGCTTTGACATTGCCTGTCACGCAAGTGTTTTGTGAACGAACATTTTCTAAGCTTAAACTATTGAAAACACGATTACGTAGCACATTGTCGACAGATCATTTGAGTTCGTTATTGCTCATCATGGTAGAAAATAAGCTTGTGGAATCCCTTAGTACAGAGGACATAATTGATAACGTGGCACAACACTCCTCCGAATTCCGCAGACTTTTATTGCGTTGAAGAAAAAACCCCGTTTGAGTTAAAGAATGACTGATCTTTATTCGCATTTGTATTTTATATTGAATTTAAATGTTATTGAAGTATAATATAGTATATACTTGCTCATTGTCTGCCGTAATTACATTAGTTTAAATGCAAGACGGCTTTAGTAGCGTGTTGGTCTTCTTGGTCTTAGAGAGCTTGAGCAACACAGGACGTCATGATTAATGATTGGTTCCAAACGTGAAATTTATTTCCGGCTAACGTTGTGTGGTCAAAAGCGTTGCTTGCCTAAGCTCTCTTATTGTTAAACTAAATGAACGAGTCCTTATTGAACAATCCTTCAGCGGAAAGTATAACCAAATGAAAGCGGTACGAAAATGATAGAAACAGTCTCGCTTGAATGACGTCAGGGGGGCCCTTGAGAGGGATAGCCCGGTGGCGATAACAACGCTAATCCGCCCCTGGGCATGGACACTCCAAGCACTCAACATTTGTGGCAGCTAGGTAATGGTTAATGAATGGGTACTAGTACGATATGAGATTCAACATCTCACATCGCACGAGTAACTATTCATTTACTGTCTTGTTTCATGACACTCCCATAACGAATCAGGAATTTTACATATGAAACTTATAAGTTGGATGACGACTTAGATAACAGAAGCGCCTACATATTATATTCGTTCTAGCTATTAATTACAATTTAATCGGTCATGCAGAAAAGAGTGTAATAAGTATTTATCAGAGTGTGATAAATACTTATCAGAGTGTGATAAATACTTACCAGAGTGTGAGAACTACTCATCAAAGTGTGATAAATTTTTATTGTATGTCATTTGTAATCACAAGTTTGATTTCAGACCAAAATTGCACGACACGAAGTGCAATTTCCACTTTATTACATTCGTTTTGAAATCTAAAACAAGACACACTTCCCGCCTTCCTTCCGGTTCTTCTTGGGCGCGGTAGCATAGCAACAGGCGAACAAAATCGAAGGACATATTTGTACAGGTATTTAACAAATGGAGAAGATAATGAACTTGCTTGTGCATAAAATCTTGGCCAAAGGAATAGCAAGGTTAGTTTAAACATTCTATCAGCTTTATTCGCGATTTAACAGGATTCAACAACGGATTTTTGAGCTGAAACATATTAAATTTATCTGGACTTACTTGTCGCTGCCATATTGCATTTCGAGCTTGTATACTAGTTATTCAATGTTATTCACAAAGGTTTTATTTCTGTAATGTGTAGCATCGTTTGATTTGTTTGGCAACTTAGCTAGTGTTTTATCTGTTTTTCAGTGCTTGTGTACTAGCCTTTGACTGCCTGAGAAAATGGTATAGATGATATAAAATTTGTTTATTTTGCTCTTTTGTCACCGTGATCAGATGTTTTTAAAATTTATTTGGTAAATTGAATGCATGCAGTTTGATTTGTTTTGTTGGCTAGACTCGGCAGCCATATGCAATTGGGACCAAAAAAGATTCGATTAATGAGCAGTTCTTTAATCGCACCCAAAATGATGCGATTTGGGGATTAATCGCACTATTTTTGACCAATCAGAATGCTGGAAATACCATTGATTTCAAAATGAATGTAATAAATAATAGTAATAATAATAACAATAATAATAATAATGAAAACTTTATTTAAGTGAATATTTATATTAATATATATACAATCGTAAATCTCACTACAATTAGGTAATTTACAATTGGCTACATGAATTACACAAAACAATATATAGTCTACATGAAAAAGAATTTACAATAATTTTGTACCTATCAATTATCAAACACTTGGGAATTTTGGATTTGTCCATTCTTTATTTCTACAGCAGAAAATATAATAGGTCGATCTTATGGCAATGGACATCATTTTTTTCGCACAATATTGTTGATCCTTTTTATCTAAACCCAACGTATCTAGCATTCTAAATAACGTAGAGCATTCTTTATCCAAGACACCAAGAGAACTTACTGAAACATTTATGAATTTGACTGTTTTAAACTGTTTGTTTAGATTTTCAATTAAATCTTTGTATTTTGCATGTTTACGTTGAACGTTATTGCGCAGGTTCGTTTCAAATCCAACTGTTAATTCAACGACGTAGAGCGATTCATCAGGAGCAATTATGAGTAGGTCTGGTCTATAAATATCACCAGTGATTATTGAAGGGCTTTTGAAACCAGATAAGTCAACATACAGTTTACAAGCGTGAATTGATTGAAGTGTTTGAGCTAGGAAATTTAAGACAGAGTCATGTCGCCAAGTAAAACGTTCAAGATAAGATTGGCAGCCGGCCACAACATGTATGAGGGTTTCAGGACACAAGCAGAAAGAACAATCAGGACTCAATATTATTCCCCATTTTGCGAGATTTTTTCACGTAGGAAGACAATTGTTTATGTAGCGGATGGTAAAATTAAAAATGTTTTTAGGCAGTTTTGATTGAGCGCTAGACCAAAGGGAGTTAAACTGTGAAAGAGAGAAATTAGTCGCATGGGAGAAAAACGAACCTTGGCAAACCAATTGGGACTGGAGTTTGTTTTCTTGTCTAGAACGGAAATCTTTGAGAACTTCTTTCGTTGAATTGTACATATCGTATTGAACGTTGGTATGGTTGTTTGTTAACTTCCAAAGGTCTTTGATAGCTTCATTTGGAGAGTTTTTTAATGCATTTCATTGGACTGTCTGGCACTGAGTGAATTTGATGGAGTCAGGGATGACATTTAGACCAAATTTGTTACGGGTCAAGAATACATTACTTAATGTCCCCGAAATAGGTATTTCCAGCCATTTTCGAATATATTTATTTATGACAGGATCAATGTTTTCAATTATCAACGTTTTCGACAAGGAGGCAACTGTGAAATGCCACGATATTTTGGATAGAACATATCGGCTGTATAGAACAAGTTTGTTTTTTGGATGTAAGGGTGCAAGATCGATATCGGACATTAGTTCATTGACAAGCGAGAATATTTCTGATTTGTGTTCTTGGTTAGACATGTTAAAATCAAAAAATCTTCCAAGATATTTTAAAGATTCTCCAATTTTCACAGCAGCCACAGGACAATTGTTGATCAACAGTTTCGGGAGATATTGGATAGATTTTGTTAAAGTTTTCTTGATGGCAAAGGTGACACACTTATCAACTCTAATGATCATGTTCGACCATTGACACCAAATCGTAAAACGATTAAATAGGTGTTGATTTTCACATTCTTGGCCCGTTATTACCGCTGCGTCATCGGCAAACTGGAACCAATGAATCGGATTCATGAAGTTAAAGGTAAAACCAAATTGACGGTATTTGTCTGCCTTAATATGTTGAACAAAAGTGTTAAAGCACATATTGAATAGCAATAGACTGAGGCAGTCTCCTTGAAGCACACCACGGCCAACAGTTATAAATGATAATAATGAAAACTTTATTGAAATATACATTTTACTTATACAGCTAATTCAAAAAAGGTTGTCCTTCGGAAATCTAAAATTCAAATTACAAAACACAGAATACAAGAGAAAGTATGTCACATTACACACAAAAGTAGACTTTTAACCATCTGTCCGTGATATATACTGTACGAGGAGGTATTTTCTGTTGAGTGGAATATTTCCAAGAGATATGTTTACATTTGAAGCCCAACACAAAATATTTTGATCTTATACTTTGTATTTTGGAATTTAGATTTTGTATTTTCGAGGGACAACCTTTTTTGAATTAGCTGTATATACAATTGTAAATCTCACTCTTATTAAGGTAATTTACAACTGGCTACATGAATCACATAAAACGACAAATACAAGTACTAATAGTCGGAATAATGATTTAAATGGCTATACATGCAATGTTTTTAAGAGCATGGGTTCAGCCCATTTTTTATTTCTATATAGTAGCTAAGTTCCTCTGATAGGACATTATCTTCTTCATACAGTATCGTTGATGGTTTTTATCTAGTCCTAACGTGTCTAACATTTCTAAAAAGGTACGGCATTCTTTGTCAAATACACCCAGACAACTAATTGATAAGTTCACAAATTTAACAGACACATAATTATCCTTCATTTTCCTTAATTAAATCCTCGTATTTAGCTTTCTTTCGTTCAACGTTGTTATGCAAGTTAGTTTTAAAGCCAACGGTGAGTTCAACAATATAGAGTTTATCATCTGGGGTAAGTAAAAGTAAGTCAGGTCGATATGTGTCACCTGTGATGATTGAAGGGGTTCTAAAGCCAGGCAGATCAGCATAAATTTGAGCTGCGTATGTAGTCTGTAATGTTTCAGCTATGAAATTTAAAATCGAATCGTGTCTCCACGTAAAGCGTTGAAGGTACGACTGGCATCCAGCCACTACATGTAATAAAGTTTCAGGGCACAAACAGAAGGAACATTCTGGACTGAATGATAAACCGCATCTTGTTAAGATTTTTATATAGTGAGTTTAACTGTATAAGTGAAAACTTGGCAACGTTGGAGAAGAAGGACCTCTGACAGATTAAGTGATGCTTTAGTTTATCTTCTTGAACCGAGTGAAATTCTTTAAGAACTTCCTTCGTTGAATTATAAACATACTGAATGTTAGTATGTTGGTTAGTAGATTTCCAGAGTTGTTTTATGGATTCATTAGGGGACATTTTCAAAGCATTGCGCAGAACTGTCTGGCATTGGATAAATTTAACAGATACGGGCAAAACATTCAGGCCAAATTTGTTGTAGGTAAGAAAAATGTTACTTAAAGCTCCAGAAACCGGAATTTCAAGTCACTTTCGAATGTACTGATTGACAACAGAATCGATGGATTGTATTACCCAAGTTTTAGTCAGGTTTGCAACTGTAAGGTTCCAAGATAGTTTGGACAGAACGTAGCGGTTGTAAAGGAGGAGTTTATTTCTTGGATGAAGAGGAGTTTTATCGATATCAGACATCAGTTCCTCTACGACAGACATTAATTCAGATTTATGCATGTTGTCAGTCATATCAAAGTCAAAGAATCTACCAAGATATTTAAACGATTCCCCAATTGCAATTGTAGGTATATGATGATGGTTAATGAAGAGTTTCGGTAAATATTGGACAGATTTAGTCAATAGTTTCTTGATTCCAAAGGTACTGCACTTTTCCACTCGTATTAACATGTTTGACCATTGGCAGCAGATAGCGGTTTAATAGATGCTGGTTTTCCGACTCTTGCTCCGTGATGACCGCTGCATCGTCAGCAAATTGAAACCAGTAAATTGGATTAAGGAAGTTTAATGTAAAACCAAATTGACGATATTTATCGACCTTGATGTGTTGGATAAAGGTATTAAAGCACATGTAAAACAATAAAGGGCTGAGACAATCGCCTTGCAGTACGCCACGTCCAACAGTAATAAACGGAGTACGGAAATCAGATGTTATGACAGATGTCTTGAAGTTGGTATACAAGGTTTTTACAATATCTTTAATATGATCTGGGACGTGATGATATTCAAATGCAGATTGGATTAAGTTATGATGCACTTCGCGCCAAATGTATTTTTCAGGTCAAGGAGAGTGATTACAAGAGAACGTTGCTTGATCCTAGCTTTGTTTATAATGTTGGCCATTGATGCGGTATGCTCTAAAGTACCTGAAAGATTGGGTGTGAAACCTTTCTGTATATGATGTTCGATATAGTTATTTGCGAAGAGAAATGAATAGACTGAGTTGCGGAGACATGATGTAAATATCTTCAAAGGGATTGATTCCAGGGTAATTGGTCGGAAATTAGAGGGGTCATTCGCTTCGCCTTTTTTATGAATTAGAATGGTGCACGCTTTTTTCCATTCAGTAGGCACAACACCGGACAACCAGACAGCGCGTATAAGTTCTGTGACATAGGTTCTAAGGTAAGGACAGCGTTTAAAGCTTATTATTGAGAGCTGATCGAGAGGGCAAGGAGAGCCAGATGCTTTCATCTTACGTAATATAATTGTTATTTGTTGATAGGTTGGCGGGTCAAGGTCATACTGGATTTGCGGGCGAGATAATGCAGGTATCCAGCTGGGAATTCTAAATAATTTTGTCCGATGTATTGCAAGTAATGTTTTTCTAAAATGATCGGTGCAATCTTGCATGTTGAAGGATGGTAGTACAGTCCGCTTACTTGCAAGAACGTTCTTAACATAACCCGATAAGTTACGCTCGAAATATTTATCATGATTGAATGACTGATCTTGTTGAATGTCTGTTTGAGTATTATTACTGTTACGCAATTTATCTCGCAATACACGTGAAACATATTTTATTTCTGTAATATCAGGGTTGGTCGATAATTTCAAACATTTTAACGCTTTCTTTAAGTCCTTCACTGTATGATCTTTGTATTTATTCTCTAAATTTTTATCCGGAATGGTTTCGATGTGTCCATAGTTACGCGCAAAATAGTAATACTTGTATACTTGTGTCCAATTCTTGCGATTTGATTGGCCCATTTAAAGGTAGAGTAGATTTAAAATATTCGTTTGCCGTTGACCATTCAGAATCACGCTTCGGCAATTTAATTCCTTTCTTAAATTCTGGAGTTATTTTATTTTCAGCAGAAGATAGATTTGCTGTAAGCTCATCACCCGTAAGATCTAGATCTTCTTGTGTGTTATTCTCAGCAACCTGCTCTTCAAGATCTGCACAAAGTTCGTTGTTGAGTCCATTTATCACGCGACAACTTCGCTGGTGCATCTTTAGTCCCCGAGTCCCCTTACAAATCTTGCTACAGCAACATTTACCGACAGAGTGATTAGGAATAACAACTGTAGGTGAATTCGCCGCCGGTAAATCTCTCGTTGTTTGATCGTGAGAGCTAGGCTGCTCTGCTTGATGAACACGCTGTTTACAACGCCATGAGTGTCTGCCAAGGGTGGTAAAATCTTTGCCACAGAAAGAACAGACGGCGCATAGGAGAAACATTGCCATAAAACTTGAACGAATCATCATTAAGCACCTTTATACACAATATTTTATATATAAAAATGTGATTCATGTACGAAACTTCCAATAAAACTGCAGACATGAACAAAGCACGACTAAGCGGCTCTGCTTGATGTCGATAATAATAATAATTATTAACCTTAGCTGACGTATGAGTATTACATTGGTTGCTATAATTGGTAAGATTAAAATGGACATTCTTATCTATATTATTATTTTACAAATTCAGCATAATAACTATTACAGTATATAAAGTATTTACCATAGTACATACTTAAAATTCAAAGAGGCCCTAGCTGTTAATAAATACCCTTTTAAATCTCTCAGTATTAATCTTAGGGAGCATATAATTATTATGCTTGCGCTGTCTCAGACGCCAAGTTCTCTGGGGTGGCATTAACTCATTCACTGAATTACTATAGCACTACTTAGACATTACCCGCAATTTCCCTCTCTTCAAAGCCCTGCCCACTTGATGTTTTTTATACCGTTGAATATAAGATTTAGCATGTGTTTGGAAACAATGAGTTGTGGGTAGGTCAAGAGATAATCACAATGAAATACCTGCACAAAGCATGGAGGAAGATTAACAAGATTATATCTACAACTTACTTTTAGAGTAAGACTTCAAGGGAGGGGATGGTGACCGATCATTAAATGTTGAAAAAGTTATTTTGTTATGGTAATCACAAACAAAGCTTATGCTATTCTTGTATCTTGTCAAAATTGAGTTAGCCCCTATAGAGATTCAGGCCGATTCTCTCAAGTACAATCGGTTTTATGTTAGTTCGGTTTTATGGTAGCTAATTCTGAAAAACACGCGGTACGTTACACTATTGATACAATTGTGATAAAAATAACATTTCGTTGCTTTCTTACCAATAACCTCCATTTGCAAAAAATCTACATTGTTTAAAGAACAAGCATCGTTGGCCACTTCGACTTGCTATGGCATTATTGTTTGGAGGATACACATCCTTAGACATTTTTAATGAATCTTGAATTGTATTTTCTGGTGGTTCATTGTTTAACGAACATGCATTAATATTGTTGGACAGTTTGAGTGAATTATTAGGACTATCGCAACAATTTTAATCTTCTAACGGTCAATCCTGTCCATCGTTTGAGATTTTCAAAGCTTGCACTTAGAATTCATGCTAGACAAAGTTTACTCCGACGAGAGAATTCTCGAATAAAGGGCAAAGTTCGCCAATTTAAGAGCTCCCGAATCTCATTATTAATTAGTATTTTCCAAATCACTCTTTTGTTTGTTTTGCGTATTGCTTTAACAGTACAGTCAAAATGACCAGTATGGTCATTGTTCACTACATTGTTCATTTGTGGTTATGTAGTCCGCTGTATATCGCTGGAGTTTGCGAAATTCAGCATGTTTGAAATCCTCCAGCATGATAAGAGTCATATCAAATGCTAATAAACCCAACTCCGCGCACAGATAAGCCAGATTGGGTGGATTCTCAGTTGTTGAATATTAAAACTGCTCCATGTCATTTGGCGCGCGGCAGGTCAATATTTCTTCTGATCAAGACACGGTTTTGTCCAAGGATGTTGCATTTCGCAACTTTGCAAATCGAAATCATCACACCTTTCGCCGAACACGTGAATTGCAAAACAGTTATTTCTGATAGGACTAATAGATCGATAAAAAGGATTTGGGTAATTATATATAGTCAGCTTCACTTTTATGATAAAAACGTCGGAAAATCTAGAGACAGCATGAATGAAAACCCTGTTCCTTTGTTTGAATGGGATCCCATGGTGTAATATCAACGATGTTAAGTAACTAAATTAAAGTATTCCATGATCATCCTCTAAATACCACGTTAAACGATTTCATTTTCCTTGCAAACCACGACCGTGTAACGTGCTTCTCAGAAGCTTGCAACGAAAAATAATTGAATAACATCTGTGATATTACACCTTGGGTCCCTATCCGAACAAAGAGACAGGGTTTTCATTCATAGCGTCAGGTTTCCCGACGTTTTAATCATAAATGCGAAGCTGACTATATATAGGATTTAATCACTCAAATCTTTTTTATCGTTTTGGTCTTGTCAAAGATAACTTGCTTGCAATTTTGGTGTTAACGGATCGGCGAAATGAAATTGTTTGTCCTCAGTCTTGTGGTTGCAAGTAATGTGTTATTGCAAGCATTCTGCGAAAAGTGTGACAGTAACGGCTTCCGCGGTTGCGAATGCAACTTTCTTGGAGCATGTGATGTTCGCAAAACGCCCGTGTCTGGTCTAGATGACAAATTGACTGGCTACGCACCGAAGGGCATAGAGCAGTTTCAATATTCCACAACACAGAATCCGCCCAATCTGGCTTATCTGTGCGAAGGTGGATATATTAGCATTTTATTCGACTGTAATGCGAAGATAGCTCTTTACGCGGCTACTGTTATTACGGTACAGGATTTCAAACGAGCTGGATTTCGCACGAAGAGAGCTGAGTGGAAAGAAAGTAGCGATAAACGACTGAACTCAATATTCCAGCAAAATACAGCGGACTACAGTAACCTCGATGTCCGTACCTTATGCTACGAAACTTTTAAAAGCGACTTCGCAGCTGATATAGATTGGTTTAAAGCAAAGAATTTTGGCCAATCTACGAATGCGCCAATCTACGAATGCGCCAAAAATTCTGAAAGCCTTGTAGAATCCCCTATGACTAGAGGCCACTTGGTACCATGCTCCTACGCTAGGGGAAATCAGGCGAAAATCGATGCATCTTTTAGTCTTACGAACATAGTCCCTCAGTTTGAAGCGTTCAATAACGGTCCGTGGAGCACGAGTGAACAAAAACTCCTGGATTGGGGTAAAAAAAACTGCGCGTCCTCGAATGCGGACATGTTCGTCGTTGTTGGAACAATACCATCGACGTTTGGAAATTCACCGAACAATCCAAGGTTTTTTGGAGCTTCTGGATTCAGTGAATTTGAAGGGTTCTCTAAACGTACGGACACGTATTCAAAGGACAGTGGCAAAAAGGAGTACAGAATAAATGTTCCCAAATTCATGTGGACCGCAGCCTGCTGTAAATTCGCGCACCTGGACGCCGCTGGATTGCAAATAAAGACCAAGAGTATGGCGTTCTACAGAAGAAACGACCCTGGTTCTATTGAATGTTATGAAGGAACGCCTACTGAGATGATAGCGTATTTCAAATATTTGTGGCCAGAGATGATGATCCCCACTCTTTTTCCACAAAATGAAAACTGCTGATGAACATCCAAATTTATTGATTCATTTATTTACAAATTTCATTTGTGAAAGGATTGCAACTACAACTTTATAAAATTACTTTCTTCCTTTTGTGTAGGTGGGATTTGCTCATGTTCTCAATTGAAGCGCGAAAATTTTCATTTAAACCATGCCAGATGTTTGATATTTTTGTTACATACCCATGTTTGTAGTCTTCACAAAAAATGAGTCAATTCTGATCACTTATTTTTTTCATCTAGTTACTTGCTGCTCCATTTTTTCTTTTCTTAGTTTAATTAAATTGTGTTATGCACAACAATGTTGCTTCTAATACGACCTCAAAAAGAATCTGAACGTTTTGGTTAAATCTCGCCGTTATATTAGCATTTCATTCGCTTCAAGGTTAAATTTTGTAACGTAACGTACCGTAACGGCGAACCCCATCTATACTGGAAAAGATTTAAAGATAGGTTACAGTCGCATCTGCGCATGCACCAGTTTTCCATGCTTTGTTTACTTCCGGCACCTACAAACAATAACATTCTCCCCAGTCTTCTAGTATTGCACCATAACTAATTATTATTCATTGCGGAAATTTTATCTAAGAGGAGCGATAGCGAAGCTTCAAGCTCAAATCCTACGAGTTCGAGCGCAAATCGTGCTTAAACTGCATGCAGATTTATGCAGAAAGGATTACTATGCCAACAGATGGTCGTCTAGAATCTACTTATATGAATTGTTTCCTCGATGGCGGGAATTTAAAGACAAGCACGCTCTGAAAACAGATGCGGATGTTGCGTGCAAATATTGTTACATTCCTTCGACGCTACAGGAGCCCCAAAAGTGACAAAACAGGCTTTGTGGTAAGAACTTGATTAATTAACAATACATGAAAGTAGCCAATTTCATATGGTAACGAACTATAACGTTTCCTGATATGTTTGCGTCTTTTCATTCAGCCACTTTCTCACGCAGAGTCGCAGTAGTCGGAAGTAAAGCCACTTATTAATACCATCACCAAGTAAGTGAATATGTCTTCTATTTCTTTGCAGCAATGTTTTTGAAAGTTCTATGCTCTCAAGACGCGAATTTGCCGGTTGTATTTTTTATTTTTATATCTGTCAAACGTCTTCGCTCTCATGGTGTGTAAAATCAGTATAAAATAATCGAGGCTTTTTTGTATGTTAAACTTTCCATGTGTCGTATTTATGGCTTTGAAATATGAAACCGCACATGTTTGTCCGACATAAAACAGTTATAAATTTCAGGACAAATAATATATGGACACAATTTTGAAATAGGAAATATATACTATCGTCCAAAGCTGCCAATGTGACAAATTCTTTTGTATCCAATCAGAAACAGCGAGAGTCAGAAGGCAAATTCAAATTCGACTATTATCTTCTCACAAATCAACTGTTTTTATCAATATATGTATCATACTATATAGGGATGTCCATATAATGTGATGATGTATCACTGTATCAAATTTTCAAATACCTTTAACCTGTGGGTCGTTGGCAATAAAACAAAGTTACATGTTAAGGGTAATAGGATAAATTAGTTATGTCTAGGATTCCTGGTTTAAGAGCCTGTCATATGCATGGTAAGGACAAAGCACTATCCAAAGCATCATATGTCCCTGGACATACGTGAACACCCAGCCATTTGACTTGAAAAAATCAGTTGACCAATTTCCAGCCCTTTTGTAAAACAAATGGCTACATGTTTGGAAATTCCCCTCACATGCCTATCATACTTTACTACTTCAATTGCAAATGCTGAATGTTCATTGTTACTGACATTTTTATATTTTTATTTCAGACCTTTAGTGTACGAAGAAGAGGAGACACTAACTTGTAGCGAGGGTAGTGATGAAACAAAGAAAGAGGACACTCCTTGAATGATTGAATATTTGTAGGAGGAATGGTGCTTTTCCATTCCTACTACATTGCTGTATTAATTGATGAGTACCAATATGTGAAAACTATGAATTAATTTGTTTGCAAAATAACCTTAGTGTATGTTCCCCAAAGAAAAAAATACTATTTTTGGTTAACTTGCTTTGTATGACACAGTTTACAGCCGCAGCAATATAAGTGTTCCAAAAATATCCAACCAATTCATTTGCTCAAATTTAGAAGTTCCTCTGATCAATTCCTCAATATTTTTTGAAAAGTTTATCACAATGTTCAAAACTTTCTGTTTATTGACCAATCAGAATTCTCACAAATAAGATATAGCATTGTGATAGGTAATTTAACAGGAAGTTGTTGTGTCATGCTTCTATTTTGCTGTGACTGTAATGTGACACATGTATTAAATAAGATCTGTTCATTGTCCTGCTGGTGAAGAAACATTGACTGTAACCAGTGAAGAAGACAGTGACAGTTATGTTGAGGGAATATCAGCTCAGCTACCCAATTCACCACCTCCCATTGGTGATGCCCCACAGTCAGCAAATAGACAGCAGACCCCATGTCTACTGTCTTCTCCCAAGTCTTCCCCCTTTTTGCTGAACATTTCTTCCATGAAAAAATCTGAATCCTAGACAGGGAACACTACCATAGATTATACTAAATAACTACTAATAATATCAAATAAGTAATGGTCACTATAAGAGATTTAATTCATATTTTAGTAAGAGTTGTACCTCTTTCTCATATTTTACAATATAATAGAGCCTGACTACAAATTTGATGTATTTAATTTGTTTGATCAGCTAGGACAGGAGCTTGAGAGTTTAGAGTTTCTTAGTAATAAGCTATGCAATATGGCAAACTTGTCAACATGCAATTGTTAACACCTTTACATGCTTCCATAAAGTTCAAAAACATAGTAATGTAAAGATCTATAAAACGATCCCAAAATGATCTTACTGTATGATCTGTATCACCGCTGTCTGTATTTTCATGCACTCTTCCGTTGTTCATGTATTGCCCGAAATCCCCTTCATGGCACGCGCTTAAACGAAAGTTGTTTCTCTCTCCCGAAGGCAGTGGCCACGACAAAAGCACATTGCAATATTGTCCAAGTTTGAGACAGCAGCAGCATTCTCAATAGTGCTTGCCTCGAAATCGTCCAACGAACAACTTCTCTCGAAAGACTGCCATAACGTTCGACAACACAACTCTGTCTGCCTGGCAATGTGGATTGTTGAGGGTCCCGCAATAAAAATCCGAACAAACTCGCACATTCGGTATTTCGGTTCGCCGAAATCGCCGCTATAGATTGCTTTAGATTAAAAAAATGGCTTTGGACAAAAACAGAACGCTTCGCTGTTGCTGCACTCCTTCGCTCCTTGTTGGTAAAATTATATTGCATTGTTATGCCGACGAACTGAGATACTTCATTTTATACAATTAAAGCTGATCAAAACAAAAAACGTAAACAAAGCTAGCGCATGCGCAGATGCGACTGTAACCTATCTTTAAAATATTATCGTATCAAAAGACAAAAATTAAAAATATTGTGTTGCATTTAAAAACGTCAAAAAGATGAATGCCTGTTTGGTAAAAGCTCACTAACACTCACTGAATGGAAATTCAATGTCAGCTTCTCTCGACTGTTATTGCTGTTTTTGAATAGCTAGAGGGTTTGTGTGGTATCTTAAAAGCAACGTTGACTGACACTCCAGGAAACCTCAGATTATTAAAGCTACTTTGTTATTAACACCTGAACTGGGGCACACAGTTTACGAGCCCGCATGCTTAGTCAAATTATATCATACAATGTGCTTATCTAATCAGAGAAATAGGCAACTATTTGGTGAATACCGTAATTACCCTAAACATTCTAGAACCAGTCCCCTGACATGCGCGCAAGTGATAGTATACTATAGTACAGCCCAGCTGGCAGCCGAGCCATCGGAGACAAAATTTCAAATCCGGCTGCAAGCCGACGTCAAAACGTGCTATTCGGATGACAATTTGCCAGCATCTCTCTTAATAGATGGAGCTGAAGAGGTAGCAATGCCCTTCGTAAGCTTGTTAACTTCTCTTTCTAGAGGGAAATCTTTCCAACAGCACAGCAGAAGTTGTGATAAAATCATTCCAACCTAAAAATCTGAAGATCTTTTGATAATTATCGATCCATATCAATTTTAAACACTGTCTCCAAAGTCAATAAAACTAAAAGATCGCATATGACGAAATTTCTGATTGTCTTAAGGAAAATGAAGTATTGTATCCCCAGCAATTTGGATCTAGATGAGAAAAATGCACACATGTGTATGTATCTTGATGCAGGGACGGATCTAGGGGTGGTCAAAGCGGTCATGCGACTCATATAAAAAATGCGCAAGTAATTAATATTCAAAGTTAATCCAGTTAATTACTTTTCGTGCAGCGGCAGCGGTGTAATAATCTTTTAATATTGACATTCTAGTCCAGTTAGTTAAATTCGTTCAGTGGCACAGCTTTGGTAAAGCAATACTATCAAGTGATGGATAAGCGGTATTACCCATTAATTTTGCCTGGTCACATGTTAAATTCTAGCTATTTGATTGGTCAATAGGGTCATCACTATGGAGATCCGCAATTTTGACCGATCCTTGCCAGAGGTCTGACCGGTTTAAGCAATCAGCGAGTCTTCTGATTGGATGATTCAAAAAATTATCCATTCCTATTGGCTAAGAATTCTTGACCGGTCATGACCATGTATGTCAATGGCCATGACCGATTTGCGTGCCTTGCAGAGTTGCAATTTGCAAATTCGATACTGAAGCCTTTGAAAAGTATTTACACTGAAATGAAGGGTAAAATTCAATGTTTGCGCTCTTCACAAGAGCTTTTGGCGAACGTGGTGTATTCCCCCGACCACGCTTTAGCTAGAAACTTTGGAGCCGAAAGTTACGTGCCCAAAAGTGCTCGTAAAGGAAAGAACGAAGCGTGTAATGTTATAAGGTAAGTTGGGCAATAATACTTTCTTTATGTGCTATTAGTTTTACAATTATTGTAGATTTGCTGTGTGAAATATAGACAACTTTCGTTCGTATATATAGCATATTGATATATTTGTATATACTTGCGTTGGGTGCAAAGGTCAACTCGATTTCAAAACAATGTTGCGTACTTCTTATGTTGTAAACTTTGTAAAATCACTGAAATGCAATCTAAAATTTTAAATCACAACACGACAGTGAGTTATATTGTGTATAATGCCATTTATGAACCAAAGTTCTGTTGATCTATTTAATAGTATTTATTTCTGAAATGTGACATTGCCTATGGTATTATTGGATACAGTAAAACCCCACATAAAAAAACCAGTGGGTTAAGAACCACCAGCCTGAAATTTAGGCAAATGGGTACCCAAAATAAAAAAACCACTTCACGCTGACAAATCAAACTGGGTCTTAAAAATCCCTATTAAACTTTTAGCTGAAATAGGTGCTAACCGTGTACTAGGAAGAAAACAATATACTGTGATCTTGCCAGCAGGAATTGTCATTCAGCCACATCCTGCATGCATATGTTTTATCAAAACAGCAATCAATTCACAAAATAATTAATCTTCATAATGTATTCAACACATTTTGTGCAATAAGAGGTTTAAAACTCTATACCAGGAACAATTGTTTTTGGCTGGAAATAAGAACCAGTTAAGAACCACTTCAGCCTGATTTCTTTTCTAAGTACCTGTTATATAAGAAACACTTCAGCCTGAAGTCAAAATTAACTGGTTCTTTTATGCGGGGTTTCACTGTACTATACAGATATGTGACATTATTTATTTTGAAATATTTCTACTAAATCTGATGTCTCTGATGATTGTCGTTACATTGGTAGGCGATAACAATTTAGTTCAACCTTTGAGAATTTTAACTTCCTTGAGCTTTACATTCATGCTAATTTTTATTCACAACACCCCTTTTTGTTTTCTATGAAACTTCAAAGAGCGTGGTAAGTACTATTATTGCCTTAAAAAATTTTCTACCTTGTATGTGTCCAAAGATTGCTTGGATAGTAATCTAACTTAAGATGCCTTAGTGAGGAAAGAGGCTATTTTGAATTGTAGTAGTCACAAGTGGTCATCATTTCTATGCATTTTGGGTCTTTTATCTGTTTGAGGTACTAATATACGTATTTACTACCCTGATTGTGGTGAGCTGTAATATAAATTGCTTTTTAACCGCCGAATTAAACCTCGCCAGCATAATCAAAATAATTATAGCTTTAGATGCAATTCACCTGTTGTTTTGTTTTGAAGGTAGATTTCAACCTGGTAAAACCTTTTAGCCTGATCATTTTGTTTCTTTACTTTTTTATCCTCATTATTCAGTATTTAATGATAGATAACAGAAAACATATTGGTGTCTAGCAAAATAAAACAATATTTTGTGACAACAGTCTCTTTGTTCATAATGGGGCAGTCTCCATGTAATATGAAATATGATATAGCATGCGAGTTAGGCCTGAGTGACCAAATTTAAATCTATGAGGCAGGGAAAGTAAAAAACAGTATCTAGTAATAGAAATACTCAAATTGTTAATAGGAACCATACTGGTATCATGTGCAATGGACATTTTTTTCTAACAATAGTCTTTATGTTTCTAATGAGGCAGTAACTACAATATGAAGTATGGTATAGCATGAAAGCTGAGTCGGTATGACTTGTTGTAAATGAATGAGTTAGGGAAGGTAAAAACACTGTTCAAATAGGTAATAGGGACCATGTTGGTGTCATGCAAACATAAACAATATTTAGTAACAACAGTCCCTTTGTTCCTAATGAGGCAGTCAACATAGAGTATGAAATAGCATGCCAGCTAGTCGTGAGTGACTTATTGTAAGAGTATGAGATTTTGAAGGTCAAAAAATAAACAAACAAAAAAGAGAAAGCTTGTGTGTCAGATTCGTTACTTTATGCCTTTCCTAAACATGCTGATGAGTCCTGATATTGGGTAAAACAGCAGTTGAGCTCAAATGCGGCTGTAACAAAGTTAATGCTAATATGATGACGTCATCGTATTGGTGACATCATTGCCATGACGTCACAGCGATCACTGCCCAGAATTTTTGACTCACGTTTAAAAAATCCTCGATCCGCCCCTGTCTTAATGAAAATATACGACAAATATGGACGAAAGTTGATGTACTGGAGCAGTATATCTTGACCTAAGTGAAACCATTTTTCGATATAAAATTAAACTCAATATGATTGATGTGAGGATTAGATTCATTAACTCTAGTAACTTTTAAAATATTGGGTTTTAACAATGTCTTATATTGTACGTTTTTTACAGTATTTTTGTTGTTATTGAGGGAAGCGTTTGACACGGTCGGGCATGCATATCGTGTGAATAAATTTGCATATTAGCATAATTGGTGCAAGATCATCTGTTTCATAGATCCTAGTATGTATTATTATATGTTATACTTATATAAATATGTTATAAATATATTTATAAATAATATATACATTTCAAGTTTGAAAGTCATTCGCGATACTGATTTATTTGGGGCATAGATTATTTTCATGAGGGGTGGCGTGATTTTGAAAATGAGTGTAATCTTCCAATCCGTTTCATAGTACGGAACATTTAGTGTAATGTATTGTATATCATGTCGAAGAGACAACCGGCTACCAATCGCAACACGCAAATTCAATTGTATGCATTGAGAGCTTTCTCAGCTTGTTCATCATAATTCTACACTAAATTCCATTTAACTCTATCTCGGAATATGGCTGAGAGCTAGCTGGATGCACATGTGAGAATTTCGATAATTCGACCAAAAAATTCGGCCAAAAAATTTGACCAAAATGTGATAATGCCCATGCATTGCCCCTCAAACACCCCCCCCCCCCCCCCCTACAAAGCCAACTCTTGAATTATAGATTTCAATCTAGCAATTTGCATGCTTGTTTAAATATTGTAAATTATATTAATTTTAGAAAACGCGAGAGTGCCTTGCATGGGACTTCAAGCTAGCCCCGCTCGCACTTTTCCGCTTGGACATTGTCCAATAAATTTATTTGTAACCGCTGGCTAGTGAAAATGAGAATTTTTTTTAAAAGGGATTAGATTTGGTACTTGTTTAAAAATGGCTTGCATCACGTGATCATATAGCCAGTCAACTTAAAATGGGGAAAAACTGAATTTGTCTTATACGGATATAAACCACAAAAATAATCTCGCCTACTCGATTGTGACATAACAATAAAAGCCACTCATCTGTCACCCACCAAGGAATATGGATATCTGGGTGTTATACTATGTGGGCATTTTAACTTTTTCCAGCAAAATTCCTAAAGTTCACAAGTTTATTTTTAAGTCAGTTTTCTTTGATGAACAGCGGCAGATATATAGCATAACATATGAAGCCCTAGGACGCTGCTACACTGTGAGCAGAGCCTTATTCTTCCTTGTTTTCTTGCGCCGTGGTAGCGAGAAAATAAGGCTCAGCAGTATTCGCATTCTTTTTTCTTTGCAATTGCTCTGATGTTCTGCATTTGGTTGCTAGGTTACATCCAAATTCGTCTTCCGATGCAAGTTATTTTGTACCAAATTTCTTTGTGTGAAGGCAAAATAAATTACTCAAAAGTACTTTTAATGTTAAAGTTAAATACCGATCTGTCATAAAAATAACCGAGTATAAAAATAACCTTTATATGTTTTCTAGCGCTCGGAAGAAAAACAAACGCTCTGCAGTATTTGCATTCCGTGTCGTCCAAGATCTTGGACGAGGTAAACCAGTTTAATCTAGTTAAACCGGTACTTGATGCGCGCGATTATACTATTTGACGGTGATGATTTTGCCTAATCATTTAACAATTATTCGCCGAAGATGAAGTGATTATTGGTGGATTAAGTTCTTGTAGTTGGTCTAAAAGATGTTCGAAATAACACATAATCCGAGGCAGGTTTACCAATCGGGTGTATTAATTCCAATAATGACCTGTGTATTTATGCTGCTATGGCATAATCGCTTGTCAAGAATTAATGTAGACGCAAAACTAATGGTGATATTCTCATGGACTCTTTATGAATTTCATTTAATATTTAATCATAATCAATCTAAAGCATTATAATATTTTATAAATTTCAAACTATGCGCTTAAATAACTGTTAAAAATGCACAGAGATTTTATGGTTTTAAATAACCAATAGTGAAACCAGCCTAGCAATTTGCCGGCCATGTTATGGAAATATTTGATCAATTTCTACATGACAAAATTCTCCAATGATCAATTTCTAAAGAAAGGAATAATTTCCAATTTGCATAATTAGCATGATCAAATTATCGGGCAACCTCAAAGTTGGTTTGCCTTGATTAGTTAGGACTACTGATAAAGGCTACGAGGCCTATTTATATAAAAAATAAAAATAGCAAGTGATCGACACTGAAGAAATATAAAACAATTTCCGTGTTGATATACAGTTATCTCAACACGAGTGGAAATTGGAAAAACGAGAAAAATGTTTTATAACTCTTTTTATAGTATAGCAATGTCAAAAGCCCAAAGGATATGAAAAATTTCCGTGTTCACACGTGGCGGGTTTACAATGAATTATGTAAACACGGTTCTTTACCAATCAGCGTTCAGGATTTACAAATTCTATATTATAATTTTAAATGTCGGCTATTCCCAGTATATTCATGATCATACCTTTACATTCATGTAACTCGCCGGACTTGACTACCAAAAAAGATCTACGTTTACTAAAACAACCACTGTAGATCATGTTTAGCTGTACATTGCGTTTTGTCACGCCCAAATGTGCTTTGTAAAATTACAGAGACCTTTAGTTGTAGAATTTTGTTACATCTACGTGTAACGTGAGAAAATTGTCTTAGAACTTTTTGTGTAGATTCTGTAAATTTTTAGTAGTAAATTCTCATTATTCACTTGTCTGCGCTCATACTAGACTTTTTAATAAGAAAAAATAGTTCATTCGACTTGAGTGATGATTATATCTTATTTTTTAATCCCAACCAAATATCATATAATAAACAATATTATACATCCCAGATGACAAGCGTCGTTCATTGTCAAGAAATGAAATATAATTGCTAATAATCAGCACAATTCATTGCACGGGATGCAGTTGTAGAGCCATTGCGCTGTTCAAAATCTTAACCTTCACTGTTGTGACTAGTTGTCAGTTGTGACGTAAGACGTGTCAGAAAGATCACTTCGGGGTGCCAATGGAACTAACACTGATCCTGATGGAGCCATTTGACTTTGCCCTAGCATTTCTGACCCAACATCTCTGACGTCTTCATCACGCTGAGAGAGCTGAGAACTATCGCTTGACAACCTTGCTTTGCGCTTTGCCCTCTTGAAAACATCGGCCAGAGACTTGGGCATTTTACTGATCGAAGGTTGTTTTTTAATCTTCCCCTTCTTATCGGAGACTTGTCGTTTTTTGTCATGAACATCGGCAGTTAAAGAGCTGATCTCGTCTTCAAAATCATTCAAAATTGTTTCTTCATCAGATGATGTCGCAGGATCCTGTGGCATTGATGGTTGTGGTGTCTGTGCATGCTCAAGAGGTCGGACATCATCATCAGTTGCACTAACATATTCAAACTTGTTTAGCTCTTCACGCGCAAGAGCATGTTCTTCAAGGATCCCTTCGCGTGAAGGTGGTCTGCTTGACTCCCGCTGTCGCTTGCTATCGACAGATTTTACTGACGCGCGTGAATGAGGTCGTTGTGATGCCTTTGGTTGACCTAAAGATGTGAAATATTTTGCCTTTACATAAGGATATTTTTCTGCAGTAAGAGAAGGTAAAAAAGTCAAATTTCATTAATGGTGTTCGAAAGAATGCAAAACGTAAACACAACACAATAAATTAACAATGAATGTATACGAGCACGATAAATTTAAATTGAAATGAACGAAATAATGAAATGACTTTGCTTTTTGCCTTTTGTCAAAACTGAATTACTCAGCATGTTTTGACCGCCCTACCTTCATGACGCTCACGTTTCTTCTGATTGCTGGGGTCTGAAGAAACTTGCTGTTTGGATGAACGGCCGTTTCGAGATTTTCTTTCGGAAGTTGTTGAATGTACGCTAACATTTGATTGACGTCGCATGTATCCTGCTGGACTAGGAGGTCTGGTTCCATTTTGTATCTCTACGCTACCACTAGTTTTTACTGTCTGTTCCAGTGCTTTAAGTCGGATCATAGTAAGTTGAACTGATGTACGAATTTTTGTCGTTTCTGTCGATACGGATGTCATCTTCTCCATCAATTCATCAAGATCAGATTTCTGTGCTTCACCAAAACGTTTACCAAACCTTTCATTGATCAAGAAAAAAATATCGTTCACCTGTAATCGCATTTCGTCCATTTGTCTCTTCTTATCTCGATCACTTCCTGCCTATAAAGGAAGTGAAGTGAAGTGAAGTGAAGGTAAGTAAATCTGTACTAATTGTTCTTGCCAATCACTTAAATAAATAATGGCAAGCAGAGACAATGGAAGATTGTACGCGCAAGCTATAGTACATGTAGCTCTCGTCAAAGCTTCGAAAACGGGGTAAACAATCACATGTAAACACTTGTACGAAACGTAAACCTTTGCCAAATTTTTTATTCTAACAAAAATGATAGACGTTTTCACCAACTGATTAACTTCAAAATGACGTTTTCGCCAAAAACTCATCGAGTTTCGCAGTGATATATGGCATCAATTTTATTTCAATATGGGGATACGTCGTCAAAATAAAACGAAAACCAAGCGCGTCATTAAGTTTTAGCATATGGTGCTTCAAGGCGCTATATTATGGAATTACGTGACTTAACTTGGAAATCAGAATTAACATGCGCTGCATCTCAAGGCATTATTTATTCCTAAATTTAGATAACGTAATTTAAGGTAAAAACGAAGAACTTCACGCTGATGGATGCGATACCCACAGGTGCACTTAAAAAAGAGAAACCATTAACATATTGATGAATATATTCTACTCGAAATGACAAATAATTTGTAAGGAATAAATCATTCATGTCATAATGGTTTCAATTTTTGGGACGCGCTGTAAATAAGTAAAAAATTACCTCGTCCTGCGCGTCGTAATCCTTCACCTCAGGGCTGCAATGCTCTCTAATGAAATCGTAGTAGCTTTTCTTATGTGATTTTCTTAACGACTGTTCTAGATTGAGAATCGTCTTTGCTCTTTGCATGGCTGCATTTTCAATAGCATTTTCGTAGACACGTGTGAATGTGTCAGCTAGCAGAGCAATTAGAAGGTTAAGAATTATGATCGAACAGATTGAGATGTAAGATCCACATAACACCCTTGCCATTGTTGCATCTTTCTCTTCCAGGGAATCAAATGCGTAGTTGTCCAAGACTGTCATGCCGAACACTTAATAGTAAAAGCAAAAAAAAATTTAGACTTGACGACAAATGATGTTCAATATTATAGCTATTTTTTAGTTTAATATTATGGACAATTTTGGTCAAGGCTATTTCAGATACCTTGAAGCAGATCAGTCCCAGTACTTTCGCTCATTTCACACGCCAACACAGTGTTAGACGTAAGCGTACTGTTTTGCTATATTAAACTTTACTAGCAAAAGGTATTATATTTAAGACTATTCTCACTCACTGGGACTGTATCTACTTCACCAAATTTAGCTAAAGCGCGAGCCCGAAGGGCGAGTAATGATTGTCGCGCTACGCGCTCCCTCTTTAGCTAAATTTGGTGAAGTAGATACAATCCCAGTGAGTGAGAATAGTCTTAAATATAATACCTTTTGCTAGTAAAGTTTAATATAGCAAAACAATACGCTTACGTCTAAGTCCACTGTGTTGGCCGTGTGAAATTAACGAAAGTACTGGGACCGATCTGCTTCAAGGTATCTGAAATAGCCTTGACCGACAATTTTAGCTATTTTGGCAAATGCACTCGGTAAGATGATCGCCAGTTTCCAGAAAATAGTCGTCAGGTTTTGCAGTTTTGAACGTCCAACAGAGATAAAGACATCGTATTTGCTCCCATGCACTATAACGTCAGAAAACAAGCATTTACGTCGTGTTTACAAAGACAGCATACCAAGCCGCCAGAATGGTAGAACAAGCCAATTGTCTTGTAGCTAAATTAAAACTTTGCTTGTCCGAGAAAACACCGGATTTTATCATCAAAAAGCGTTATTAAAATCATTTCATAGATAACAAACAACAAACTATTTGTTTAATTTTTTTGAGCAAGTTTGTGTTCAGTGTACACGTCGCGTCGCCGTTGTACAGCTTTAGTTCCCGATTTGAGAGCTTAAGATCTGCGACGTCTAAGACGGCGTGAAAATGACGTAATGGAACAACTGACATCTGCATCCGGTTGGGTCTAGAACTTCAGATTTGCTATTTTACAAATAGTCTAGATCCTGTGTAGGGTTTTGTGTGCATTTCATTTACCACAGATAATATAAACTGTTCTAGGGTAAAATGACCGTGGCGGTCAACATGGCATATTTGCTGAAACCTGAATCCAATTTTTCATCTTATAATAGGAAATTTTAGGACATAGGAAAATTTAATTTTTGCTAGTAATTTTAGCTATTTCATACATAAGTAGCTGCTGAGGTTTTGGCAAATATGCCATGTTGACCACCATGGCCATTTTACCTTAATGGAGTTGATATTATCCCTAGCAATGAAACGCATACAAAATCTTTTCATTAACCTTTTCAAGCTATGATATGTTGATAGCATTACCTTTTTGCAGTTATGTTTTTTCTCCCCATAGTGAGTATACACCTTATCAAATTCATACCTGAATACAGCAATTTTGGCAATGTGTCGTATCCTTCAGCTGGATGGGTACTATAGCCACCAAAGATCATCCAAAAACACGCAGTATAGGGAATAAAGAACACGAGAAACAAGAAAACCCATTTCAATATATCGCCCAACATATGACTGAACAATGCCACAAATGGACCTGGACCTTTAAAGGGACGAGCGTACTTCATTATTCTGAACCAAATAACGATCAAAAGAAGACAAACGAAGCGAATATGGATGTCGTAAACTTTCTTTGTATCCAGGAAGAAGAATGTCGCGTGAGAGATAGCAGATCCCATGATAAGGATGAGGGCAATCCAGTCTATATAAAACCAGCCATCTTGTGAACTCAACAAGCGTTCTTCTCTTACAGCTTTTATTTCACCATCTAAATAACGTTTCTCATCCGGCCATCTTGGGTGGCAGTATGGAAGATCTCTTTCCAGTTCCTTTTCACGATATCCTGTAAGCACAGTTAAGAATGTGAGAGAGATCCTGAGGACAGATTTGTGAACGCATGCAAAAACTTTGAATCTTTTCAAAGGTGACAGGATAACATTCTACAAGGGACAGAGACGTTTTTATTAGTCTAATCAAATTTAATTTAAATCAATGATTATTCGTACTAGTTTACAAATTTGTTACATACTTAGCTAGTTCAATTAAGTTTGTCTTTCCAGGAGCGTAACTCTGGATTATGATCGCGCAGAAGATGATCGATTATTTTTATTTAGGCTGCTATACTCAGAGAATAATTGAATTTGTAGGAAGTAAATTTGCCATCGTAAGTTTTCTATGTACCCTCCATCTCTTGCGCGCGCATAGCTTACAGTTCTGTACACACTTTTGGAATTAAGTACACCTTTTTGAAACAGCTGTATTTACGGTCGACAAAGGAGAAAATATTGCCATAGCAGGACTGAAATGCCCGGTTGGCAATATCTGAATTGGCATCTAACCACAGACAGACTGCACCAACTACGTTTTACTTTGTTTTCTGTGAGCAAGCAAGCATAGCAATTTGCTCTTCGAGAATTCTTTTTATTTTTTAGGTTGTTTTCTTCTCACCTTTCCATTTTGTCAATGCTTTCTTCACTCGATATATTGAAGCTACTTGTTTGAAGATCTCAAGAAAAGTCAAAAACATCACGAGAATTGCCAACACCAATCTCCACCAGCACTTGCTTAAAGGTTCGTACAATTCGTTAGCTTTGTGAGGTAATGTCACACCTAGCACCGTCCAAAGGATTGAAAATAGTAGATTTGTAGCCAGCGCTAACCAAGCGCCACGTTTGCCGAATTTCTGCCATTTCATGTAAATCAAGCGTTGCATGACAGGATGCATCACGATATCGAATTGTTGAGTTTGGATAGCAACTTCCAGAGGTGTACGGGCGCCACTTTTCTGAATAGATAGGAGTAAGTTACTTCAAACCTTAGCTTTTTTTAATTAGCAAGGTGGAAAGAATTATACCATTGCTTTCCTTCTGGAATCAATTTACTTAATTTCATATTCGGAGTATTTGAACCGCTAAAGTCTTCCAATGATTTTTGGGAGCATATGGTATTTTCCTGTAGAAATTATCTGCATAAAACCAGGGCAAACTCAATGTGGGTCAAACAATGACATGAAATTCCACACATACATTATATGAGAAGTTAACTGTCTTAAACAAGGAAAAATTATTATTACATTGCAAGAGGTACACATTTTAAATAAAATGCGTTTTAGCGGGCACATATTTCAACCGATAAATTTTCCTTTTATGCAGTCGAATACCTTGTCTTCTAGTAATCTCGGTCCTTCCAGATAATTCAAAAAATAATATTCCTTTCTGTTAATCATATCTTCAGAATGGAACTGATCAAGAGCAACTAGGGCCACATCAGGCATCTTGAGGATAAGAAGGGATAAAGCCACTTCGCCTTTGATGTCGTACACACCTGCAGGAGCCCCCATGTCAATGAGGAGCTTCGCTGCTTTAGAACGACTCATTTCTGCTGCAACCTGAGAAAACAAATCCGAATGACTAATTGCTCCTTCATTTTAAAGTATACAGAGTGTGTAACAAGTAGACCCTTTGAAACAGTCGTGATTCGCAATACAAATGGTTTTGGTTTGGCAGCTTCGAATGCTTTCTGCTAATGATTAGAATGTCTCGTACATTTCGAAACTTAATAACGTTGTTGGTGATTTTCGTTGTGCACAAGACGTTGTGTGTTTTTTTCGGTGCACTCAGGGCTGCCAAATTAATACAACAATTTGTGGATAATTTGTATAGCGTTTGCTTGAAAAGGTCTAATTTTTCATGCACCCTGCGCATTTGCCCTTAAAATGTGCGCTGTCAGGACTTCAAAGCAAGAGCAGTTAGAAATTAGTAGTAAACTTTCATTTTCCTCCTATCAAAATAGAAGTGCTCAGTTTTAACCGCCAAAAATGCTTGTAGTACACATGTGTTATGCAAACTATAATTATACAAGGTGTATAAAAAAGTTGGCAATTTTGAAATGGCTCTCATTTCCTTGCGTGCACCTTGAAGTTTTTTTATTAATCTGCATTGCTTGAGTCGAAACGTGTGAACATCTGTATATTTTTGCGAATAAGAATCGTTTTTCTAAGGAAAAGTTCTGACTAATTTTAACTAAATTTTCTTTGGAAGCTGTATGCAAATGCATAAATTAAGCAAGCACAAAGCCAATTTTGCTAAACGTTTGGAAGTTTGCGCGATGTTTTGAATGTGTTTTTTTTTTCATTTTTCTTCAAATTAAGCATTTAAGTTGTGTGCGCAAGGCATATTTGAATGGTTCTAAAAGGCACCCCCCGGTATTTAAGTTTTAAATTTCTCATCTTTTTGTTTGTTATGCACTATAAGTACCAAAACTGTTTATTTTAATAAAAAACCTTTCCACATTGAGGCACTTCCCGAATTAAGAATTATTTCCGATTTGTCTACCTTTTTTGATACACCCTGCATACCTTACGCAATAAAATTAACGACGCACATGAATCCAGTATGTTACATGTAAATAGATAATAACACAGAATTAAAGTGTCCCAAGAATGTAGCATTAAATAGACATTTAAATTCCTTATACGTTGCTACTTTTTTATACAAGGTGTACATTAACCCGGAACTTCCATAACACAGTTTCTTATCGAGGTCTAATTATATGTACGAATGAAAAACTTTGTCGATCGTGTTTATTTCGCAGCGCAATATGCTAGAGCCAATAAATAGTAACAGTTTTAACTAGGTACTTTTTTAAATTAGAAGTTGTGCTAATCACTTATTAAATTCAAATTTATATTGCCTGTAAAGGTGTTCTTTCCTGATAATCCCTAGCTCCCATGTCAGCATCGTAGGCTAGCAGCATCTTTAGTGAAAGGCAAGCATCATTTTTTGCAGCAAAATGTATTGGTGATTGTCCTTCTCCTGTAGTCTTGATATTAACATCAGCGCCATTATTGATAAGAAATTCCACCATCTTTGCATAGTCTACAGCAGCTGCAACATGGAGAGGAGCGCGCCCATATTTATCTTGCTGATCAATTTTTGCACCTTGAGAAATAGAAGAAAATAGACGAAATCTGCTAAAGTTTGCATTGTTAATACCAAATTAACATTTTAACATCACTGACATGCCGAGTTACAATTATATTAGCTTGAGGCAGCGTAACGGGAAACAAAAATAGCCTGAAACACTACGCGTTTAGAAGTATGGACATGAGCGAATAGGTCGTACTGGTCAGGCATTAAAATAAGGAATTTTACAAGGGCACACTTTGCCTTGAGAGGCAACAATCGCCTTTTCCTGATGGTAAATTAGCCTAGTTCTCATATGTCGCCGTTGGTCAGCGACTCATTCTAGGTTTCACTCAAGAAGAGAATAAAAAATAAAATGTTTTTCTCATGAATAATCACCGACAACGGATGTCGCCATCGTCGGAGATATATGAAAACCAGGCTTTATACGCCTATTCATATTCATATGCTTGAGTTGTTATGAAGCTAACTATGCATGTATTAAATGCCATAAACAAAAGAACAACAGTAACTTTGGGTATTGCTGACAACGCTAAATCAATATTCATCGTTTCAAAAGATATCTGGTTGTCAATTGCAACTTAAAGCTCTTAAAACAAATAATGTTTTCAACAGTGGACGAACATCACCTATTTAATAATTTTATGGAAGAGGAATGTTTGCACTCTAAAAAAAGGTGTGTTAATTTAGCACACCTTTTTGTCCAAATTTTAACACACCTTAAGGTGGGTTTTAAAACACGCCTTAAGGTCAGAGGAGATTGGACAGCTATCACGTGACTTTCTCGACCAATGAAATTGCGTCAATTTGACATTGGTTTTGCGAAGCTTTTTAGAACAAAAATTTGCATAGCGCACTAAAATACTCAAATTTTTATAATTTTTATTTAAATTTGGTGTATTATATACAAGGATTCTGACGGAAGAGTAATTGGAATTTCTATATCTGAAGTATTTAGTAAGGGAAACGTTAATTCCTGTATTATTTTTATGATGAAAGTTTGTAGGGTCATTTCAACTTGACGACTTAATTGCGTTGGAGTTTAAAATTTTCAAACTAAAAAATCTCGAATTCGTGTGGTTCGATTTTTGTATTTTTTACGTTAATTTCAAGACAAATGTATAAAGTTAAACTCCACCAGAAAAGTCCCAAAAAGTCCCCACTCCGCAATATAGATATTTCGCTTTGAATCTACCGCACTCGTTCAGACAATTGCTAAACATGCGCTTTATTGTTATGACTGACATTATGCTAAGAAAGATTATTTTGTTGACTAACAGTTGAAGTTAGAAGCGTCATTTCATAGTTAAATGTCACGCGAGATGTTAAATTGGTTTTACAGGAATAAACCACGAAATGTGATCCAGGCCTGCCCTTTTATTACTACACTTGGGCAAATGACAGATACAAAGATGGTTCATCACAATCATTCAACGTACAATCCAACCTCGTTCCCAGGGTCTTTCCTTGGGCTGTATGGGAAAGACCCTGGAAGCGGCTGGTCACGTGACACTTAACAAATTCGATTCCTCGTGGGGGGCTCGTGGGGGTTATTAGATCCACAAATTAGATCCACATTGATACAAAATTGACGCCGCCATGTTGGATTATATTGTTTTTCTGTCTTGCCTGGAATTTGCTGTTTTAAATAGTGCTTACCACGACATTATTTTCAAGCCAAAGCAGGTTATATGTCTGGAAGGAATATTTTTACAAAATGATGTGCTGTGTGTACTTCCGACCGGGTACGGAAAATCTTTGATTTTCCACCTTGCGCCTATGTTGTTATTTGCAAAGAGCGAACTAGGCAGCGATATGTTCCTGTCCTGGAAGTTAGAAAGAAAAATTGCACTAGAGGCAATTAATACAATAGTAATTGTTGTCTCGCCGCTCAATTCTTTGATGATTAATCAAATCTCGCGACTAAGTTTAAGTGGAATTCAAGCGTCAATGCTTTCCGTCAAAAAATGCCCAGAACTGTCGGACGAGTCTGAAGAAAATATGGATATTGATTTGAAGCTATGTGAGGAAGACAAGCTGCGTAATGGCTCTTACCACATTGTCTTTTGTCATCCAGAATCTTTTATTTCCACAAAATATGGACGCGAGATACTGATGAGCAAGATATACCAAGATAATGTCGTTGCCATTGTCATTGATGAATCTCACTGCATATTGGACTGGTGAGTAAAAAGCTTTTTGTTTCAGTTGTAGAGTATCTGACTGTTGCTCTTAAATTTGGCATGTGTCTTATTTATGTCTGATTACCGTTGAGTATATTCATTGTTACATTATTGCAGGGGCAGTGAATTCAGGAAAGACTATGGAAAATTGGGTGGATTGTGTGCTATGTTTCCAGATAGTCCAGTTATTGCAATGACTGCAACAGCTAGCTACACAGACATGAGCATTATACAGGAGTCACTTGGATTAAAAAAGTGTAAGCTTGTTGTTGCCAATCCTGACAGAACAAATGTTTACTATGACAAAGTCTTTCGACATGGTGATGATGCTATTGAATCCATTTTGACAGCTGTTGCCCAAGGCCTGTTAGATGCCAAAATTGACTACCCACTTACAGTTATTTACATTTCATTAAAACTTTGTGGGTTTGCATACAGGTTATTTGAGTACATTTTAGGAATTGAACAATATTTCCCAGTTGGTTCAGCCCAAATTCCATCCAATAGATTATTTGCCCAGTTTCATGGTCCGCAAACACAGCAAATGAAAGAGGAGATATTGATGCAACTTTGTTCAAGAATGAGCACTGTGCGGGTTGTTTTTGCCACTGTAGCAATGGGTATGGGTGTGGATATACCCAACATTCGCCAAGTCATTCATATTGGTCCTCCGTGTAATGTCAAGGCATATTTCCAGGAGACTGGACGTGCTGGAAGGGATGGAAAACCTGCAAGGGCTATTCTGTATTATAACAACAGAGATATTGCCAAAAACAGAGTTGGACTGCAGGATGATATGAGAGAGTATTGCTCTAATGATCAAAACCAGTGCCTTAGACGTCTTCTGCTTAAAGCACTGGAATATCATTTTGATGTGCCAGTGAAGCCACTACATCTTTGTTGTAGTGTATGCAGACAACAGTGTGACTGTTCACAATGTTTGTGCTTACTTGTGGAAAAAATGTAAGTTGCTGTGACTAAAATTTAACATACCTGCTTTTATGAACTATTTTTTATGTGAATTCTTGTGTGACATTCCTCATACAAGAAAATGAGTGAAAAAGTTGAAAGGAGATTACCAATGATCAAACCATTCCTGATACACTTGTTTACATAAATTAAATAATCATTGCTGGAGAATAACATTTGAATTTCCTGAAAACATTGCTCACAAATTCTTCCATCTGTGATACAGTATCAGGAATGGTAATTAGGGTTTCACAAGGCTTAAACACATTTGACATGTTGTTCAAATGTGTAATACAGGTGTAGGTACTAACATTTTCTACATAGATTGAGTTTAATCAGTATAAACTACTTGCACTGTATCATTTTAGACTTTGTAAATATGATGTATGTACAAAAAGACAGGGGAGCACATTAGACATTTAACACATAGAGATTATTATAATTATGGCATATACACACAATAAAATTGTTCAAAAATGTATTTATAACTTACAGTACTTTATTTACTTTTCTATTTGATGCAGCTATTTCAATGGTTGTCCTTGCAAAAGCGTAAACTGTGAATTATGAGCGTGCAAAGGATCATTGGTTATTGTTTATTAAGGTCCTGATTTCCACAGATTTACCTTTGTAGCAAGTAAATTTGCCCTATGTTCCTTTGATGCTATTTCACATATATAATTCCGAGTTTGAAGGGGAAAATAAGCAATAACCCGCCATCCCATGCGCGCTCATAGTCTACAGTTTACGCTTCTCAAAGGACAACCTTTTTTGAAATAGCTATATATATATTTTGTATATCAATTCACTCAAGGGTGTACCTAAGCAGCCGATCTGAATGTTGTAAGATTATTCATGACAATGTTTAATGGTCATTTCATGCATATAAAATGAACCCTGATCCAAACCCTAACCATAACAATCTCAATTTATTGAATGCAATAATCTTATTTTAATCTTATAAGGTAACAACATTTGAATCGGGTGATCTGAGGGTGCCCAATATGTAGGATTTTGCCATTCCATGGACCTCAAATTTCAAATCCCACCCTAAATGTACTAAACCACTGGAAGATAAAATTCAAGGTTAACAAGTATTGGACCATTAACTTGCACAGTCCTCTCCCTGATAAGTAAGAACATCTGGCATTAGACAGTCAGAATACAATTGTTTGATATTAAATGGAAAAAATAGCAAAATGTTGCACCAAAACAGAGTTCATGAAATCAATTTAGTCTCATGCTCTGATGCACACTGCCTTGTTTACTCTCTCCAGTTCCAGATGATCTTATTAATCAAAGATAAATTACTACTTATAACTGTTACAATTATATGCTCTAATTGTTCACCAATACATAATAATTATAAAGTTTGGTAACTATTGAAATCATTGTTGTGCAAGGCTTCCTTTCAAAACCCATTTCTTTATACTATGTGCAGTTACTATGTACAAATAAAAAAGAAAAATAGCAATGTTAATCTACATTTTCATCAGGTTCACAATCACTAGATGATGGGTAATGCATTAAAATGTTGTTCTTATGTCTTGCAATCCATTGCTTAAATTTAGCCTCATCAAGTAAATGAGTCGGATCACATGGTATGTCCACAAATGATTCGAACATTCTGCCTTCTTCCTGCTCAAAAGGCCTGATAGCTCGTAAGTCAGACAGAATCAAACGTTCATCATCAGATGAAGACTTGTGCATATGAGTTGATGATCTTCGATGAATACTGACCTGTTTCTCGAATGACTCGACAATATTTGTTACACCAGCAGATGCTTTACTTGCACGGGTAATTGCTTTTTCCGTTTTGTTAGCTCCCATTGACCGAATCAGCTTTTTCATGTCACTGTTCATATTTTCTTGAAACAGGTCAATTTCTATGTTGTGGCCCACACCACCCTTCCAATTCACAGTGACAGCCCATTGACAGTGGTAGGCCTCAGCTTCAGACAATAGCACTTGAGTTTGCAAGATGTTGACCAACATCTCAATGGCAAATTCATTGAAGCCACCTGTCACGAAGAAATGCACCAACAACTGTTTCCTCAAATTGGATAGGTGCTGCCCATTTCCTGTAGCTACTGCATCCTTGATGTCTGCCAGCAACATAAGTGACTTTAAGAGATTAACTGAATAGCACCAGATACCATCCGTCTGAACTGCTGCAGATTCTTTCTTTCCGTCAAATAAGATATACTTATCGATAAACTTGTCAAGGGTGTTAATGATGTAGCTCTTTCTGTCAGCATCAGTTAAGCCTTGAGCACTGGGAGGAGCATTTGCTTTGGGTTTGTGCTTTGCATCAGCCATATGGAAAAAATCCAAAAAGGCTTCAACAACATAGCACTTACCAACACTAGCAAATAACTGCTCACAGTGTTCATAGTGCTTAACGTCAGCAGTAACATTCCTTCGGTTTAACTTTTCTCTGAAATATCGCAAGGTGCCTTTTTCTCTTCCTGAATTTTTGTAGAGTCTTTTATAGACTCCCTACAAAAATTAATAAGAATGAATTTTTACCAATAACGTTGAAAATTTCTCACTAAGTGTTTCATAGAACTACACTATTATTTCAGCTCCATACAACTACTATTTCATGGCCATATTGTCAAGATGAGAGCACAGGAATTTAATACACATTACTAAGTGCCCACTGCCTCTCTGCAATATATTATTTAAAAAGGTTTAGATCCAAGCTGTTCCACTGCCCGACTGATAAATCTGACACAATATCCTGTACTAAAGAATGCATGATTACCCAATTAATGGATTTTTGACAATTACAGTGGCTGTATTAAAATCTAAACCTCTCAAATTAGTGGGGCAGATAAGTGCATAATTTCTACATAATCAATGACATGTATTTTGTGCATAAACCACCAAATTGAAAGAGTCTGTAGCCTTTTACACAAGTATGAATATCAGATATGGAGGCATGTGTAAAATTATTGATGAAAGCCAAAAAAATAGAATTTCTGAAATTTTAACTTAAAATTTCAAGGTATCCGTAGGTAAGAGAAACAATGAGTACTGGAAGTATTTAACCAAAAAAAAAACTACTATAATGATGTATTGACAGTTTTTACAAACTTTTATACCATGTAACTCATTTTTACTAGTAAAAATCAAAATTTAATTTTTGGCATTCAGCATTAATTTTACAAATACTTCCCATATATCTGACGCTCATACTTGTGTCACAGTCTACACATGCTGTCAGTTTGGTGCTTTCTTCACAAAATGCACAATGCTTCTACACATCTGTTATTTACTGTACCTTCAAAAAACTTCGTTTGGTATGCCAGTCTACAATACAAAATGGGTATAGGTGGTCTAGTCTATCCTTAGGTGAATGGCAGCCAGCACGAAGATCTTTAGCACCAGCAAAGCGAACTCTTGTCAGTTGGTCTCCAAAGCACGGAACTTTAACACCCCGCAAAGGATCTTTTTCAGAAGCAGTAGGACGGACATGGGAGGCAGGTTGGTCTGGTCTGGAGCTGCTTCCAATTGGTGGGGCTGGGTCATCACTGTGTGTTTTTTCTGATGAGCAAAGTCCAGCTGCAGAGTAGATATCATATGTCCATTTCTCAAGCTGGTCTAGGACATCAACACACTCTGCATATTTTTTCTCATCTTTCATGAGGACAGGCATGGTAATAACATCAGACTTTTTTGACATTTCTTCATGATGTTGACATTCAGTATCTTTAGGCATATATGGCTTGAACTTGGCAAAGGCAGGAAAATGTTCAAAAAGAATTTTTGCCAGAAGTATCCTGTAGCGATTTCGGATAGCATCAAGCTCAGCTTCATCCATGTCAACTAACTCTCTCACATTGCAATTTTTGAGATCCTGCTGTGGACCAGAATCTGGTAAACTGCCGGCAGGTACCCTGCTAAACACAATGCTTGTGGCTACAGCGTGGACACTTTTGTTTTGAGAGTCCTTTCTCATGTCATGTACCTTCTCTTCCTAGTCTATATTGTCCAGGACATATACAAACTTATGTCCAGACCTCACCATCTCTGCAGCTTTATCAATGAATTTACTCCCAATATCATCCAATATGGTATACTTTTTGCTTGGGTCAAGGCATATTCCATACTTATTCAATTGATCAATCAACTAAAACATTACATAAAAAAGATGTTGCACATTTTGTTGCTAAACAGCAAAAAATTGGACATTTAATCAAAACTAAGTTATCATCATTGTGCAACAAATTTAGCATATATCCAATTAAAAAGCTTTTAATTGGTCAACAATTAAAGGTCAAAAGTGGAGGCTAAAAGAATCAGTGCACAATAAATTCCTCAGCAAATCAATTTGTCAATGCTTCCTTAAAGTCTTATGCTGGTAGGTAAAAACAAAACTATGGTAATTGGACACAATGGTATGGAACTGAGCTAATGGCCAGTAGCATAGCTAGCCATAGCCAGCGAACATGACCACATTTCTGTGGAACTGAGGCAGGAAGAGAGAAATATACAGCCAGCCTTAAAACTATGCTATTTTGTATAATGCAATGCCTATGTACATTGCTGCTATTTAAAACAAACAAATTACAATACGAGATAAAAATAAAAGGCATTCCTATTTATAAAACAGGGGGAGTTTCAGGAGCAAATACAATTTAATTGAATCTTAACCAACCAACAAGAATTTTACATTGCGTAAACGACAGTAAAATACAAAATAGCATATTAGTTTTTTGGCTGGTCATATATAGTTCCCTCACGACTCACAGCCCAAGTTCCATAGATTTTTCTATGGCCATACCTGTCGACTAAGCTGGCATAGCAAATTGGGTTCAGCTATGTATGTATTTTTATTCACCTTTTTGACATGTATTATTTCCAGTATCTACAGATGACTTCATATTACTATTAGCATAGCAGGAGTGTTTAATTTAGTAACTCTAGCTATGCCAATGCTTAATAACCAAATAAGTCTGCTAGGTAGATGTTCAGCTCCCCATCATAGTACCATCTCAAATATGGAAGCATAACCTTCTAATTACTCTATAATATGCATGTAATCAACAATACTTACATTTACAGATGCTTGACCTTGTATAAGCAGGACTGTATTAATTCTTTGAATTCGGCTTAACTCATGAAATCTTAAAAACATAATAACTCCATAAATTAAGCACATGGCAGGATTCTTTCTCTCTGGACGATAACTGCTTTCTAGAAGTCTTGCTAAAATTTGGTACACAGTTGGACATCTGGTTGAAAGCTCAGCAATTACTTCTGACATCCAGTTTGCTGCAGACATTCCATCATATGTCCTCTGTGTTAAGACGGATGGCTCACTTCTCCTGGCAATCTCAATAAGTTCTCTGTCTGCCCCAAGCAGAACTTTTGTTGTCATGTCTTCTAAGCTATCTGACACTTGACCCTGTATCAATGATAATATTATAATTTATTTTGGATAATGTTTCAGGAAATTACAAACACATGGTCTATAAGTAACCCCACACACACAGCCCACGCTATGAATTTATTCTTTGTTTTCAATCATACTTGTTTTTAAAATATGAATGAGTAATGACGACAGCAATTATGTTAAAGCGCAGAATATTCAATAAACTAGTAAAAACCAAAGCTTAGTGAATGCGCTTGGCCAGGGTTGTATAAGAAATCTCTCAAAAATGAATTGGATACTTACATGCGGCTGTTCAGAAGCTGACGACGCACTAAAATCCAAACTGCGTCGACGTGAACCTGCTGCATGTAGTACTTTAGCCGGTGGTTTGTCGACTGACGGTGAAACTTCTACACATCGCTTTTGGCGGAGATCCTTCCTCAGCAGTTGTTGAGTTTCAGCAATAACATTTCTAAACTGGATAGCATTAGTTACTCTCCGTTCGCAAGGCCTACAAACCAAATGAGGAAGGCCACTTTCGGATGGCAATGCACTGCCATAAATTTGCTCAGCATTCCTTAGAATTGTTTTATTTGTATCCCTGTATAAATTCTTGGCGTGTACAGGGTCGGTAACGTTGTTACAAAGTCTGCAACGCGAAATATCACTTGATTTTGATGCCCTTGGATAATATTTCTTTGGCGTACTTTGGCTAGGAGCGCTAGCCATTGCACTCGCGTCTCGCACCTGGGCAAACTGAGCGGCTAAGATCGCATCAATGAAATTTGATCCAACTGGAGGAAATGCAATTCGACACTTCATAAAAACTTCACTTTTTCAAAGGCGGCAATCATGTTTCTTGCCTTATTTTCGAAAGCTACATTGGCGCAAACAATTTCAGATTCATCTCCAAGAACGCAAACCACGACACAACACTTCTAGCCACCCCACCCTCAAGTATTTTTTATTTTACCTCCCAAAATCTGGGAGGCACGTGACCAGCCGCTTCCAGGGTCTTTCCCATACAGCCCAAGGAAAGACCCTGGGAACGAGGTTGCGTACAATCTAGTAGTGGTGTAGAACGACTGGATTGTGTACGCATATCGAGAAGAGCTGATCCTGGGTTTTTTGTGGCAAATCGAGCAGTGATCCCTCAGCGTGGTCAACTAAGTGTCAGAACAGCCCATTTTAAACCAGCAGAGAGCTTACCACCACCACCACCTGCTCCATAGCATACTGTACGTACTGTAGACCCTTATGGTAATGATCGATATTTGTTGAAAGTTGTTGACACTTAAATATATAGTTTGTAGTTTATATTGCACATACAGGACAGTTAATATATGTGTACATCTGCAGCTGTTTTGTACAACCTCGTTCCCAGGGTTTTTTAAAGTGAGGGAAAAGGCCCTGGCACCGACTGGCTTTCAAAACCATGAATCGTGGTTTTTGAATAAATTAACGCAATAACTGCATATGCGAATTTTTTTCCAAAATGACCGATACATCAAAGTGTTTAAAAAAAACACGTAATGCAGCGCCTAAGTAAGGCGTTAAATTTTACTCGTAATTTTTTCCCCACACAGATATACCAGTATACGGTTTTGAATAAATCAACTGGGCGAGGTTACAGACCAATGAAATTGCAGAAGATAGCAGCAGCTGCCAAGGCCTTTCCCTCCGTCCATTTTAAAAAAAGCTCTGGGATCGAGGTTGCTGTTTTGCAGCATGCAAAAAAGCAACTTACAGTCATGTTGCAATGTTGTTCATATTCAGAGTAAATGTAAGAAAATGTACAGTAACGACCTACATGTACATAAAGAATCATGATTGTGCTAAAAGCCATTGACCAACCACCCAAAATATACAATCAGGTCAACAAAGCTTGAGAAATGGTGGTTCTTTGATAAATCTGTATATGCAGTAAATATTAGAAATATTTTTTTATTGTCAAATCAATCTTAATGAATAATTACTCACAAAGTGAACTACGAGATGTTTATTACTCGAGCTAAAGCGAGAGTCATAAATTCCCTTCGGTTTTTTTTCGCGTAAGACTTAGTCTCCCACGCGGCCACTCTACATTTTGACCAATCGTGACAAGTCTTTCAGGCTTAAGCTTTTCTGATTGGCTGCTCTTCAGTCACATCAGTTTATCATCTCATTCGACTTCCTGTCCTTGACCACGACGGGTCAGGCAAATGGCAAGATGTATATATGCTTTCTGTGCCTACTCGATCCAAGCAAAATGGCTGTATATACGCTTTCTGGGCGTACCAGATCAAAACTAAATGACCATACACATTTATCACGACTGGTCTGGCAAATGGCAGCCGCGCTGTATGGTGATTGTAAAACGTGCTTTTTAACACGCGCACTCGATCAAATATATGTGAATATTTGCTTCTACGCGTCCTCGATCCAAACAAAATGGCTGTATATGTATATGCTTTCAAACGCCGCTCAACCTGACATACGCATGCTTTAATTTGTCTACTCGTCCAGTTTATACAAATATACACCATCACATGTATCTACACTATATCAAACTTACTTCTATCGCGATCGAGTTATACGGGAGAATATGTTGCCCTAACAGTATTAGAGACCTTAAGATTGTCGTTTACGGCAAACGGCTAACGTCAGACACTTTGTTTGCTATAAAAATAAAATCATTGACGGTGAAGTGTATTACATATAGGATTTATTCAAAATACCGAAAACTACGTATAGATACACCTTGTTTAACTACAGAAACTTGACGGTTGATATTACATATTTTCTGCTCACATAGCTTGACGTTTGACTTGTGTGCTGTTTGACGTTTGCATTTTACAATTGGACGGCTAGACAAGCTCACAGCCGTTCACTGCAAACGTCGAACGTCAACTCGAACGTCAAGCGATGAATGCCCCAAATTGTTTCACATCAGTTGTAACGTTTCGGTGATCATACAAGGTGTCTTAGTGCAGCATTTTAGATTCTTATAATAAATCTTATGGCTGGAACATTTCACGGTTCATGATTTTGATTTCATTACAAAAGAATTTCTTGAGGTTAGCCGTTTGTCGTAAACGGCAATCTTAAGGTCTCTATTATGTACTGAAAAAGACCTCAGTGTCGAAATCTCGATGTGAATGGGCTGACTATGATATGCTATATGATTTGATATTAAGCACAGCTGTAAATATCGAAAACAGCGTGCTCGAGACCGAAGTCAGATTCTGAGTAACAAAATTCACGCTGACGGATTTATATATGAAATATATTGACGCTAGTTACGCCGCTAGCCAGCTGATAGTTAGCCCGATATTGGTTCAATATATATTTTAATATGCTTATTGTAAACATAATAACTCAGTCACCTTTTAAAATATATAAACATGCCGCATCACATGCAGAGCGCGGCTGAGCGCTTTAGCTCGAGTAAACGCTTAGCAAGCGTCTTGTTTATTCATTAAGTTCAGCACATGTTACAATTATTATGTATTTATAATTGCATGAGTGTATACAAGACAGACACTGTTTTAGTTATACAATTACTGACATTATTTTAATGCTTAATTAAAATGCTGGAAAAAAAATCTAAAAAGTTGGCCAATTGAAATAACAACATTTCCATAATTGGCTAAACCTAGTGAGTAGCTATTATATCAAAAACATCTGTCAACGTACACTCATGCTCTTCCTTACCACCTGAGTCTCCCACTCACCATGTCGCTTTATGCAAATTTTTGGATGAAATCCTATCTTAAAAAAGTCAACCCTATACTTGATATGCTCAACATAGACATCCAAGATATCTCCCGTGGCAATTAGTGGGTGCAAATACTTGCATAGTTCAGAAGCAATATAACCAACATGTGCCCATCCAGTTCCATAGTCTAGATCAATTGCAATTGCATTTGGGTCTATTGGATTCAATGGCTCTGGCTGTATTACATTCACTGGTTTATCTTGTTCACGAAGAGCAAGGTATGCCTAGCTGTGCCAAATGATATTGGTAGTTTTTCTCATGAGCAGCACCGATGCACTTAAATGGTACGGTATGGGTGATTTCATCTTCGTCACATTCATTCTCATCACTTGACTAGTCATTACTTTCTGCCCTATCATCTTCATTACCATATACATCCTGACCAGGCAACCACTCAAGTAAATCTCTTTCTACAAAATCATAACAACAAAATTTTTATTATTTTGTGCACAACTGTTATCTCTCAAATTAGCAATTTGTAATTGGCCATTACATAACTGTAATCTCTAAAATTAGCAAGGTGTGTCACTACAGTAATAATACAACAACACACAAATATGGCAATATTTTACATATGAAAATTGAAAAATATCAAACTAATTGTATACACATATCATATGCAAAAATCTATCCACAATTAGATACAAACAGACATCATACTTGCAAATATCATGCAAAACATGTACTTAGGTTCACAGTGACACACTAGAACATAGACAAACAATACCTTTAGATTCATCTGAAAACCAATGTTCATCATCTAAATAATTCCCATTTCGTCCATCAAGATTGTCCTCATTTCTTTCTGCTGGTTCTGGATAATTTCTTCTTCCAGGAGTCACATCTAAAGGAGGTAGTAAAACCTTGTCAGTATTTGGAAAGTTAGAACAATTGCAACTTACCGCATCTACAGCCAGCAATGGGGTTTCAATAATTTCGTCGAAATCAGGCACAACAGCAGCCACTGCACTTGTAGTCGCTGACAATATATGATCCACATCGAAATCCCAAATCAAAAGCATATGCTCGGTGTTTTCACTTGCAAACTCATCAGGAATAGGGTCAAACTAGAGGCACTATAAAATACGAAATTATATTACGCCACAACATATTACAGTACAAGAATAAAAACAACAAAGCGGGAATTTGATTAAATAACGAGGTAACTGTAATGCAGTGTATTATACCAACCTTAAATACTGCGCTTGTTTTCACATTGATGATACACGGATATTTGACGCCATCCAACTTAGAAAGCAGAGCCTCGCTACAGGGAGGAGAAAGCAGAGCCTCGCTAACACAACTCCTTCGCTCAGACGGATTATTTATAAAGCTAAAATGACAGCACGTCCCATGCAATTTAAGAAAAGGTAAACTTGGTATAGCGAAACACAAGGCATAATGAGGATCGCAACAATACAGCAATAACATGCTATTTTCACAAAGTATCGCAGCATGACAATCTTGTCGTTCGAAAGCTTCCATATTGGTTTAATAGTCAGAGAGAGGTTCACTCCTCGACAGTCAACAGTCAATGAAGCCACGCGTGGACTTAGGCGCTCAATACCCATGATGCTTTGCGGCCTGCTGTCCAACCTCCCCAAGGTGTTAAACACACCTTTCGGTGTGTTACAAAACGCACCTTAAGGTGTGTTTGCTGCCTGTCCAAATTTTAACACACCTTAAGGTGGGTTTTGTATAAAGGTGTGTTTTCTAGTACACCTTGGTGCGTTTTCTAACACACCTCGGTGTGTTTTCTAGCACACCATGGTGCGTTTTCAAACACACCTTGGTGGGTTTTGTTACACACCTAGAAAGTGCTTTATATCACACCTTCACAGAATGTGTGTAATATAACACACCAATAGACATGCTTTTTTACACACCTTTTGAAAAGCACATGATTCAGTTTTACCTGAAGAAAACACACTATATATAGTTATATAAGTACAGATACATGAACTTGTTGAGAATGTATTATCCTTTAACTGGTAAATTCATAAATGACACTTTTAATTTTTATTGTATCAGACTAATAACACAAGTTACAGAATATACACCGCACATGCAGTTAGGAAATATATAAAAATAATCACTCAGTCATCAACCTCAATAAGCATTCTCAATGCAGTTCAAAACAATTTCATAAAAAATAAACAGCACCACAATCATAGAGAGAGGGTAGGACTCGGCAAAGACATATAATACTGAGATCATATCTATCAGAGTACTGACAAGGCCAGTTTTCATACAGTTAGATGCATCTGAGTTTAAGTTTATTTTTTAACAAAAAAGTAATTGGTTAAAACTGCCAAGGAGTAAATGGTCCACAAAGTATTTTTTTTGTTGTTGTTGCTCGAAATAGTTGTTTTTGGCTGTACATGTATATCAACCATTCAATGGTCTTGGGTACATTTAGTATGTTTATTACATATATCAATAGGTAATCACTACATAATTACTAATTAGTGCAGAGTTTAAAATTTTCAATGTCACACATTTTCAAATAACATGTTCGAATGCTGTTAAACTGCTTACTGGAGTTACTGGTCTGGAATCCCATATTTTCCAAGGCTGAATCATCAATCAAAATATCTTGCACCTAATTGTTGAAGCCTTGCAGCACTTGGTTCAACTTTTTTAAACCAAGCCTTGCATCATTTGCTTTGAGTTTGCATGCAAGTTTACCCAAAGCTGTTTCCAGGCAGTTATATGCATGTAATCCAAATTTTGTAGGTCTATAATACTATAAGTCATATATTAATTTCAAGATAAGTATCATATCTTACATAACAAGGTATAACTTAGGCATTCAATGCAATAATACTGTACATGAGATTATCATAAATCACCCTTCCATGCAAAATATTCTATTATTTGATTTGACAAAAAAACAATGCATTAAAGAAGTATCAGCACTCTTCCTAGTACATTTATCAGAAATGAATAATAAAATAGCAAAGTTTATAATTTTACATTTAATTCAACAGATTTACTAGTAGCACTTTTTCATTGATGAATGGAATTGTTTGGTGTCAAGCAAATTGACATTATAAAATCAAGTACTGTATAATGTAAAACACTAAGTGTGGAAAAAACATTATGGCATACCGGTAAAGGTTTATTGTTCGGCACAAGATGCTCTGCCTCTGAAAGAGCAGTGAGGCTAATTCATGGTAAATTAGGGCAAATTGATATGTAATTTTAGACATTTGCACCTTCCCCCCTAAAATTGATTTAATTTCCTTCACCAACATTTCAATGTTACACAATATTTTATCATTATCATGAATTAAACACTATTTCTTTCCTCCCAGTTATACAGCAAGTTTGATTAGAGGGGCAGGAAGTCTTTATTCGAACGACACAAATCTAAGCAGTATGGTGTCAAACATGTTCAGTTTTAAGGATTCTTCAGTACTGGTAATAGGATGTTGACAGTAGGCCAATTAGTATCTTTGACTTTACACATCACAGTGCTTACAAGCATTTATGCTCGTAATAATAGGTGATATAAGGTTAAGGATGTATTTCTAATATTTTGTTGAGAAGCGTTCCAATAGTTGGCCACATTAAAGCCAAGTCATCATTGCAACCAAAATATTTTACTGCCATTCAAAACTATAAACCCTGAGTAGACTTGGCTTAGTATGACTGAGTAAAGAGTAGAAAGTGGTTAAAAACCATTAAATTTCCCTGCTTAGATGATCAGTCAGCCATTGAGTCTGGCTTCAAGCCTTTGTGACCACATCATAACATGACCCCATCAGGCAATCAAGGCAAGAGAAACTATTAAAACCTTGCCAGTCCAAAAAAAATAGGTTAAGAGAATTGAGCTAAATGCTATGCATCACGGAAAATAAAGTAAATGAATTTAAATCTATTTATTTCCGAATACTATCGCGCGAAATTCAAATTTTATTAAAATGCAACACGATTTTATTAAAATTATAAGCGATGAAAGGAAGTAAATATTACACGTTAAATTTACTTTGTCCAAACAAAAATCAAAACAATGTGCTTACCTGACCTTTACACCTTCCTTTGTGATGTATTGGGAGTTATTTCTTTGACAATATTGGTTAAAATACTGTTTCTTTTGCTATAAACATCACCATTTTTTATACAACGTGTAAAAAATGGAGCCCAAGGGTGAAGTTTCCCGGTGAGCTTTGCGCGCGTAGTACTACCACTGACCTCTAGAAACGACTGGATAAAAACCTACTTGCCCGCGGAACGAAAAATGAAATAGTTTACATTTTGATCGGGTAAGGAAAAAATAAATGCATAACATTCTTATCTAACTGCTACTGGACAACCGGGCGGCATAGATTTGATGCGTTGTGAGAGATTTAATCATATTTTGGCTAATATTTTAACACATCCAGATTTTAATATCTAAGACTAAGCTCGATATTCTGAGTCGCTATGTTAGGACGGATAAACTGAAGTTAACACCATGTTAATATGATGATGACAAATTATATATCATTTATATTTACCATATGAAATTCTTCACACTTTTGCTTCGTCACATACCAAAAACAAGGTGTGCTTTCTAACACACCTAGCTGTGTTTCTCAAACTTGTGAATGGTGTGTTCCAAAACTCACCATGGTGTGTTTTCATCAAAAAGGTATGTTTCCTAACACAGCTTGAATTGTATTTTTCAAATGTGTGTAATAAAAGGTGTGTAAAAATAGGGTGTGTTTTTGTACTCATCTTGGTGTGTACTAAAACACACCTTGGTGTGTTATTAAACACACCTGTTTTTAGAGTGTGTCTCATCGTTTGTTGAGAAGTGAGAACTGATTATGTATCTTTTTTGCAACCAAACTATCTGCATTAAATACTGCTTCCAAAATTTTTATTATTCAAAACATTTTTTCATGACTGATGCACGAGAATTGTTAAATGTTGTCACCAATAAATTCATTGGCTTACAACGTTAGGATTGGCTGTGAATTTTGCTCAGCTAGACATTTAAAACTTTGTGTCCGGTTGTTCGGAAGCCATGGAAATTAAATGTTGTTGAAATTAAATTACACATTTATGAATATATCCATTATTTTTAGTACACTTTTTTCAATTTAGAAGGACACATTCGCTGTTTACAAGAACGCATTCGCGTTTTACAATGTGTGAACGAGACAAGCTGTTTTAATGACTGGTATTCATCATTCGAATGCCAGGTTACTCTTGTCCTAATGTACGCTTCCGCAAACCAGAACAATGGTATCTAACGATGTGAATGATCTGAAGATATAAGATGGTTAGCAACGATCTAAACAAATGTTATCCCATTGTGTCAATTTATGTTTCATAAAAGATAATGCTCATATCCCAGAGAAATCCTTAATTAGTATCATCCCAAGTGACCTGCAGGGACAGTTCTTAGGACTTACGAAATAAAAAAACGCTGCACCCAACTTAAATACTAAATTGCTGGCAGTAAAAAAATATTGGATGAAGTTTTTCTGCTATCTAGAATTATAAAAATCGAGGTTTCAAACGGGGAAAATACACATGGTGAAGCAAAACTGGATTTATCACAAACTTTAAAAGCCATAGCAATTTCGCTTTTCTATAAGCAATTTGTTAATCTCAACCTTAAACTGTGAAAGATATAGTACACTGGAGTATACATTTGAGCGCAAAAAATTTCACACACATCCCAAGCACAAAAAATTTCTATGTCTAAAACATTTTTAATGTCTAAATTTGTAAATAAACAGTGCATAAGCAAAAATGTAAATGAGTTCATGTCTGTAACTTAGAATACACACAGGAATTCTTTGTTTTCCTGATAAAAATGATCCTCTTTTAGGGTCTGCTTCCCGTCAGCATCAATAAATGCCAGCAACCTCTTTTGAATTAATTAACTGCATCAATCGCTTTCTCATCTTCTTGTCCTGGTCGATCTCTCCCCACCTCTTATTGGCCATCAACTTTTTTATTTTTTAGACTGTCTTGCCCGTAATTTTGTTGATTCCACCTGAAACTTTCTTTCTGTCCGTAATCTCTCGCACTTTGTACAACTTGACATTGTGGTCAGCGAACTGGAACATGATGATTGCTTTGCTCTGGGTCAGGTCGAGCTATGCTGGTGAGTCTAGGTTTGCTTGAACATTTCTGTACTAGAAATACATACATGCATGCAAAACCCCTCGCCTTAATATATCAAAGATGCAACTATATTTTCGGAACATGAAGTTTTCTCGGGATTGTTGTCATAGCAACACGCCGACACGGCAGTTTTTGTATCTGCGCGAAGCACAGATACATTGTCGTCGCGATGTATGCATGTATGTTTGTTAATACCGGAATTTGTACCTCACAGTGCAGAACGCCTGGGAAAGAGGTCCCAATAAAATTATTGCATCCAATAAATTATTGGGATTATCACGGTTAGGGTTGGGATTGGGGTTTGGGTCTGGGCTCATTTCATATGCATGAAATGACAATTCCAGTAACTATTGGAGTTTTCAAGCGTTGTAACCTGTAATTTTATTGGAATACAACGTTCGGATCGGTTGTCCAGCATTGCGATGGACGAATGAAGGTATAAATAAATAAACACGAAGTGAATGTGCACTGTTAAATCCAAACTGTAGTGTAATAGTGTTATTTCTTAACAGAACAAACGATTTTAGTGCATATTATCCAGCGATCGGTATTTCAATCAAGGGATTTATCGTTTGTTGATATGGCGGCTGAAACTATGAGCGCGTTTTAACCACTGATTTTAACACTAATATATGAGGCAATTTAATGAACGTTGAGGTGAGTTACTCGAACGTTTTTGTATGTATGGTGTACGGGAATGGTCCATAAAAGCGCCGTAGTTTAAATGGATGTATTTCAGTCATTATTTAGCGAAATACTCATGAGCAACTGGTAATTAAAATTTAAAGGGTACGAAAGTGTTTAGTGTTTGGGATTATCTGTTTTAATACTATCTGAGTAAAGTACGTGTCTTTATGAATGGGTTTGTCGTTATGTTTAAGAAAGTTTGCTGTGTTTTTGCTTTACATGGACAGAAATTGCATCGCACTTTGTCAACAATTTGTTTCTGACAACTCTAGAATATGCCATGACCTCTGTGGTGCCAAATTTGAGTCTAATATTTTATGTATGTTTTTTTTATATTGGTTGTGTTGGTTGTTTGATTATCGTTCGTAAATTCATTACGTTAACAGTACCGTCAGAACTGTGAGTTTAAAGAACATCATCTGCTATCATCCTACAGGCAGGCTACACATAACATATCTCAATAAAATTTGTTGCTTTACAATTATAGAACTTGTTTGTTTATGGCTTTAATGCACTCTTGTTCAGTAATATTATATTTAGCATGTGTACTGTTATCAAATATTATCATCATGCAAAAACTAGATTTAAATCTGTGATATTATATGCAAAAAAATATAATTTTTATTAATACTCATCTTTTGAATTAGCAGTTTGATATTTCTTATATTGTTTGCATCAATTTGTATATTTTGTTTCCGAAATGTTTCATGTTCACCAGGTTTCTCAAATTATTACCTGTGCAAAATATTCAAAATTTCTCGCCACAGCTTCTAGAATTTAGACCTTATGTCTCATGTATATGAGTTTAACAATGTGTAATTTCCTGTTTTTCCTCTACATGCATCACCATTTCTGCAACAACCTAAATATCAGTTGAATTAACTAGTTGCTTCCCAACCTATGCATCACTCCACCAAGCTCCTCCACTGAGCTAATTGGTATAGACAATTAAGGACTTTACTATTCACCTTTTTAGGCCCCAATAGACCTTTTCACTTGTATGTCACAATTAGATAGAATTTACATAGAATCTAAACAGACGGCTGGGCATAATATCCAGCATTATAATTCTTCAAAAACTAAGGATAATACACACTGCGCAGATACATGTACGCATAGCGTAGGTATTTTTAATAATGCGTTCTATATTTTTTAAATAACTGTGAACATAGTAAAAGAATTACCAGTTTTAATGAAAAAAATTTTTAAAATTTTTAAATGTCTGTGGTCCGTATGTCATCATGCGTAGTGTAAACTTTGGTACGGTATGAAATACAATTTATTACGCTACATTATCATAAAACGTTTTGAAGAATATTTATAAACTATTAGATCTTTGTTTCGCAATAAAAACCATTTCAAGCCATGCATTTTTTATGAAAATAGCTACAGTCGTATTTTTCACCTGTCAATTATTTTCACACTTAAAATAAAACTACAGTCTTGCTTTTACAAAACAAAGAAACGTAGACTTCGAAATTAAAATGTGGAATCATTACGCCTACTAAATATTCTGAACATGGCTACCTTTTATGTACGTTTCCGTTCTTGTTTCCTTTTGTTGGCGCGTTTTTTCGTCGTCTTTACCGTAATTTTGATTATTTTTATTGTTTTTTAATGATTTCGAGTTTTTTCCCTACAGATTTCTTGACATTTATCTAAAAAAAACCCCTCGGAATTCAATGACGTCAGCTAAAAGGTCGAACGTCCAAACCAACACATAATGGCGGATGACTTTCGCATCTCAGAATTAGCAACCCTCGCCTCGGGCTTCGCCCGGGCAGCGCTTCGGACTGCGGCTCGGGGATTACAAAACTGGCTCTTTCGTCAATTTCAGACGCAAATATTGTTTTAAAATTCCCGAAATTCACAGGTCTTTTACGTGACTACAAAACATTTTTGTACACCTTACTTTTAGGGTTTCATGTAAGTAGAAAAAGTTACTTAAATATCATGAGAATTGCATTTTTGCTTACTCGCCGTCGTTTGCACGATAAATATTTAAGAATTAGAATGATTGAAGGATTATAGAAAAAAAGAAGCCTTTTTGATAAGCGTTATGCATGCCAGCAGTAAAAAAGAAATACAAATTTTGTTCTGACTCTTACACTTGTTGGGTACATAGTTGAGTACAATTACGTCAAAATTCGGACTGCTTCTAAGAAACCATAGAGTTTCGAAAAAGATATGACTTACCATTCTTGAGCAAAAACTGGGCGACATCTAAATGCCAACTTCGAGCCACTTCATGAAATATAGTCTGTCCATGTTTATCTCTGGCATTAATGTCTGCTCCATTCTTTAATAATGATTCCACGAAGGAGAAGTCAAACGTGTCGTTGTCGTTATTTGAATTGGCTAACTGTGCTATGTAGTGGATCAGAGCATGATTCCTGGAAATAATAGTTTAAAACAAATTTTCAATAGACAAATGCATATTTACCGATTCCTTAGCTGTGGATCATGCATTGTTTCGGAAACATTGGTGCACACAGCACCAGAAATACCAAACAAGCTATTGTGTCTACTTTGGAATAGACATTTTGCCAAACGAATATGTCACGACGCTAGAAAGGGCAACGTATATCATAAGGATGTAGAATTAGACTCTTTATTATTTTGAAAACTTGGACAACAGATACCAGACAACGATAAAGAAACGTCCAAATTATGCCATAGTTATTCTTCCTCACAGTAAGAGCAGATGAAATAAGAATTTTTACTCTAATTTTAATTATATAGCTATTCATGCAAATCCAAACCCTCGCGATAACAAACTTTTAATTTAGTGAAATTTCAGTATTGATGTTTACTATTCTTACGCACACGATGCACAAGATCGCTCAATTCTGCTCATTACCACCGCTTAGATGGCTATTTTCCTGACTTTTTGTTGGTTTAATTTACTGTTCTACAATTGCAATCATAGCCAAAGCAAATTAGGAATGTCAAAGAGAGCAATTTTATTTCTTTACTGTTACCTATATTTCGTTCAAAACAACAATCTCAACGCAAACAATAACTACTTAACCTTCAATCCATTCATATCGTCAAAATCATATAACATAAAATATCTCATGGCTAGAAATCCGTGACAGTCAGCGGTCTTGTGCGCGGTCTCAGAAAATCGGTTGTTTTGCTTGCGGGCGCGAAATTATACATTCTAATATTCATGAAAATTGCGAGTGGCTTGAGGAAAAGTAGAAATACTAGTGGATTTTCAAAGCGTTTTGGAACAGGTTAGAACACAAAATAGGGCACATATTTTACAAGTTAAGTGAAGATGGACATGTAAATTAGGTATACAGATTTTTGGAGGTAAACCAAACTATTGCGTAGAAACACAAGAAGTGCGTGTTTGCATTAAGTTTACGATAAACTCGTTGGGGGAAGAGAGCTGATATGGGTGTCTTGAGCGTTTTATGGTGTAATGAAAACGCCTGAATTGAACCATACTGCATCAGTAGTTCACATCATTACTAAATATTTTTCGTAAGAAAATGTAGTTTTGATAACTTGAATAGATTTCGTAAAATCAGCGTGAATAGTTGAGGAACATTTGATTTCACTATAGTTTTCTGTTACAAATTGATCACCATCTCCAGAATCTAAGACTGTAATTCGAACCAACGCACGTGCACGCTGGGCAAACTGTATCGGAATTCTGGCCAAGTTTAAATGAAGCCACAATACCGTTTCAAAGATCATTAATAGATTTGAATTTGTTGGCATGGATCACCATCTGAGAATGCTCCACAAGTTTCTTAGGAGGATTTACGACAGGACATCAGTGTAAACCTTCCTTTCCCCCATATTTTACTAAAACGAATATCAGGATATGGCGGAAGGTCTTGTGGTGTATGTTTCACAGATATATATGTATGATGTAAAGCTACCTTTAGAAAATAATATATCTAGGCAAGACCAACGTGCTCATCTACGTCAATGCAAGCATCGGTGAATAGATGTGAGAGTAATATTTTCGGCAGAAATATTCGGTAATGACATCATGTTTCATCGTTCACTATATTGTCGAACTTACATTTTGTATTCCAAGCACCGCCTTAAAAAGAATCTTACCAAATCGAGCAAGAGCAGCAGCTTAGTATGCACCAAACCTTTGTTTTTCATTTGTCATATTGAGCCATGCTATGCCACAAGACTTTCTGCTATATACCTGAGCTTCCTTTTAGTAAGATATTGAAAAAAAAGTTTGCTCAGGTATCCAGCCTGATCGCTATGTGCAAATGAAACTGAGAAACATCTGGGTCCTCCATAAGGCGCAGATCCACGCCAACGGAGTCAGAACAAATCCAAATATGATCTTAGAAACCGCATTACAGCTTCAAGTGGAGGTGTTCTATTTGATCCAGTCAAGCATCTGACGATATGAATGGACGGTAGATTTTTTCCAAAATTCCAAGAATGATGGTTATACGGAATATAACTGAGTTGTGCATGCATGTTTAGAAGTAATAAAAAAATATACATTCTCTGACTGAGTATTTTACTGAACGAGCTTTCGGCTAACGGTAACTTTCGACGGCTTAACGCAGAAAAGTTTAAATAGTTTGTCCTGAGTTAACACATCGAAAGCTACAGTTAGGAAGTCGAAATCCCCTTCAATAAAATATTTAGTCAGAGAACGTGTATTTTAATATTATTATCACATGCTTTGCATAAAACTTGGAACAGTAAGTCTAACAACAAATGAGGAAAATGACTGCAAAAGCGGTGGTAGTGAGCAGAGTTAACTGACTCTCGGGCACAATGTATGCAATTTTGATTTGCATGAAAAATTCTAAAACCCACAGTACATGTATCTAGCTAATATAATCATGCGGCAAGATGAGGTATGACCTTACTACATCCGACGCATTTTCATTAGTTTTTATTGCTAATAAGACTTTTTATGATTTCTGAAAGCAGTTCCCGCATTAGAGTTTTGGTTAACCACAAAAAATAGTAGCTATTGCTTTGACAAGAAGAGTTGTTATGTTAAAGGAAACTGAAATATATCAGAGCAAACTGTCGTCGAGTGAACATTTTTGCAGGTCCTACCCTTTTTCTCCGCCGTTCTGTCAGTTTAAAATAATTATATAAATACATCAAATGCACTGCTTTCTAATTACAGCATAATTCTTAGAAAACACGGATAGCAACTGAGAGAAAACACCGATAAAAATATCGATTTATATTATTTCAGTAAATTGATATACTAGCGGCTTACTTTTCGCCAGCTACTTTTGCATTTTGTGTTGCCATTACAACTGAGAAAGTGAATTTGCTGTTGATAATGCATCAACTTTGTCGGGCAGAACCTGAGTATGAATATGAATGCTCCAGTCTCTCCCAGTTTATGCTCTACCTTCGCCACTGTATATTTGAAGTGCCAAAATTTATTAATCATAGTACTTAAAACCTGAAGTAGAGCAAAGCAAGCTAGGTGTAAAGCTAAATTGCCCATGTCTCCCGCAATTAATATTTAATTACATGCAAAAACTCCACATTGTTGAAAGTAAGTACCTCACTTTGACAGTTGCGCCCATTCCTTTTCCTCTGTCGTCTTCAGTATCTTCGAGGTCGCTCTCCAGCACTGCATGCATCGCTTGATTCGTCTTTTTACTCGCTCCTGGTATTTCTTGCATCAGCATCTCTTCATACTTCATGTAACGTTTCCTGGTTTGCCTTTTTGGCGTCAGTTTTTGCCAGTCGTTCGCAATTCGTCTTACAATCGTTAAGTTTCGTTCGTTTAGGACTTTCAAGCCAGGCCCGTTTTCCATCTTTCCTTGTTTCGATGACAAATTTGGCTGGTTTTGCATATCTAGTTTCAATTCCTACACCAAAACTAAAAAAAGTGTGGTTTTTGTATATCTGTAGTGTGATCTAGTCGTAAGAGCAGCACCATATGATGAAACCACAACCTGTTTTCAGCTATGTTTCAATGAACAATTTTAATTTTCTGCGCATTTTAGCTGGGAATTTTCTCTGACGTAAAAAAGAAATTGATATTTTTGTGTGAACATTCGTGTATATAGCCTTGTTGTGACGGAATGGAATTTTTAAAAAAGTTGATTTTCTTATGTGATATTTTGTTTAGGTTAACCATAAAACCATAATTACCTTTTTAAGAAATGAATGTTAACAGTCTACCGTCAAAATGAGAAAAACCTAAAAAATATTACATACATTAAGCATTATTATTCGCCTAAATTTCGAATTGCGGCATATCTTAAAGTGTAAAAAGCGCATTATATTTTCTCATTGTTTGGCAAAAGTATTTTATTGAGTGCTAGCTGCCTGCTGTCATATTAACAAACATGTAGTCATTGATTTTGTTTTGAATAAGTTTTGATGACAAATATGAGCGGTTTGATAGAATACGAAACTAAATTCAAAACGTTTTTTCGGATGAAACCAAAGGAAATACTTTCGTATGCATTCACAGAATAATAAAAACATCCACATGTAAAACAAACAGTAACATTAATAGTAGATTTTTCAGCACATATGACATTGTGGTTACCATCCTTGTGTTCGGAGCTCAGACGCCAGGGTTCAAGCTTAAATATGCATGAGGTGGTAGGGTTGCCTTTATATGAACATAATTAATTGGTTATTTCTCCTCAGATCGGTGGCGTTGCTATGAAACGGGGGGGGGGGGACGAGTGCTTAAATTTGCAGGGGGAGAGGTTTTTTATTCATACCCCTTGTATATATTAACCACTTCGGATTTAGAAAATCTCAAATTCGAGAAATCGACCACCGTCCTCTCCCTAGCGACGCCACTGCCTCAGAACAGTATCTTGGAACAGTACAAGTACATCGGATCCCCTATCAGTCAGGCGATAACCTTTTGGGTTAATTTGCCGATCCGAGAGTGACGAAGATGATACGTCAATACCTCAATTTTAGGAGAAAAAAATAATGAAACTTCGTTTGGGTTGAGCTCAGCCTCGCTCCTACGCAGACTATAGGTTTTTCGTCCTACGCTCTCTCACTACAGTCTGCTTAGTCCAGAACAACATTCCGTTTCCTTTTGTTTCGTTAACCAACCACGAACCATACGAATAAATTACATTTATTAACAACTGACCAATCCGCTGCCTGGTATAACTTCCCAGGGAAAAGTCCCCTTGAAGTATAATAATAGATTTGCGATATGTTTATCGTCGGATTGCGCGGGGGCTAAAAGTGAACTACTTTATAAATAAATAAGGATGGTGAAAAAACAGAAACACCAAAGAAAGTTGTCGGGATCATCTGAAAGTTGTCGGATCATTGAACTTGAAAACAAAGCACAACTTATTTCAATTTTATAGCATTCGTCAAATCCGACATTATTTTCTTACCGTGAACTACTTTATAAATGTAGATAGATAAAAAACCAGAAACTCCAAAGAAAGTTGTCGGGATCAATTGAAGTTATCGCTCCCTTACGCATGGGTGGCATATATCCAAATGGTCACTTGAATATATGCCACACCTCTCTACGGTACAAAATAAAAAGATAGACACGTTAAAGCATCAAAATTTCTTTTCATATGTTCATTGATTTCTGATATTTAATTTTGTTTCTGCACTAAGAATTTATACATAGTAATTGCGTTTAAAATCGCGTTACCTCCTCGACCGGCTCGCGTCGTCGTCGTATATGTATTTATCAAGGCGACTTTTGTCGAATTTAAAATGTCTTCTAGGCCGGACATTTCAACGATTCAATGTTGTTAATAATGGTTAGTCAAACACTTTAACACTTCAAAATGAAAATATAGAGATGAAACAAAGAGAAGTCTAGTTTTTTTTCGACTAAACTCGTAAATGTTTTGAGAGAGAAGCGCATCAACTTATATTTGTCATAGCGCGTTGCTTACGTTGAAATCTAGTGTAAACATTATGCAATTATCTCAGTCGATCGCCAGAAGTATTATACAGTATATGAGATGAAATAGGAAAGAATGGACGGAAAATATGTGTAATTCTCCGACCACGGATTGCATTGTAGAGGGGGTATGTTAAAACACGATTTTTTTATTTGAATAGACGCCATAGGGAGGGGGCGATAGCTTCAATTGATCCGATAAATTAACAACTATATCCTTTTTCTTTCACAAATAACTCAATTGCTTTTTGTCGGTGTATATTCAACTTATAAAACTTGAAAACAAAGCAGAACTAATTTAAACCAACAACAATGGTCGCAAACCAGCTACGATGGTCGCGAACCAACAACGATGGTTGTGACTTCTCGATTCAGGAGTCGGCCTCTGATTGGTCAATGGCTTGGAAAGGAATTTGTTTCTCGAGTCAGCAGTCGGTAGACGAGGGAGTTAAACGATGGAAAATTCCGACTGCGATGGGGTCTACGTCCACGGCACTTCGTTTGATATTTTACAGCAGATACACTCGTGTGAGATAATGATTTTTTTATCGACGAAGCGCCTCACAAAAGCCATATTTAAGATGGCTGATTTACAAACATGCTAATATGAGTCTTCACGACCATATTTTCTCAGTGCTTGCCCAGGTGATTGCAGGCTTAAAAGAGACAGCATTCCAGGTCTTTAGAAACGAGAAAGGATGTTTTCAACGGTAGTTTTGTTGAAAAGATTAAGTTCTGTCCAATATTTTCACTCTTTTTATGTGTAAACAAAAAGAATACAAAAATATCATCGCAATTATGGACAATGATTGATGAAAATAAGGACAATAAGGCATATTTATATATATGCTATGCTATATCTATTCAATCTGGACCAGCTACACGCAAATATAATGTTTACAAACGCTTTTGAATGTTGACGTTGCCTTCTATGGTTATTGTTTTCATAGAACCATCGAAATTTTCTATTTCTAATTGACAATTAGATTACGAGCTTGAGATTTCTATGCGGTGATGGTTGATGAGGGCGAAGCCCGAATTTTGTTTTAGTAGAATCAGAGGTCTAACATGGAATATTTAACAAAAAATTTGATTTTTAAGCAATTTTTTTAAACGAAATCTCTATAGGAAGACGAATATATGTGTATATGTGTATGGAGGAAAAGATAGCGAGTAGAGTAACCAATCAAATTACAGCATTTACAATAGTATACTAATATGATTCTACCAACAAATATTAGAATGTGTCCGGGCGAGTGTAATACGCAATGCTGTAAAATAGCAAAGCACCAGAGAGGAGGCTGAGTTATGCTGACTTGTGTGACTTGTAGTTTGTCCAAAATGTTAACTGGTCGCTGTAATAATTTTATAATATGAAGAAAAATAAGACTTTTTAATGAAGTTGGCTTGAATAACCCCCCCCCTCCCTGCGAAACTGCTTCATGCAAAACCTGTTTTCACTATGTTCAAAGCATAGAATACAGGGAGGTGGGCGGATAATACATCCCAGTTGCTTGCAGTAAAAGTATTGTAAAGAGCTGCTGGTGTCCGCAAAAATATTTTAATATGCACTGATTAAAATTCTCAAAGCTTCAGGGAATTTTATGCCAGCAGATGATTGTAAAAGCCAGGGGTCGGTTGTACGAAAGCTGGATAGTGCTATCCACCGGATAATGACGCAAAGTACATTGACCTCGCAAGAGGTATAAAGTGACTTTAATTTGAAAATGATAAACTTTTATATAAGTACTTTTACAAGTTACTGAAAAGGTTTAGAAAGTTGCAACATTATCAGGTTGATAGTGCTATTCGTCATTCGTACAACCCAAAGTTGTAATATTTTGGGCGATTACCAATTACTTTATGAATGCTTGCACTTTTTCGCGGCACTTTTACAGTATTTGCACCGTAACCACAGAGTGAGAATCTGTTCCGCTTATACTTGATGGACACTGGATGATATTTCCAAAGCAACTTGTTCTGATATTTTGCCAGGGCGATTCTATGGAGTCTCTCCTTCGCAGGTTTCTATTATCAGTACTTCATTAAGACCATCTCATCTAAATGTAATAAAAAACCCCACAGGATGTGATTATTTAAAAACCTTTACGATGCTTTGCCTGTATGTTTAAAACTCTAGAGAATCCTGCTTTGTTCGTGTGCGAGTACACAGAATCTATTCTGTGCAGTAATTGCTTTTTAATTCAAGAGCTTGAGATTTGCCCTTAGATAGCTTTAATAAGTTTCAGAAGAGAGCATTATATATTTAGATTTCTCAAACGCGTTTGACTCCGTTGACTAAAAGCCAGATATTCCCGTGTTTCCGATGACGTGTTTCAAATCTATTACACCTGTTCAAGATTACATCTTCGGTCTCATTTCAATAAAATATGTGATCTCGTGAAAATGAATTAGATATTTTGAGCTAAGAAATTTCCTAGGAGAATTCAAGAGTTTTTTGGCAACATCTAAAATGCTTGCTATATGTTGCATTGGTTTGGTGTTAACCAAACGTTAACACTACTAAAGTGTTATTTCACTATAAATATGTGCAACCCCACACTGCGTTAATAAAAAATAATTAATTAATAGAACAAAATAATTTGACAAAATATTGTGACAAGAGCAAACAATAAACATTTGAAAACAGTTCTGCTGGCTACATCAACGTTGTGTGTGTTGCTAGCACTAGATGACTAAACTTTTTCTCGCAACATGCAACGAAATTCTACTCTTAAGAGATGTTAATTAGTGAAGAATGTTTGACACTTGGAATAAGACATTAGCAAAATGTAATGCAAACGCGTATTTGCCGATTAAACATGGCTTCATGCTAAAATTTGCTTTGCAAGTTGCAAGAAAAACTGCAGCGTATCACAGTGTCTTAAAATAGCGGAAATAAGCTTGCAAAAGACTGTTTAGCTTGAAACATGCATTAGGACGATTAAAGTTACACAAAATAAAGATAAAGAAGAGTTAGAATGCTGTGGTTTTGACATATTGTAAAGAACAATAACTATGAATCCCTTCCTTATGAGCAGAGGCGTTGTGCATAAGGAAATGTAACCCGTCGATGTATTGTTACAAAGTTTTACCAGTAATGAGCTATATGTGACAAAATTAGTTGCTCAAGTAGCTACTAAAATTTGTCAACAGAAAAAAATAATGTGTGATAACGTGGTGTAAAGATAAAATATATTAAATTTGCATCTTGTACAAAAGAGTCTGTTATCTTTTCCATTAGATGTGACAGTGTAAATATAGTCATACTTGAAATGGACCTTTCCCCTTTCAGAAAAAATTTGAAAAAATCGAAATAGGCAAAAATATCACCATAGCTTAAAAGAGCATCCCAACTTTACTAAAGTTGCGAAGTTTGGTTGTGAAATGTTGTAAACTGTAGAAAATATAGCCTTGCAAATTTGGCAAATTTTGTTTACATTTGTATTGCGCGTAGGAAAATATTAATCAAATATGACAACTGATTATCACTTTTCCACCCGTAATGCAAATATATACAAAATTTGCCAACTTCGCAAGGCAATACTTTCTACATTTTACAACATTTAACAGCTGAACTTTGCAATCTTACTAAACTTAGGATGCTCTTTATTCAAGCTGTGGTGATATTTTTGCCTATTTTGAATTTTCTCAAAATTTCATGTAAAATGGGAGAGGTCCATTGTCAATGTTTGTTGAAGTAGAATATAATAGCTGTCGAATGCGTGGAGATAATTGAATTTCTATTGTTAAAACAAAACCCTGTGAAAATCAAGAGTCTGCCATAGTATAGAATATCTACAATTGTGCAGAGTGGGCGAAAGAAATGGCAGGGATCTTCCAGGATCTATTTATGAACCGTAAAGGTGTGCGAGGCGGGAACCTTTTGGACAAATGGAATCCGCTAATTCTTTAGGTAGGATTCTTCTAACGGCGGCCTCAAGCTCTTTCTCCTTTCTTAGTAGAGGGTGGTAATGCCTTTACCTAAAACCCATAAGCCACGGTTGGGAATGCGACCAATACTATCAGCAACGGGAACCTATAACTACAAACTAGCGAAGTGGTTGGATGAGAAATTGAAATCCCTCTCCATCAACGAATACACCGTTTCAGATCCCCTAAAGTTTGCTGAGGAGTTATGTGGGAAACAAATGGCTAACGATGACATTCTAGTATCGTATGACGTCACATCATTATTTACCAATGTACCAGTTGATGAAACGATCCAAATTCTTGCCGACAAAGCGTTTGAGTAGGAATGGTTCAACTGGAAATACAAACTAAAGCTTGAGAAATCGGAACTTGTCGAGCTCTTGAATTTAGCAGTCAAACATCAGCTATTTCAAATCGACGGCAAGTCATACGAGCAAGTCGATGGAGTTGCATGCGCAATGGGTTCTCCGCTCGGTCCACTCATGGCAAATACGTTCATGTGCTCACTCGAGGAAAAGCTAGTTGAACGCAACCCGATGCCTTCCTTATACCACCGGTTCGTCGATGATTCCATCACATCACAACGTAACAATGCTTCCGCAGAGGCATTCCTTTCTACCCTCAACAGTTTGCATCCATCCGTTCAATTCACCATGGAATTAGAGACCAGCGGGGTAATACCTTTCCTGGGAGCAACGCTAATAAACAAGAACGGTCAATTAGAAACGAAGGTTTACATCAAGCCAACAAACACCGGCCTCATGCTCCATTATGATAGCCATGTAGACGTGAAGTATAAGAAATCGCTCGTCCTGACCATGCTCAATCGTGCCTTCCGTCTATCATCATCTCGAAAGTTCTTTACCGAAGAGTGTGAACGCATTAAGAAAACCTTCGTTCGTCTCAGATATCCCGTAGCCCTGCTTGATAACATCATAACGAGGTTCACTACCCAGCAGCGCGAAAAAGACGACCATCCCACAGTCGAGCAAAGAAACATCAAAGAGGATGTTGTACGTGTAATGCTGCCTTTTAAAGACCAGAAATCAGCAGACTCTGTGAGACGGCAACTGCGTAGCCTCGGCAAGACCATCGGCAGGAAAATACAGCCCATCTACACAAGCAAGAAGGTTGCCGCGGAGTTCCCAACCGCTGAAACGAAACCGGCCCTTGTGAATCAGCAATGTGTTGTTTACCACTTTAAATGTGATCTGTGCGACGCAGATTATGTCGGTTACACTTGCCGGCACTTACATCAAGGCATTGATGAACATACGTCTTCGGTTGTCCGGGAACATATGGTGGAACAGCATGGTGAAGATGCGAAGAATATAGAGAAAAGTTTCAAGGTGTTGAGAAAATGTCGGGGGAAATATGAATGTTTACTTTATGAAATGTTATTTATGAAAGAGCTTAAACCTAGTTTAAACAAACAATCGGACTCGATTCGTTCAAAACTATTTACTTAACATTCTCTATTAGCATATTTGTACGGTTTTGTGTATTTTGTTGTCGGATTGTTAGTTTGTTGTCAATTTGCACTCTTAAATTTAGAACTCTTAAATTTTGAAACTTTCGCATATGACGAATAGTTATTTTGCTTGCGCAATTATTTGTAAACGCTATTTATAATTAAGTAACGGTCTGTAATCATTTGAACTTGAAAATGAGGTCAAGATGACTTCGAAACGTCGTTCTTTAATAAATTTATTATCGTTATCATACTTGTCAGAAATCTTTATATTGTGGAAAATACAAATAATTTGCAAAGTCAAAATGATGCTATGGATTTTACTTCCTACTATTGATTTCAATGTCCAGGGATCTTCAGCGTGCAGTCAGGTTATTGATGTATGCTATGCATGTTATGAAAACTTATACTTAGTCGCGAAAGTTTGTCTTGCTACGTTCATGGTAGGGACTGTGACGTTTTTTTTATTAATTGAACGATCCATATATACGATTTGAGCGTTGATTACATAGCTAAATTCTAATCAGTGAACATCTAACTGGCTTGAGTGGTTGTACAAGGAATTAAACGGAGAGTAAAGCAGAACTGGGACGAGGATTCAGCCAATTGTGACCTAAGCCTTGAATATAGTTACTTTTGGATCAGCTCATTTTTCTGTTATGAAATGCATCGACCTTTATTACAAAATGAAGTTGCCCAGCTGAACGTCGAAGTTATATGCAGAGTCACTGATTCAACATTAGTTGCACAGTGGACAACAAGATAGCCGAAACTCTACCCCAATCAAACCAATAGCAGAAATTATATAGTAAAAAAAAGACTCATATGCAATGGCCTTTAATTTTTTGAGGAAATACCTAGGACGCAAAAATCTATTTCAAAAATTACAGCAAACTGGCAGCTCAAGCATGATTGGCGACCCCTAACTGCCAAAATCAGTCGTCTGGGGGCATTTATTCAGATTAGGTTAATCCAAAGCACGAGAAATCAAATTCAAAATACATTTTATTTATCGCATTGTGTGCTGCCTTCGGGAAGTTCCATGAAGCGCTGTTCAATTTCCAAGATGTTTTGAACGCTGGTGAAACACTCAAGAGTTTATCTGCATCAACATCGGCATCTAGGAAGGGAATTATGAAGAAAACGATCCTTGGAGCCCGGCATGCTGGCACAGTGATATAATCTCCGGATATTACTACTATTATGAAAAACAAAGACATATTTCCAATTAAATTTTATAAAGAGTATACTGTACTCCTCAACTTTTGATAAAATTAAGTATTAACTAAATAATTCAATCAAGCTTGACATCAACAACAGTAGAAAGTACTATATAAGCGACAAAATAATAGAAATGATGGCAGGGATTTTTGTAGAAAGTTTGTTAGTGGACTACAAATCCAACAGTTAATCTTACTAGCACGCTCATTGTTTAATTAAGGCACTTTTCACAACTAAACACATGTATGTAATTAAATCATACTTTGTATTAATTAAGATACAGAGTTTTTAAGGGAGCTAAATGTTAAATTTTCGTAATAAAACTTGCATGATTATTATCTTCGATTCTTTCTAGCGGCGAGTTTGATGTGAAACGCCATCATTGCCATCACAGCTGATAGAGATTTATCAATTGATCAGGTTTGCCCTTGACTTGATTAAAACATGTCATGAATTAAGAAAGTATTAGCTTGTCATTTTACAAAATTTAGCAGTTATGTACTCCAGTTTCTGAAGTGTTAACCCAAATTGAATTGTAATGTTTTTGAAGTTCAGCTGCAAATTCATTTTTCATAATTTCATGAAGCTACTCACGTATATCTGTTAGTCGGTTAGTGTTAATGAAATAAATACTCGACAAAACCTTATACAACAATGAGTAGATGCCAAAAATATTTATGCTTGAGCCGCACATAAACCACAATGTTTAAATTGTTTGATTTCATCGTGCATTAAAGATGAAACATAATTGTTCCATTAATCGATTTCCAGCTGGCACTTCAAAAGAAATGTACAACGCAAAACAATTCCTGATAATTTAATTGAATCTTGAGCTTCAGAAGATGTACTTTAAGAATTATTTAAATGAAGATGTGTTGGGCAATCATTTTACCTCTATATTCGAAGCTATCGTCAGTTATTGAATGCTGATTTTCTGAAATCGACATTTAAAATCCTTGAAAATTCATTTGATTTTTCCAAATAATCGTATCGTTTTATTCGTTCACTAGTTTTTTTTTTGGGATTTATTAAAGCGAGCTTTCGACTGCAAGTAGTATCCAATGGACAAATGAAAATGAAGAAGGAAATGTAATCGTAAACATAATTGTAATTCATTATCGTCGCCTTCATGGAAAAAGACTGTAGACTGGCGGTTAACATCAAAGTGAACTTTTTGACAGTAAAAGCGATCTGCAACGACCCATATAACATTTGTAGATTGTTTTCATCATAACAATTCAAATACTTTCGTTATCTCCACTTTTCCGTTAGGACTGCATGCAAGGAGCTATTTTTTAACTGTGCGCGGTATTTTTTTAGCTACTCAGTTTGTTCAAAACTAATGATCAAAAATATAGATGATAATAAAACTATTTATACTATATTGTTTTCCCCACTCGAAAATAATATTTATATCTTCGCTCCATCGTAATATCCTCAACTGTATTTACAATATTATACATAATAGTATTATATATGCGGTTTGTTATCATTCAAATCACTAATGCGCGAATGCGATATGACAAGAATGATTAATGAACTAAAACACTATTATATTTTTGAGCAATATAATTGTGCCAGTTTACTTTAAAATACATTTACATTCTGCGTGGAATATTTGCGTTGGCTGAAACGTCTTTTTTACGGTTGTGACGACCTTCCCTGAAATCGTGAAATAAGGGTTATCATGCAGCCGGCAAAAATATTTGCACATTAATGTTATCAGTCGGAGCATCACGTGAACTTCTGTGCGCTGCCTTGAAAATGGATTTGAATGAGTTTATAAAGGCACTATTATACGCAAGTTCAGTGATTACAATTGACTGGAAAATTTACGCTATAGCGAGTTACATGTTCGTTTCTCAGAAAAGCCGCTGGCGAAAGTTCGGGCTGTGTTGATTAAGCGCATTGAATTCGTTGATGCCTGCCAAGACACATAAATAATGACAAAAACAATCACCTAAAACCGCAATGGCATATAAAAAACACTGACGCAGTGACCGCTTGTCACGAAAGCTTCAGTCTCCGGCGAACAAAAGTCTTCACAAATCTATCACAAGTGATTTCTTTGTTGTATAAATAATCTATGCCTTTCGTTTTGAAATGTTGGGGTTTTTCGTTTTGGTGTACAATCAGAAACGTTTACCTTTTGTTGGGAATATAATGTTGTTGATATGCTCTCTCTTCCAAGTCTTTGTGCGGTCTGCTGGTAGACATAATCTATACTATGAGCTGAAGATGCTGAAGAGTCCGCAATGTAACCGAATGTTTTAACTACCTTTTGAACGCCCACTGTACGTTCATAAATGAATATAAACCGCAGAGGTTTAATTTCGAAAAGGTCAAAGATGCGAAATTTGGGCAATAGCTATTTATATCTGTAAGTATCTCTTTGTCATGAGCACAGCCGATGCGCAGAACGAACTTCGATCACAGCATCTTACACCACAGCATCAAGTGATACCCTAGGCAGCCCAAAACTACTCGTGTTTTTGATAATTTAAACATGCATTCAGTTTGTGGTGTGGAGGTGGTTGCGTAATTGTATATAAATATTAATAAGATTGGCAACTAAATACCAATCATTACAATTTTACGATGTACTGCCTCAAGAATATGGTCAAAAAACATCGAAAATATACCAAGAACACAAACAAGGTAACAATAAAATTTTTGTTTTTTTTACTTGCTTTCTATTAGGTTTTTGCTTGAAATTAACTTGAAAATTAATAAAATTAGCTATTTGCATGTTGTTATATTTTTTGCTCAAACAATGCGGGATGCTTACTAGCTGATACTGGTGTTTCCTTGAGATGTCGATGCAGTTAAGTCATTGGCTGCTGAAAGTAATTTCAGCAGCCTATGAATTCACTGCTAAAGCACGCAATAATTGTAACAAATAGTATTTTGTTGCCAACCTTATTAGTTATTATAAACAATAAGGAGCTTTAGATTTGACTACGGCTACGGCTACGACTACGAGGTTTGATGGCGTGCGCAGAAGTCGTAGTCGTTCTCGTTTCTGTTCGAACTTTATTCAGAAGAAAAACAGGCAACGAGAAAGGAACTTTCCGTAAATTAATTTTTATTTAGTCCATAACTCTCTCTACTAGGTTAGCTCTTTATGCAAAGAACAGTGCACGAACTAAGTGCAAGTAAGTGCAGAATAAAAAAAAACAAAGAAGTAAGTGTTGAATAAAAAAAACAAACCAGATAATATTTATAACGAGGTTGCAACTACAATTATATTAGTCATATATTCAAGAATATATTGTTAAGAACATAAAAAATCACAAATCTAAATATGACACATAAGTACAAAAATTGCTAGCTAGAATTTCGCAGTGTAGTTCCATATAGTATAGCTCAGTGTGTAGTTCGCTCATGTTTGTTGATATATCATGTATCCTTGATAGCTAATCAAGCAACAAACTGCAGCTCAAAATTTCCCGTTATAATTTACGCTATTGCTTGAAAAAAGACTCCACATAAACGCTAAGGATATGACAAGTATTTCTACAGATAATTTTCGAAGAAAAGCAAACGTAAACCAACTTTCAAAAGTATTTAAAAAGTCGTAGCGAGGACTACGAGATTTCTGCAAAATGTCGTACTCAGATGAGCGACGGCTACGACTTTTTCTCGTCTGTACGAGATGGCGTCAGCATATGGCGTGCGCTTGGCGCAAAAATGACGAATCTCGTAGTCGTAGCCGTAGCCGTAGTCAAATCTAAAGCTCCCTAATAACTCAACAACCGCTACGCCACAGACCGCAATATGAAACTGAATGCATGTTCAAATTTATCAATTGGGCTACCAAGGGTTGTGCACTGGGGAAATGTACGCTGCTATTAACAAAGTTCAAACAGTGCACGATAAATTTTGAACATAATTTTAGGTATGACATAAATTGCATAAATTTTATTTTATGTATTATTTAGGTACTTACACTTTATTTAGCAGCCATATTATTTAGCAGTCATACAGTGAATCATTACTATCTTAAAATGTTGCAGAAATGGCCATGCTTTTTATCTTATTAAAGAGATAAAATTTAACAGTAATCGCGTAGTCTTATTATACGGATAATCGAATATTATAGAATATCGTGAATAGATAAGTCGCGATCGAATATAATCGAACACATAAGGCGTCAAACCTGCAATTGATGCAATGGTGAAGCTATACAAAAGACTCTTGGTATTTGAGCAGTAGGTTACGCAGTTTTCTGGACAATAATCTTATATAACAAATCGCATATGCAGATAAGTGTACGGTTTGGTTTTTAATCTAACGGCCTAAACGCTTAAAATAGGTGCTACGAAAATTTCACAAAAGTTAAAAGTTTATGTGGAAACTAAGACTGTCAGCATCATGCTGTGTTGCAAGCACACAAACAACCAATTCGAGCAGCATTGAGAGAACACGCATGATGTTGAATAGAATACGTTGAGAAATAGAGTATGGAAAATGCACAAATCATTGAATGACAAATATCATTTTCCCCATCACGACAACTTCGTGTAAATTAAAAAAAAGAACTTTAGGTATGAAAATGTCCAGTTTCGTATTTTTAATGTCGTAAGCAGCCGTTAATTTTCATGATCTTCGCAATTTAAGTTTCAAACCGTCAAAGAATATAGCATTTCCTACTTCAGAAATGTTATATTAACGGACGCCTAAAGGCTTAAGTCAATTGTTTACGAGTTCCCAAAAAAGCGCGATAAATTCTAGACGAATCTGACTCTTGCTAATTTTCTACCAAGAATCGGCAATGCATATTGTACCGCGAAATCTAACGCTTTACCGAGCACAGCGCTTCGCTAAAAATATCTTTTTTCCAATTAGCCTGGATAAAAACATCTATTATCGGTGTAAATATGACATCAAAAAAATTAAATCGTATTCTAAGTCAATAAATTCTAAATTTACTATTTAAAGTACAAAATTATATTTTATGCTTTTGTCTACTTACATCGCTAGCCAAGGTTAATCTTATAATTTATGACGAGAAGTAAACATGTCTCGACGTTATACCAATCGCCTGCATGGGCAGACGGTTCATTGACGATAATCGGCCGTAGAGTAATATTTTGAACATATCATTCATAATTATTATCTGCACAAGATTCTGATATTTTCTAGCATTTGCGCGCACAATGACAATGGCCCACGCTTGCACACGTAATCTTAACAGGCATCAACTCCAAAACACTGGACATACTGAGACTGCAGTTGACTCATGCAAGTTAATTGGCAAAGAATTACCCCCAGCCTATAATGATAAATCGACAGACGAAGGTTCTACGACCAGTCTTTCCTGTCTTCGGCTCGTTTGAGCTACGTGTGCGTGTGAAAGGGCGTGTTTTGTTGCTGACAAGATCATCTGATAGGCAAAACGACATAATGTAACCTCTGACTGAAATACAAACTGGATATGGATTATATTTGGAGAAATATGCATGCAATATTTGATGCAACATTTGATCAGGAAGAAAATAAATTTTACATTTGTACCGAAACTTTGAAAATTCGTGCTGTGGCTCATTGGATATAGCATAGCTTCGCTTAGCATTGCTTGACTGGATGCAGCATCAAATTGATTAGCAAATTCAGCCGTCCATCGCACGTAAATTACTAATAACAAACGCCATATTGACGAAAAGTTTCTCTACCAGTCAGGGTGTCATGGATCCAAATATGCTGTGCTTAAATTCGTATGAGCGCAATCTCACGCTACGACATCGCCAGCTGCTTATTTGAAGCTTACTTTCTTTAATTTTCACTCAAAATTCCGTAAGGAGCCAAAACGTTCACGTGAAAAGTGTGTTTTTTTTCGTGAATGTGAATTAGCCCCGATTAAAGCGTTGTGATCACGACACGAGAATTGATGCGCGTGATTTGTTGATAGCTTCAAAAATCACACCTAAAAATTTGTTGAGGAACAATGCGAAACCAAAGCCAAGCGTGTCATTGTCTATGTGGGGCTAAAACATTTCATGTATCATCCTATTTCTATTCTTAAAGCGAGTTGCGTCTCCTTGTTTTATTTGCATTTACAATGCATTCAGATTATAATAATTATGTGAAGGAACATTAATCAAAAGTGGTGTGTAATACCTCATGCCCTGTGATGTAAAATTGAACCTAATAAGGCGTATTTATGAAATCGTATCAAATAGCATTAGTCGTAGCGAATATAAAATTAAGTCGAAAAGCATTCACAATTGTGAGATCTTGCTCCGCATGAGATAAACGTCTATTTCAAGCTTCTTTGGTATGCCTAATGAAAGCTCGGCTAATGGCAGTTTTGCAATTAATTTTTGTAAACATGCTTGTAAACTGTTCGCCACAAACGTTCAGGATAAATTATTTTTTAACATCATATTTTATGCAGAAAAGTCAGACTAAATTCACGACATTTTATCGTAAAAAATAGACGTGTGACTGGAAGCAAATAACGAGTTATTAGCGCTGATGAAAGCTCGGGATCATAGACGGAAATTTTTGCAATGATGAATAAATAAATGAATATAAAAGCTAATGTTTCCACAAACCAAAAGTAGATGCGATAGTGATCGTCGTGCAAAACTTCAAACTGAATTCAAAGAGAAATGTATTGAAAGAGTAACCGAGAAATGATCTGCCTACCTTAGAAGGAAGAAGAACAATTCAGCTCCTTGTGATGTCGATCTTAGCGAATACTGTTAAAACTAGCGGTTTAAGAGCGTTTTGTGCCGAAGCACTTCTAAATTAATGCAGTTCTTAAAAACAGCTGGCAATTATACAACAATATCCTGTGGAGTGGATATAATATAAAACTGAAACCTTAATTATTTAGAGCAGTGTTGAAACACGTCTAGAATGCTTTGGTTTACCAAAGTTAAGAAAAAAAAACTGTTTGTATTCATAAATCTCAGCAGTGTAAGTGTGAAAGTTTACCTCTAGAAAATACAAACACATAATTAATTCAGCCTGCACATCCTCTTCTATTATTACAACTTACATACAATTTCCAGTGGGTGTCATTATTCTAGAATGCATTTATAAGATCATTAATTTTGTTTGAATTTTATTAATAATTTTTCGCATCATAGGTGCAAACGTTTTATATATGATATTTTGAGCAGGAACTCATAGATTTTTTAGTAATAGTTATTAATTCGAAGGGAAAATTTAAAGATTCTCGAGAAGTTTTTAGTAGAGTGTATGCTTATTTATGAGAAAGAGCGTAAGCAAATTAATAAGAAGAAAGCATTTAATAAATGACAGGCAGCTCACGTAGTTATTCAGATTCAAAATTAATTGAATCAAAGACGACTTTAATATCAAAATTGTACTTTGTATGTTGATGAAAGAATGCTTATCATATTATATTATGTAAGAACGGTGGGATATTGCAATATTGTGCCGGCCTTAATTTATTGAAAAACCTTCACATACCACAGCTAGACTATGGAAATCGTGTACATGCAGCATTTGCGTTTTCTACCGTAACAGGGAGAGGGTGAAGAAACAATAGGTTTTCTATAAAACCGGCAAAAAGTACTCTCCGTGGACCAGCCAGCCGTAGCTAGAATTTTATCTATGCTGATTCCTTTACTATGAGCTGCGGAGGCTGACGCGGCTCTGGTGCTGTGAGCACTAAATACAGTAATATTTATACCAGCCTCTGTGAGGAGCACTTTTATCCAACGGGCAATTGTGTCAGTTGAAACAGGACGGTGAGGCTTTTGATAACTTAATAGTAGTTGTGTGTGTAGTCCACGAATAGTAGAAGTTTTATCCAGGTATTTCTTTAAATGTTCCACTGGACACAAATTCTTGTTGTCGACCAGTGCCTGGATCCGAATATTGGTCAGATGCTTGCCAGGTTTGGTGGTCTTGGTCTTGAGAACACTGCCAATGACAAAAACACACTCATTTACACGCATAGTCGTGTTACTGATATTCAAAACTTGAAGTGTTTGAACACGCTGACTTGTATTAAGCGCTAGCAGCATTGTAAGTTTCAAAGACAGGTGTTTGAGGGAAATGTTCTGAATGGGCCAGCTGCCCAGCAAATTAAGAACCACGGAAATATCCCAGATACTTTGGTATTTAGGTGACGCAGGACGTAATTCAAAAACACCTTTAAGCAGCCTTGAGACGAGGGGATGTGAACCAAATATGGTATTATCAAGCAGGATCAATATTGAGGACAATGCACTTCGAGCAGTATTGATGGCGCTATAGCCTACACCGGATTGAAATAATTCTGCCAAAAAATTCATTCCGTAAACAGCAGTGGCACAAAGTGGATTAATTTTCCGTTCAGAACAGTATGATTCCCATTTACCAAGGTAAGGTTTATATTGCTTGATGGTCCCGGGCCTCCTCGCACGGATGATAATGTCGGAAGCTGCAGTTGAAATTCCTTGGTTTTGGAGGGATCGCCTGACAAGAGGCAAATAAGTAGATGGAGTTGGGGATACAAGGGGTGAATATGGCCGGGGTTGCTGGGAAGGTGGACTGTTGTCTTGGTGTTGGGTAGAATGATTGGGTGTCGTATCAACAGACTGATCAGGTGCGGCCACCAAATCTGCGTTGGCCAGTGCGGGATTACAGCTACAGCTGTGGCCTTTTCTTCTTGAATTTTCTGCAAAATTCTAAATATGAGACAAAAAGGTGGGAAAATATAAGATAAATATGGCTTCCATGACATATGAAAAGCATTAATAGCAATGGTACCTGGATCAGGATGGAAGCATACATACGGCTGTATCTGAAAATCAAGCCGGGAAGCAAAGAGGTCAATGTTTGGTGAAACACCTAGTTTAGAAATTGCAGCAGCAAAAATGGGTTTATTAAGTGTCCATTCCATGTTGGTGTTAAAAACCCTGGATTGCAGATCCGCGTCTATATTTTTTGCCCCAGGGATGTAGACTGCTGTTAACCAGACGTTGTGTTCCATACACTAAAGCCAGATATCTTTTACTAGTTGATGACGATCTTTGCACTTACCCGTTCCCATATGGTTGATGTCTGAAAAGGCTGTCATGTTATCTACCATGACCTTGATATGCTTACCTGTAATAACCTGAGGTGTAAAGGATTGAAGTGCTAAATAAACAGCTAAGGGCTACTTTTCATCTGGGGACCACGACCCGCCAGTGGTCAGAGTTATTTCAGATCCGCCAGAGCACCTCCTGCCCGCGGGCTGATTGTATATTGACTAGTAACAACTATTTCAACGGCTTTTTTCGTTTTAAATATTTTTAAATGTGTTTAAGGATGAGTAATATGTTATGAACGAGAAAAAATTTTAAGAAAGAGAAAAACTTTGAAAAAAATGTGAAAAAAAACATAAATAAAAAAGCGACTCAATAGGTCCTCGAACCAGCGCTGCTCGACCCATGTAACACAACGCCTCTACCCACTGCGCCAAGGACGCTCGCTGAAAGAAACCATGATCAAAAATTGTATTTAAACCGTAACCCTAACCCTAACCTGAGTTTAGGTGACTAGGTGCTCTGACGGATCTTAAACAGCCCTAACCCCCGCCAGCACGGGTTTCACCAAGTATGCAACCCCAACCTACTAGAGAGGCATCCGTAGTAAGAGTAACTTCGGGTTGACCATGGCTTACAACATTGTAGCTATGGGGAGCAGAACTGACCCACCATGATAATTCTTGCTTAGCTTCTACGGAAAAAGTCATAGGTAAATCAAAATCCGCATTTGCTTGTGCAAGTGCCAGGGATTTGTCTCACTCGAGGTGACGAAAACATAATGAGCCAAACATAACACCAGGAAAAGTGGATATGATATACCCAAGGACCTGTGAAACGGTACGAATTGTAGGCAACTGAGAGAGTCATGTAGATTCGCATAAGGACTGAATCTAAGATGAAGCCTAAGAATATTAAACGTTGAGTCGGGACTAGTACTGATTTGCCCGGGTGAATAAGAAACCCCAAGTAATAAATTAATCTTACATAGGTTCTATGACATTAGCCAAACAACTATAATAATCGTCGCCTTGCAGGTACGAATCGTCAATATAGGGCGACGAAGCATGACCTAATTGCCGTAAAATGGAGTAAACTGGTTCGAGTAATTTCGTAAATTTACAAGGGCAAAACGCCAGGCCGTTTGGGAAACAGGTAAAAGCATACAACTTATTTTCCCATTGAAATTTCAAGTACTTTTGATAAACTTGGGCAATGAGCACCGAATAATAAGCGTCTTTAAGATCAATAGATGCCATAAAACAGTTTGGTTTCATTAGGCTAATGGCATCTTTAAGCGTATTCATTTTAAAATGAAGGTAAACGACATGCTCGTTAAGAGATTGCAAATTTAAAATCATTCAGGTTGTTCCGTCTTTCTTTGGACGAACAAAGATTGGGGAGATAAACTCCCCTGGGTCATGATGTGCTTCAACAATAACCGATTTTTTAAGAAGGTAGGCACTTCAGTTTGTATTGTTGTACATTCCTGAGCTGAAAATTTACACGATGTTTTAGGGTATCGATTGAAACTCGATATGTGTACCACGAACCATATCGAGTATTTCAGAATCGGTAGTTATTTCCTGCCAGTGGCTAAAATATTTCCGAATCCGACCACCCTCAAATGAGGCAACTTGCTGTAGAAAATGCTCTTTAAGCGAAGGCAAAAACGCCATATATTCGCTTACCTCCAAGCTATTCAATCTATTCACCATTTGGGAGTGAGTTAATACTTCTTGTTCGCCCCTCTCCGTGGTTTCTGTTGCGTGGCGTTGCTCTTGTTTGTCCACCGCGGATAGAGGCTTTTGTAGAAAAAAGGCTTTTCTCGATCGGTATTTCTGGATCGCCAACTTCGTGCGGATGGCGCACCTCTGGTGCTAGCTGAACCACGCTCAGGATCAATAGCTGTATTGCTGATTCGGTTAGATGCACGAATAGCCGCAAGTTGACTCTGCAATTCGTCACCAAATAAGAGGGACGACACAACCGTTTGCGAAGAGCATAAAGAAGCGTATTCTTTCTTTAAGAAAGGTTTGAGCATTTCTCGTCGGCGAAGTGATAACTAAAAATTTCCATGTCCCAAAAGAGCAATTGCATCTATCTGAGACGTCAAGATGGTATCCCATTGGGAATTTTCTTTAGTATTTGGGTTAATTTGCCAACGGTCTAACAAAGCTTGGGTGGATTTAGCTAAAGCTGACCCAGCACTGGCTAATGCCTTTTGCACAGCGACAATGTCCGAGATTCGATATTCGCAACCAGATTTCAGGGTTAACATTCGGCGCGAGTAACCGTCCACAATTTTCAGGACGATCGTATTTAGCTAGCTTCTCTTTAAGCTTTATATACGACAACGACGCCAACCAGCTTTTGTCTAAGATGGTTGCAACTGGGCCGATACTTGGCTGCTTGTCTGGTCTTCGGACAGGTATTCAGCAGCCAATGTTTTAAGAAACTCGTCTTCTTCGTCGCATTCCGCGGCGCTTTCGCCATATAGCTGTAGTGTGAACTTGACAAAGTTTCGGTTGCAAGTGATCTGACTAGCTTCGCGCGCATATCTCACATGACTCCTTAGCGACCGTAACCAATCACGAAGTAGAATTCATGTGCTTCGAGGAACATTCATTGCGCGCCTACTTCATATAATACATGAAATAATCTTTTTTAAAGCAACAATTTGTTATTTAGCTTCAAATATTGCTCCGAGGACCATTTGTTCGCCAGGTAGGGGACTGGGGGGGCGAGCCCCTTAGTTATATATTATTTTAATACTCGATTCTGAGATCTTTCTAAATGCGCAGTGAAAGTGTGTGTGTCTAAGGGTGAGTGCGATTATTTTTTGAATTTCTGATGGGCACAATTAAACAACACCACTGTGTCGCTTTAAAAAATCAACAAAACCTCTCTGAAATCCTAAAACTAGTTAGCGACCCTATGTAAAAATAAAATATTTACAATTCAACACAAATTTTATTGTGTACCTTTTCGGAACAAATTTACATAGATAAATCGAAGTTAATTTAAGAATTAGGATATATTACAAAATAGATATTTATTATTAAAAGTTTAAGGATACACTGTGTATAAAAATATCTATTAAAATAGCCTATTATTAAGGAGAAATGCTTTTAACATGTAATTTGATCTTAAAACTTTCCAAGAATGACATTATCTTCAAATCATTATCCAAGCTGCTCCATATCTTTGTTCTTTCATAATTAAATGTTCATTGTCTTATTGTAGCACTGCACGTTGGTATCTGAAAGAGCTCTTAATTACGAGTGTGACGTCAGTGGCGGATCTAGCGTAAGTCAAAATAAGTTACCACAGCTCATTCGAGGATATATTTACATTTTAAAATACCTTCAAAGCAACTTCATTGGCTAGATTTTATTCTTTTGAAATTCATAACCTATAACATTGTTATAAAGTTATGTTGAATTTAAAATTGAGCTGCTATAATTTATTTTGACCTACCCTGGATCCGCCACTGAACATGTAATTCTAAACGTTTGCTAAATATTTTATTGCCTAAGTAAGGCGGAGCTAAGTCGTGAACACACTTCTACATCAAAACTGTATCTCTAAAAAGCAAGTGTTCCTTCACCGGGAGCCAATTCAGCTCTCGAAGTTTTGGCGTGATGTGATCGAGCTTCTAAGTATTTGTCACAATCCTGCAAGCAAAGTTTTGTACCGGTTCCAACTTGTTAATAGAGAGTCTGGAAACGCAACGTAACTGCAATGGCTACATCTAAGCCCGCGCGGCTGGACTGGATCGAGTAGAAATTCACGTTGTAATAGTGCCAGAAGTCCTGTTGACAACGCCACGTGCCTTATTTTGCCGTACTGTAGTAAAAAGTAGTAGTAGTAAAAACTTTATTTAAAAATCACACGCTATCCTAGTCAACTACATAGCTGGTTTCCACTAGCGGCGTGTGTACATACATATAGTTATTTTTATATTACATTACATTCTATACGAACGTTACACAACACAAATACAGCAAATTATAATAAGACATGCGTAAATAATAAATATGAAAAGTAGATCAACTATTTATGAGTGCAAAGACGAGTTTTAAATATTGTAAATGTAGCTGAACCACGCACATCAGCTGATAAAGAATTCCAAACTTTTGCTCCATCATAAGAAAAAATTTTTTTCGCTTTTCAGTTTTAGGTTGAGGCAACTGCAGTGAGGTAGAAGATCCCCTAAGGTTATACTGAATAATATTTCTCTTATGTTCAAACAGTTTCTCAAGCGGACTCAGAGCCAAGTTATTTAGAGCTTTGTAAATTGTTTTTGCTTTTGTTTTGGCTCGTCGAGTCACAAGATTTTCCCACCCTAATGCATTTAGTGCCTCTGGTCCTGGAATATCATTACTAAAGTTCATAATTACACTCGCAGCTCTATTTTGAAGTTTCTGAAACCTGTTTGAAAGTCCGACACTCATGGTATCCCATACCTCACTGCAGTAGTCAAAATGAGTATTGATTAAGGCATGTAGACACTTATATCAGAGTTTCTCGATCAACAAGGTCACGAATCTTTCTGATAGCTTCTATTCCCGATCTAACTTTTTTGGCAACTTTGTCGATATGACTATCCTACGATAATCTGTCATCGATTTAAACTCATAGTACAGTTGCATTACCGACTTGATTTATCTTAACTTGATTAACTTCAATTTTTGGCTTTATAATAATAGAGGCTGTAAAGAACGTTGAAGAGATATGGCTACAGGGAAGGGAATTTGATGTTATTTGCTTTCCGATTTTATAATAATTAGAATAAGTTATCCATTTATTTAACAAAAAACTTTAAAAAGGTAATTTAGCAATTGTTTTTATAAGAAACTTTTACCAATGAAGTGGACACATGGTGACGACGAACATTTGATTCGTGAATTACTTGCTGATCCCTCAATTTTCAGTCATACTAATTTCAAATTCATCTATATCTGGTGGGAAAAAGGAGGATCCTAGAGATATCACAGGGTTTCAGTACCCCAGCATGTCATTTCACAATGTTATCAAACAATATTTGAAATATGCATTGACAAACTGTTTGTCTATATATAAATTCTAAGTGTGTGTGTCATAACAAAAATAGTGATGAGCTGATCTGCTCTTCAAACTTTTGAAATTATTCTTCCAGAGATGGTGCTGATGTTGAAAATAATCTGACATGATATTGATATTGCCATATTAGCATGCATGAGCATCCTGTAAAAGTGCACAATCATTACAATTTTTCCATGAGCGCGTGAAAAATCGACAAAACGAAAGTACTTTACGAGTTACGACTTCCCCAAAAGTCATTCTATACGGACACCCGCACGGAGCTTGTGGGAATACTATATGCTTTAACTTCATCTGTAAGGTTGGCATCACGAAATGGTGTTTGTAAATGAATCCTGAGCGGATATGCTGGGTCGTCGTGGATACAAAATGCTTGACCAGTCGGAGAGTGAGCAATTCTCTCCACATCTCTCATTTAACCTGACTCCCCAAGCATACCGGCGACGTATTTAAATAAGTACATAAACTCTCGGAGTGACAGTCGACCAGCATTTGTCGTGGAAAAGTAATACTGATATTATTTGCGGGAAAATAACATCGGGAATTTCTGCTCTTAGACGTTTAAAGGATTTTGTTGATAGGCAAACACTTCTTTCCGTTTATAATGCTATTATCCGCCCATATTTCGATTACTGCTGTGAAGTATGGGATGTGTTCAGTGAAACACAATCTAAACGACTTCAAAAACTCCAAAATAGAGCCGCTCGAATTATCATGAATATGAGCAATGATACAGATCATTCTGTAGCATTGAAAGCGTTAGGCTGGAAAACACTCAAAGTAGAAAGGAAGAAAGCCAAGGCAAAAATGATGTATAAGTTGTTAAATAACATGGGGCCTCAATCACTCACCAATTTATTCACTTATAAAGGTGAGACGACTAGCTATAATCTCCGAAACATTTCAGGTACACTTTGTTTACCGCAACCGCGTACTAATAATCTAAAAAAAAGTTTAGTGTATGATGGATCATTTCTTTGGAATTCCATTCCTAAGGAAATTAGAGAGAGCAAATCCCTTTCTTCCTTTCGGACGAAAATCGCTGCTTACTTTGATAGTTAAAGCAAATGTGCATTGTAAACACCTCGCTACCGCACTATATCTTACATTTTGTAAATAGCTTTTAAATATTTTTATGTATCTGTTACCTGCTTCACACGCCCCTCGTGGAAATCAGCTTTTGTTGACGAGGTTAGCGTGTTTAAATAAAGTTTTATCTTATCTATCTATCTTATTTCCTTCCTTCTGTTAAGAAAATAAAGCAGCCGTTTTTGTGAAACACAAAAATAGGTAATCGGACATAATTTTTCTCATGATTTGGAAAAACTTACCCCGTAGACCAGCAAGATTCGCTAAAAGACTCTTGGCTTATAAACGGGTATCCCATCGCCGAAGTAAATAAAAATACCAATCGTAAATGCGATTTAGCATCAGATGGGTAATTTTACAAAGCTTAGGTGTAGATCGTCCAAATCTCGGGACCACGTCAATGTCGCAGAATCGAGTGGGATAAGCGAGTCTCTTTAATTGTACCCAAAGCGCTTCCAAGCCTTGACAGTAGCAGTAACTAACAAAACATCTAGAATTTCATCGTTGCTTGTCATACTTGTTTGCTTTTCCTACCATGAATAAATATCAAAATATGGCACCGCGTAGAATACTTCCACAAAAAAAAACTTTCCAGGACGGCGGTTAAATTTTCGCGGGCTCACCCCGGTCAGATAATCGACGTAGCCGTCGCGTTTGCCTTGCGCTTCCCAAACTCTCTAACAATATTTGGCTAAAGTATTCCACCACACTGAAGAGCAATATAGCAGTTTGCTCATTAACAATGCTGATATTAAGAGGCATAAGTTTTCTAAATACAAGCCCTTTTGATCTGTCAAAGCTTCGACACACAACAGAAGACCACGTCAGTGACATGCTGGCCATATGTTAAATGAGAGTCCATTATCAATCCTAAATTTTTGGCTACAGATACTGGTGTAACGGTTTAAACAAAAAAAATTAAGCTCATGCCTTAGGGAAGATTTTGATATATGCTTATTGCCGCGGTGCAGTAAGCATTTACTTGGTTTCCTTTGGATTAATAAGTAGGTGAAGCCCAGAGCAGTAATTTGCTACTTGGCCAAGATTCTATTGAAGGTGTTCCTTTGAATTATTTGCGTCATTGCCACTCAACGAAAAGAAAATCTTGGAATCATCCACGTATATGAGTCAACTGTAAAATAGGACACGTGCCAACACGTTTATGTATATGCTAAATAGGAGCAGAGATAAAATAGCGCCTTGTGGAACTCCGTGAGTGATGCCAAGGAATGGCAAAACAACCGTGCTAAATTGGACAAATTGCGTCCTACCTGCCAAATAGCTTTTGAAGAACTTCACTACTTCAGAATATAGTTCGCAGAGTAAGCATAAACTCAATATGAATGAGGAGAGACTGCAGATTAACGACTGGTAACAATCATTTATGATGTGCATGCTAACTTTATTTTTACCTGGGGTCTTTTTCGTGAGCATAGACGTTATAATGTTTTTAGCTCAGGAAACAGGATTAAACCTGAACATCTCAGATTCATTTGTGGGATGAAGAAGGTTGGACACTGGGATGATTGAAATATTTGGAAAATTGTTTTCTTGTATTATTTGCGATTGTCAATAGTAGAAAAGAAGTGGTTGAACTCTTCTGGAACTATCTTTTGATTTTTACTATAAACAACCGACCCTATTTCCACATAAGCGACCGTATGTTTAATAATCTTCTATAAAAAGCCGATATTGTTTTTGTGTGTCTTGATTACGAGCTTTTTATGCCAATCATCATGATTACGTGTCTTCATGAAAATGCCTTGCACTAATCGGTCTCTCATTCCATCTCACTTTTTTTTAAATTTCAGGTGTTGCATTGGAGGAAGGGAGGTGGAGTTAAGACCATGATCCGATGACCTTTAATAAACCTGGAATTCCCGCCATGAAATATAAAAGTTTGCAGAATCTAGTTCTTAGAGTCAATTATGAACTCAATATGAATAAAGCAACAGCAACAGATTAACGACGATAGATTATACAGACATCCCACCTCTATTATCTAGAAGATAATAATCTATCTATCAACCAAGTACTGTACAAAAAGAAACCAAGGCATTTGTAAACTTTACGTAAAAGAATAAACATACGTGTATAATTGATAAATAAATCCTAGACTATTGTGAGTCTTCTTTTGGCACCGCCAAATCTTTCACGGAGGCATGACACGTCACTGACAGGTTCCATCACACGACACAGCACTCATGCTAATTGTTTTTGAACTATATTCTTATGATACGCTTTTTGATCACCTTTACTGCTTCGCTTATTTCTTTTCACTGCATAGGAATTCTTCATACACGAAAACGTTTCTATACTAGGAGTGCACATCTTACTTTATCATCACAGTCAGAAAAACTTCTTTAGCAACTCTTCAATAGTAATCTTTTCGCAACACGTTCTAGTGTACCATTTTATATTGCATGTATCGTTAAAATGAAATTAGCAAAGAAGCCACACCCAATTGCAAAGCCGTTTTAAAATTCAAATTAGCAAAAATGCTACACCCAATGTGACGCTGTCGTTAAGGGGGTCCAATAGTAAATAATTTCAAAATTCATCGATTTTCAAAAATTTTACAAAATATTGTTAACGGCGTTCTCTGAACATATCCAAAATTTCAAACAACAAAATGAATTATAAACGGAGAAATTCAGCAAATTCTACACCGTGTTAGGGTAAAGCCATGATTTTACCCAGAGCAAATAATGGTATGCAATTGGTTTACTCTATTGTGTCCTTGTCCATAGCATTGTTCGATTAATGTTATTCTAATGCATGCAAAAACTTTAAAGCTAGCAGTTTTTCTCAAATTGCCGAAAACAACCAATCGCCATTATTGCATGCGCAATATCTCAAGAAGTATGTAAGCTATTGACTTCAAACTTTCAGTGTGTGTTCAGTGTTACATTCTCTTGGAGATGAACCAGAATCATAAAAATATTTGCAATAGCATGCAAGTTATGATCGTCAGTATCATCTCGATAATATCTAGTTTCAATATTTTGTCCGCAAAAAATTTATTTTTGCCTCAATCACCATAGTTCTGGTTCATCTCCAAGAGCATGTGATATACTATTAAAAATAGAGTTATTTTAGATTTTTATTATTCATAGTTGTTGAGATATCATGTTTACAAATATATGGATTTTTCACCATCAGGGAGTAATTAACATGGTAACCATGGCAATGGTAACTTTGAAAAACTTATTTTTATGTTTGTGGTACCATGTCCTAACACCTGACCAAAGATGAACTGCATAGCAATAAAACACACAAAATTTTTTTTTCACTATTGGACCCCCTTAAAATGAAATTAGCAAAGGTCCATATCGAACAGCTGAGCTGTTGCAAAAATTATATTTAGCAAAGAGACTACACCCAGTGATAATCAAGCTGTCGTTAAAATGAAATTAGCAAAGGGACCACGCCTAATTGCTAAGCTGCTACAAAATTCAAATTAGCAAAGGCACTTCGATTCACCCAATGCTAATCTGTCCTCAAATTGAAATTAGCAATTAAATTGAATACGGTGATTCCGCCATCTCTTCCCTCCCTCCCCATTTAGATAGCAGGAAACGACTAGGGAAAAATTTCCTTATAGACAATGCTCAGCGATTGTTGGGCCATTAAAACATTCCTCCCGAGTAGAACACGCCTTATCCAGAATTGCCAGAGCCATCCGAGGACAGAAAAATGTCGGGGGCTAGGGCCCACTCATTCAGGTGAAATAAAATATACCCTCTCCGAATTAAGCAGAAAAGATCGCCACCATTCAATGCTGAGGTTGCGTTTATTATTTAGACGTATAAAACAAGATTTCCTGCTCGAGTGGCCTTTCAATAAATCAAGGAGCGCCGCAAAAAGTTCCGCCTTAGAGGAAAGACACTGCATGCATGGCTTAGTTTGAAACCAGCGATTGTCGGGAGACAATGGAATACCAAAGTTATTAAATGGATAAAAACAACGTTACTTTTGTCATTCATTCAACTGAATTTTTTTAATTCCAAATAAGACCAATATGTTTACAATTTAAACTGTGTTTAATAGCTCCATAGGCGATACATGCCCTATTCTAATGTCTATAATTTATTTTAACATAAAGGTCAGGTAAATAACCTGTCTTCAAGTCACCCATTACGCCACGTACACTAGAAAGAGAATAGAATAGAATAACGATTGTTTTCTAGCTACCATAACAAATTACAGCAAATGTTTATAATATTTTTGTAAAGCTTGAATCACGTGCATTTCTTTGTCTCAAATGAATTGACTTTCAAAGTTGACAATATGAGTACTATATTTCAGTTATTTTAATGTTGTTAAATGTATGCAAAAATTCAGTAAAGTTGCTTAAATGATCGAATTGATTGCTCACACAATAAAATTCAGTCTGAAGATGTGTCTCGGAAAATATATTTATCTTTTGTATTAAGAAAAAAAGGAAAACTTCTTCCCTGGGTGTAATTTATATGCATATAACATGTAAATCATATTAATGCATTGACATAGTATATTATATCTCACTGTCATGGCAACGCTGTCATGGCAACGATTGTACACGCAAGCACAGGTTGGCAAGTTTTCGTAAACAAAAATAGTGGAATGTGCGAAAAGTTTGATGAGCTTCACGAAGAATTATAAAGTATTTTGGAGGCCTAGGAAGTTGAAAACACAAATATTTAAAAAATGAAAAAAAATTTTCTGTACTTTTCGTTATAAAAATAAATAAAAATCTGGCTATTTTGTATTTTGGAGCATAATATTCACGAAGGTATGTTCAACTTGAAGAGTTAAAAAGTTTATTCTTACGGAAGTTTTTTATTTTCGGTATAATATATCATTTATAGAGCCTCCGCTCGAGGAATTCGGTGAAATATTTCCTTCAGTGATGATATCATCACTTCAGAAAATATTTCATCGAAAGCCCCTCCCTCCAGGTCCATAAAGGACAATTAAACATAATTTCACATTGTATAAAGGATTCAAGGACATCGATTATTCCAGTAAAATTAACTTTCTTACATGCAATTCTGACTTATTGCCAATACGTTACGAATAATTAATTTTACTAGTTAGTTTGAAGTAGCATACACTGTCAAAATACATTAATTAAGCGAGTAAATGTGATTTGCATAAGATGAATTACACGCTATGTACAGCTATGCACCCCAAAACTCCATTTTAATAGAATTCGTCGGCAAATTAGCGTCTTTCATTCTCGCCTATTAGTTTAGGCAAGCAGATTCACTGGGCTACTCTTACTAGCAACTAAATAACTACGCAAGTAATAACAGGGAAATGAAACGTGGATGTGCTACTTGCATGTCAAGTTAATCAATATGTTTATTAAGAGATTTGCAAAGCGTTCAACGTTTAATATTTCATATATTTAATACCTTGCACTGATACTTTTACACACTTTTCTACTGCTGCGTTTCAATTTTATTTCAGAATCAACTTCAGAAATATGAAAATCCAGATTCATATTAATCTAATCTACGTGATACTAATCTAGAGTTTCATTTATTTTATTCGATTAGGCTTGCTAAATTTTTCTACAAATTTTACAAAAAAGACGACAATCTTAGAGCCTGGTTTTTCGGTCTGTGAAAAAATGATTTCTGTACAATGAACGCGGTGGAGGTGTCAAGTTTAAAGGAACAGTTCAACATTTGGCGAGTCTTGTACTTTGAAGGTACGCTCCTAAGAAACTTAGCCATATTATTTTTTCCATATTGATCAAATATGAACGTCAAAACGTCATATTCATGTACCCATTTTCTAAAATGCCAAAGCAAATTAAGCTTTTGAATTTGTACCTGTACACTATCTCAAATAGCTTTTTATTCGGTAGAAATTTTAGCAGAAGTTACTAGTTTTAGCTTTTACTTTTTCGCAGAATTTCGTCTTGTTTTCCTATAGCTTAATGAAATTCGCCTTTATGCCGTCGTTTCTTTCTTTCAGTCGTTTCCGAACCCAGTAAACAACCCAATAAGATTATTGTATCCAATAATTAATTGGGATTGTCGCGGTTAGGGTTAGGTTGGAGGTTTGGGTTAGGATTCATTTATATGCATGAAATTCCAATTCCAATAAGTAACATAATTGCTAAAGGACCACTACAATAGACAAATTTGGCCAATGTTTGTTTATACCTAAATACCTATATTAGCTTGCGGCAGCGTAACGGAGGACAAAATTAACTACGTATTTAGAAGTATGGACATGAGTAAATAACTCGTATTCATCACTCGTATGCCTGGTTACTTTAGTCCTGATGTACTCTTCTGCAAACGAGAACAATGGTATATAACCTTGTGAATAATCCAAAGTTGGGAATTTGGTGGCAACGGAAAAACATTGTAAGCCAAATTTGTCTATGATAAAAAATTGTTTGTCTACTTTTAATTAATCTCAATTAAACATCATTTGAGTATGCACCTTGAAGACGCTTTCAGTTTCATAATATCTACCCTTGCCCTCGAGATATTCTGCTTTGAAAGGCAGCTAATTTTTCACGTCATCTTCTCATGCATTCGAAATAAGACTGAGTGACCAGAGACTATCATCTCTAAAAGAGCCAGCAGAATTTAAAATACTTTTGTACATTTATGAATTGACAACATTACTATATAACTTGAATGATTTCTGCTTTTTAGTTTCTAAGATACTTCTATTTTTCCATGTAGTATCTGGGATTTGTTATGCGTGAGAAGATGACATCACAAGCTATTTACATGTTTTAAGACAGTGAATATCTGGAGAACGGGACAAGTATCCAAAAAATAAAAAATGTCTTGTTCGTTTACTTATAAATCACGTTTGATTGAGATCAAGACAAAATAGACGATTTTTCATCATATAGTGCTCCTTTAAACGTTCTCATGATCGTCAATAAGCTTATTGCATTTACAGCGTTCGTTCATGTAAAACTTCAAAAGTTGGCACCGTGTATTACGCCGTCTTAATACGTGACACTCGTTCGCTGTTTAAAATATACGCAAGCGATTGGTCAAATCGATCACTGCTGATTTTAAATCGGGCGTTTTGAAATTAGACAGGAATGCAGTCAGCAATTTTGCAATGGAATTCAGATTTGATGGAGCTATGATTTCATTAGCCGAAATTTTCTTAACAATTTCTAAAACCCGCATTACCTTTCGAGTTCCTCATCCCTGATGTTATTACATGCCTTTTTGTGGCAGTTAATAAAATCAGTATCCAGTCGAAATTATCTCAAGTCTAGAAATTATCTCGTGCCTTTATTTAATATATATCGCGAGCTCATTTTACTTACTCTGCAGACAGAAGAACATGCTTCTCTGTTTGTTGTGGGAACTTTATTTTGGCAGTATTTATTGCATTTTGTTCTGGCAACCTATATAAGGATTTTTTAAAAAAATATTTACATAACAACTCTCGATTTAATAACTGTCTCTCGATTTCATCGAAAGCAGTACCTTTCAGTAATCTGATTAATAAATTTTTCACGTTTATAGCTCAAAGAAAGGAGAATTAAGGACTTGTATAAATAAGAGTTGAAGAGAACTTTTGACCTGTCGATGTCTTGCACAAGAACCCTCTTGTCATAGGCAATCTAGTAATCGTTATTATGGTCTCTCAACCAGGGACGATTTTGTGATATGATATTTTGTGAGATTTTACTGTATTCATCATTCGCTTCTAAGTAAGTTAATAAATTCCTTTCATGTTCACTACCTGGCGACATAATCTAATAGTAAGCTCTCGGGCGTGTCAGTACTGTGACAATTGAAGTTATTTGAAAGAAAATTATTTGGCATTATTAACAATTATTAAAAAGAGTTATTACTTTTCAAAATAACCTTTATGTAAATAATTTGTGATGGTTAAAAACGGTAAATGAAATCGTCATATCCGTCATATTCATTTAGATTACCCCATCAAAGAATATTGAAAACACAAATACGACATTATATGACGTCAGACTAATTTCTGCTTATGCCAATGGCGGAAAAACACACATGGGTGCAGCAGCTTGTGTCTTGTTCACGTTTCAAGCGTTAATTTCAAAACCGATATAGCTAAATACAAATAAATATTAAAACAATTATTGAGTTCGGTTATTGAGTTCTCGTAGGATATGAGAGATTGTTAAGGCCTTTGTTTGTATTATCTGCCCAGGCCGAAGTCTAAGTGTAATATAAGTTATTTAGGGTTAACTATATGGTAATTTAGGGTTTACAACATGAATATGTAAGTAGGTAGCAATAGTATAATTGTTGCTTTGAAGAGTTGCATTAGTGAGTTGGTATTATACGAAACTGAAGATATTACACTCAGGTTTGAGGCTTGAGGCTTATTTGAGCTTTGTTAAGACACAGGTTAGTGCTATAGATACAAAAACCTTATTCTTAATAATTCTTTATTTCCTACTCGAACTCATTCAGTAATTGTTTAATATCTTGTTTGAAATAAATCACTTACGTTTTCGCAACATTTGTTCCCTACATAATGAAAATATTAGCAAACATCAGTTATTATAGTATCAGTTGTTGTATTTTTGATAACATCTCTATAATTTTTGAAATATTAAACAAAACAAAGGCCGTAGTTGTGTAAAAATCGATGAAGTGCCAGGATGAAATTGTTGTTGTCTTAAAAAAAGCAGTTAAGAAATAATTTATGTTGAATGCGAAAAAAAGATCTTGATTTGAATTTATATTATACTTATTACATTAAATACGAGCTGCTTGGAATTGCATTCAGGTATTAGCTAGTTAACAGAACTTTTATAAACCTAGCAAGTTGTTTGTAAACAATTATACAATATGACCGAATGCGAGCTTGATGTGTGTCAGTATTTCCGAGATCGAGCATGCTACAAAAAAAATCATAGGAGTAATTATATAATTTCTCACTTTGGATTTTTTCTTGATGACATGCAAACATTGAGGAAAGCTACAAAATTTATTTATTTTTTTCTTTACATTGGATTTATATTTCATTAATTTTTTGTAGCATGAAAACATTAAAACTTGAAAATGATTAATACCTTCGCAATCTATCTTCTTTCTGATTCTTCTAAATGCCTAAAATACATAAAATGTACGCGTAGCACACTGCAATTATTTTCAACCCAAAGACAGCTGAATTCTTGCCTAGCGCGCTACTATTTTGACTAAGCGGTTTGAAAACTGAATATCAACCGTACAGTACATTTTTTTCAGTTTGAAGTTTTAGCGGTCCGTTTGTCGGCAAATAAGACTAGTTAGGGCCATCTGCAGAGCTATTTGAAATTGAGGATTGTTTTACAGTTTGCTATATTTTCTGGCAGAAGTAGAACAAGGACAATACGACTGGCCTCGGGCACGTGTCCTTTAAATTTTAGTTATCAAAAATAGCATTTGAGTGATTCTAATGCATCATATCACATTTCGTTATATTATAAATAAAATTTCCTTGATTATCATTATCACTCGTCATTATATAGAGTTCTGCGTTGATATTTTAAAATTTTGTTTTAAACAATAAATGTATTGCCCAACCGAGAACCTCTAGAGCATTAAGTATTTTATATTTTATATTGGAGCTTTGCACAAGAACGGAAATTGTTTTATCGTCATGAAGAGACATTAGGCAACACAACACTGCGGAGCAGCGTCAACGTCAAAATCAATGTAAAAGACCAAAATCTTATCGAATTTTAAACAATTTTTTAAACAAATATTTTCAACTAGAAATAAATACCGAGATAGAAGGATTTATGTTATGAAAAGTTTTCCAAGACGCGCAGGGTGCGCGGGCTTTATATGACATAGATCCTGTCTTTCGAGGTAATTGACTAACTTAATTTATATCGGAGAAGGTTTTGTAAAAGAGTCTTTACTTCAAGCAATTTAAGGCCAGATTTTTTCATGAATTTGATTCAAAGTATTTATCCGAGATAAATTATTTATTCAAAGTATTTATCCGAGATAAATGCTTCGGAACATCAAAGAAAACCGATTCAAAAAGAAATGAATGTATTGAAGTTAGTAAAATTAATTAGCGGTATTACACGAGACATCAAGAAAGAAGAATGTGATCATTTTTCTTACTGAATTTAAATCTGATTGTTTTCTGAATTCAATTGCACATTTTATGCATGAGTGACGTAGAATCCAGCCATCAAATCTGGATATCCACTTTGAATACAGTGTGTGAACATGTGAGGTAATCAAAACCCTTGGAACGCTCAAATTTCATACAGACAACCTATCCAAAGAAACTTGAATGAATAGACTTCAAATTGGCATGAGCCTTCGTTTTACAGCTTCAAATTCTTTTCAAAAAACCGGATTCAGACCGGGAAGAAGGGTTCGCGACATTTTTTATTTATTTCTTATTTTAGTCATGATTAGAGAAACAAGTACTTACCTGAGTGCAATAACCACGACATTTTGATGAATTTTTACTCAATTCGCAATCGGAGAAACAATCCGAAGTACATAGCCCTTTTTAGAAACAAAAATGCAAGAAGATTTATTATAGAAATGACGGTTTTTTAATACGAAAAGACGCATTTTTTCTCAATATTAACATATCACAAAAATTTTAATATTTCAAAAGATGCAAAATAGAGCAAATTTGTGATGGCATGTATGCAATGGGCACCCGTTTGCTGAAAATAAACTTGTTAATGGGGAAGGGGATAGGGGGGGGGGGGGAGAATTCACACTAAGAATTCTTGTTCTACAATTTTTGTGATTGTATTGTATGTCGAGATATTCAATTTTATTGGATATGCAAATTAGTGCTGCTGTTAACGACACAATTGTTCACTTTGAAGATAAAAGCATGAAACTTTGCCACATTACTAACATTCCTAGTACTAAATTTTTTGGGTATGGAGCCCGCATAAATTCACTTATGCCAACGAGTAATGCTCTTGTCATAAAATACTCAACAGGGAAATGAGGCTGCTTTAACAGGCGCATTTTTTAACCCTTCCTTTTGTAATTTTTTAGAAATTTTTTTCATGATAATTGATCAACCATTTTCGATTCTTCACTCAGAAATGTAAAGTATTGTGACGCGACCTATTTCCTGTAAACTAAAGAAATATACGTCGTTCTTTTAAAGATAAAATTGGGTGCTTCAGATATTTTCAAAGTATTCGAAAGTAAAAATATAAGACAAGGGGCTAAATAATCATGACTTACTATGTTGCTAAAGATTGCGCATATTCTTTATAAAACGGTGCCGCACACAATCATTACAAAAAACTGACGATTTGATTTATTATTTTTTGAGGGGGGCAAAATGACGTATTTGTTGAAAATTTTTGACGATGTGGTACGCTATTTTACCAAAAATTGAGGCAGCTGAGGGCAAATAGCATTATCAGTGGTACTAGAGCCCAGGCTACTCATTTGCGATTCCAAGATGGCGGCCATCATAGGCACTTGCTGCCATAAAAGGTAAGGAATGTTTAATTATCCACTCGGGGTGTTTTTTCCGTATATACATTATTTATTTATTTATTTATAAACTTTGCCGATAACACATTACATTACATAAAAAGACAAGAACAGGACTTACATAATGAAATACAGTACATACATAACGACGGCTTGGTTTCCGCAACAGCGAATAGCCAATTACTGCGGGCCCGACACAAAAATATTCAAGTAGTATTATCATTACAAATATATCAATACTTTCATATACATGTATAGCAGTATACACATACGTTTCTACAATCACACATTACATATACGAATACACACATACACTTTACACATACACATACACATACACATAATTATATTACAGATAAGATGTTATTTAAAATTTAACAACAACACGATATTGGGCGTAACAGGCTGCGAACACAATTACATTTTAGACATATACTCTTAAATGTTCGAGAGTTTTCAGGATCATAATTAATGTTCAGCGATGAGAAGTAATACTTGAGCAAATGAGATTTGAATACAGTCAATGTAGTATCCGTAGTGATGTTCAGTTAATCTGCAATTTCATTCCAAAGTCGGCACACTCTTACGAGGAAGGATTTCTGGTAGGCAGTAGTTCTACATTTAGGGATGGCATATTTTGGTGTTTTTGATGAAGTTGAACGGGTAATTCTACGATTCAGGAGGATAGTTGGCAGAACATCAGGATTAATTGTTACTAAACCATGTGTAATTTTGTAAAACAACGTGAGATCCAAGTATTCGTGCCAGTAGGTTACTGGAAGAAGATTTAAAGACTGTAACCTCGTTTTATAGTCAACGGTTGTGCTAAATGGTAAATTTAAGATGTATTTAGTGGCACGTCTTTGTGTTCTTTCAAGTTTACTTATAAGTTCCACTGACTGTGGTGACCAAATCTGCGTTGCATAGCCAAAATGCGACCTAACCAGGGAAAGATATAGCGCTCGTCTAGCTGCAGTATTCTTGATGGACAAACTGATCCTTCTAATATATCCTAGAATCTTGTTAGCTTTCGCTGTCTGCTCGTTCACTTGTTTTTTCCATGTTAAATCTGATGACACCCACACGCCAAGGTCTTTCTCATTGTTCGAAATCGGTACAACAGAGCCGTCTAATTTGTACGAGGAAGTAACTGGTACTTTTTTCCGTGTTAACGTTTGATGTTTGCACTTGCTTTGGTTAAATGATAGCCCAGATACTGTTGACCAATGCTCTAGGGTTCCAAGGTCATTTTGTAGAGCTGTAACATCATGATGTGATTTGATTGTGAAGAATATCTTGGTGACATCAGCAAACATTACAGCTCGACTGGACGTTGGTGCTTCGAGTAGATCATTCACGTAAAGAAAAAACAGCGCAGGACCGAGTATTGATCCCTGTGGAACGCCAGAATAAACTGGCAGTTGCTTTGATGTTACGCCAAGTACAGTTACACGATGACGTCGATCCGTCAAGTACGATCGGAACCAATTTAGCAAGTTACCTCCAATACCAGAATTTGCTAATTTCTCCATCAAACGCTAATGGTTAATTCGGTCGAACGCCTTGGACATGTCAAGGTATAATATATCTACTTGCCCTCCAGTGTTGAGGCGGTTGATTCATTCCGTGTCACTGCAATTTCATAGGTTTAACACCCAAAAATGGAAGAAACAGGAATTGATATAGAGCCGTTGACATCTTTGATCCTACAAAAGGTACCGTGTCAAAAACGATAGCCCAACTACCAAAGAGTTGCTGTCAAATACCACAAATGTACCTTCACCCAAGTGAATTTTATCCACCAGAATGTAAAAGACTATTCTCAAATAATGCCAAATATTAATGAAGCCTATCCTGAACAAGATTAGCTTGAGAGCATTCTCTCTAAAGAAAAACTGAATAAAGATGATTTCGTATCATAGGCGGCATATCGCACTTCAAAATCCATGTTGTCGAGTAACGAGCCAGCCATCATTTCCCTATTACCTGTACAACCTATGTTTATAGAGGACGCCCAATCCGTCGCTATGACAGCACATTCCTTGAAAGTGATCAAAGCAGCTGTAAATCAGGTCAATCCTACGCAAATACCAGTTGTTGCGGTAGACCAGCCACTGTTTGCTATCACCAAACAATTTCATCACAGAAAATGGTCTAACTCGAACGCGACGAGCACACCCAGTTACAGTAGCTAGTCTCATGGTCAAAGAATATCATTACTGGGTAATGACGGCATTGCTAGTAAGTAATGTGTATTAGCTAGTATAATTGATCTAAATCTAATCATAAACGTACAATATTCTATCTAACTAATGGAGTGAAATGTCAATAATAACCAATCTATTTTGTTACATAGTCCTGCAAATATTTCGCTCTTTGTCTCTCTCGTTTTGGTCTTTCTCTTCTTCCTGGTCTGGGGTCTTGGGTAGATAGGTTTATTGATGGCTGATAGGTCCTGGGTTGGTGGGTTTGTCGATGATTGATGGGTCTTTCATTTCTTCCTACTCATTGCCGACTATATTCGCATCCTCAAGAATTATAGACGGTAAAGTCTTGAGATTTCTGGTTTCTGTGACAACTCTTATTGCTTGATGCTGATTCTCGTCCGCCATATTTGCCCAAACGCTGTTCCCGTCGGTAACTATCAATATGTTTTCCCAAGTGTAATTTCACTGCTAGCTACGATGGCGATTTGTTAAATATTTCTCTTAGTACGCTTTTAACTTTTGAGTTCATATTAAAAAAAACCCTCGTGGCCAATGTTATAGGGGGTAAAGACTCACAAATGATCGTTGTATCAAAATATTTTATTCGAAGTAAACTATAACAGACCAGAATCTAAAGTCCCGGATATTATTTCTGGGTAACGGTGACATTGTTGGTAACTAATATGTATTAGTATGCTGTAATTGGTCTAAATTTAATCATTGCAAAAGAGAATGATCAGCTCAAATCTTTATATGAATAGACAGAAGAGATTTTGTAGAAATATCCGCAGTTTTTGTATTGGTCTGGAGTATTGGAGTTGCAGCTTTGCATTTTTCAGCTTGTTAGAGCGGTTAGAGAAGCCAACTTTACCCTATATGTCAACGTCATCAAGCAGATTTTAACGTGGATGTTTGCAATAGACCATCACAACTACGCCAGATGGCTTTCTGTCCATTTCAAGATATGTTCGAGCTTTCAGTCCAACATCCAGACGTGTACGCGAAAGGTTTTTTTGTAGTCCATAAGATGAGAAGGTCGTTTTCTTCCATAACACTGGGCAGTTTTGATTTATACAGTTTTTCTCTCACAAAATATAAACAAAATGTCTCTTACGAAAAATGATTTAATAAACAAACTTTACGATGCAACACTTATCTAGAAATCCTTTTTTGGCTTTCAGCCTTAATTTCATAGATGCCTCCATATCTGATATCTATACTTGTGTGAAAGTTTACACATATTCTGTCAATATGGTGCTTTCTTCACAAAATGGACGATTACGAAAAAACTTTGCTCTCATCCGCACAGCTAATTAAAGTGTGATTAAAATACATGTAATGCCTAGGCGCATGGATTTGTGCGCAATATGAAGACTGATTGACTATTTGAGACTCATTACCAAATTCAAATTACTCCAGAAATTGTAGATTATGATGCATGAACGAAGATAATCTTCATCAGGATAATTATACAGGATAAATAATATACGAGTTAACAATTTAATCAAGGTGGCCAATGGACTAAAGGTTGTACCCAGGCACGGCACTAGTTTATCCCTATATGAATCGATAGATTTAAAATGATTTTACTAGTTCAAGTATCTTATCGGAAATTTAATATGTGAAATACAATCACCCTTAAATGATATTATCAGATAAAATAGCCTTATAACCATTTGTCAAAGCTTACAATATTTTTGTTCTGGTGATTGAGACTTAAAATTTGAATCCTATTTACAAAACGGGCAAAGCAATGGGCGACTTGCGCCTTTCGCAAAGCATCACGGTAGTTAGGTCAGTCAAAATTCGCAAAATGGTCGCCGTTCTTGTTCCATATTTGTTGGCAGTAAATCACTACATTTTTTGGCTAATATTTACACTTCTGTCCACGATAAAAAAGTAAAAGACTCCTGGAGTACTAATCTTGCATAGAAACCAAACATTATGATCGTTATTGGCTTAGATTTTAAAATATCCGACGTATATTGAAGCAAAGTAAGATAAAAATATGGCTCCAATTTACAATGTGCAAGACCAACACTGTACATTTTACTGCTTTAGAAGGTAAGTACAAGGCTAAAATTTATATATAATATGTAAGGAACACGGGGATGTTTGAATGCAAATGCTGTTTCAGCGATCGGCGATTATTTACAAAATTTGTAGCCGTAAAGGTTGTTTTGACAAACAAGCGTTCAACTACACATGCTTTGATCAATCGTCCCATTTCAAACCAAAACATTGTAGACCTTTGGCGGAAAATATTTCAAGCTGTTAAAGTAAAAACATTTACGTTGTTTTAAAAAGTACATTTAAGTGCTATTCGTTGCTGTTTCATTGTTCGTTCATTTGGAAAAGAAGTTTAACTGGCGCGTCAATAGTTTCGTACGTTTCCATCGCGTTGGAATTTAATTTTGTCACCAATTTTGGCCTATTTCCGACCGAAAATATGGAGCAAAAACAGGATTGTTTGAGTACAAAATGTACTCGTAGTCTGCAAGGTATCCCTCCCTTTACACATGAACTTCTTGAGCAGCATTTAATTGGTGAAACAGCCCAGGAAAGCAAACAGGAGAGCAAACAACCAAAGGCCCATAAACACAAGAAATATGGTTATCAATTGTTTAAAGATAAGATAGTGTCTGAGGTTAAAGTTATTCCTAATGTTCTTCAGGGAAAAGACAAGCTTTTCTACATTAAGTGTACTGTACATGTTCCAATGAAAAAGACCAATTATACATTTTATGTGCATTTGAAGCAAGATACTGGGAAAGTTATTGAAGCTAAGTGCTGTTGTGTAGCAGGAAATGGTGGCTGTTGTAAACATGTTGCTGCAGCTTTATTTCAAGTCCTGGACTTCATTGTGCTTGAACTTACCGAGGTCCCAGATGACTTAACCTGCACACAACTCTTACAACAATGGCATGTACCTAGTTGTGAAGATATCAAAACTGTGGTACTTTTTGACAGTGTTAAATTTAGCAGGGCAATATCCACAAAAAGTTCATCTCATTCTACTGAAATTTATAACCCAGCACCAGCATTTGCAAAAACTGTCACAGACAGTGATATTCAGAAGTTAAATCAGGAATTGAAAAGTGCTGGATCATGCAACTACTTACACAATCTTCTAGAATCAAATAATTGTAAAGCTTTTGACTATGATGAATGCTTAAATGAGTTACTTACTAAAAAGAAATTAAAAGAAGTTCACTGCAATTCAAATCAGCTTCATGCTGTGGAAATACGAGATGCAGTTTTAAACCAAGTAACAGCAGACCGCACAATCTTAAGCAAATTCATACCATCTTCACAATACAATGAATTTTTACTTGAAATACTATTTAAATCAATAGAGCAAATACAAAATATTGAATGAAATACAAGAGGGCAATCAGATGATCAATTATGGTATGAAGAATGACGCATAAGATTAACAGCATCAAATTTTGGTTCTGTTTTGAAGTGTATACATCCAAAGTATACAGTATACATCCAAAAACAATTTTGAACAAACAGTTCAATTCCAGTTGCACTAAACCTGTGCCAAAACCATGTTTGGGGGACAAAACAAAGAGGAAATTTCCATCAAGAAATACTTAGAAAAGTGTAATAAATACAATCACTTGATCAAAGCATGTGTGTCATGTGGCTTCATTGTAAACAGTCGTGTACCCTGGCTTGGTCTCTGATGTGTGTTGTGAATTTTTTGTTTCAGCATACATAAAAAAATTACAAGCTGGCTGCAAGTAGTTAAAGAAGGCTTTGAAGGTTCCATAGTTTGGAAAACTGGTGTAAAATTTGACATCACTAGCTATAACATGTTCTAATCTCAATACACATAGTTGATATTTGCTGGAAAGCTCATCATGTTTACTTTTCAAAGATTTATTTTCTCTTTTAAGTTGTTGAAGTTCAGATTTTAGTGCTGAAATTTCACTACTGGTACTTTCATTTGTTGGCACATTTTTACTATGTGCACACTGTTTTACAGTTTTCAATTGTTCTACATTTCGTCCACTTTTACTGTTGCATGTTTGTCGATTTGAAAACAAGCTGGACGTTGGCAATGCACCCAATACTTTTTTACCACTAGGAAAATGTAAACAGCAAACTTTGTGGCTTTTTAACGGTTGTTTTGAAATCCCCAGTAAGTTCAACCATGTTTGCTTTAAACTTGCTTCCTTTGGAAACTTGTGAAATGACACCCCAGGCGTCCTCAAACTATTGCTTGAGCAATTTGGTACACAACAAGTAGTTCCTCCAAATCTTTTTGAACAAACTTCCTTCGGTTTTTGCTTCATATTTTCGGTCGGAAATAGGCCAAAATTGATGACAAAATTAAATTCCAACGCGATGGAAACATAGGAAACCATTGACGCGCCAGTTAAACTTCTTTTCCAATTTCAAATGAACGAACAATAAAACAGCAACGAAAAGCACTTAAAAGTATTTTATAAAACAACGTAAATGTTTTTACTTTAACAGCCTGAAATATTTTCCGCCAAAGATCTGCAATGTTTTGGTTTGAAATGGGACGATTGATCAAAGCATGTGTAGTTGAACACTTGTTTGTCAAAACAACCTTTACGGCTACAAATTTTATAAATAATCGCTGATCGCTGAAACGGCATTTGCATTCAAACATCCCGTGTTCCTGACATATTATGTATAAATTTTAGCCTTGTACTTACCTTCTAAAGCAGTAAAATGTACAGTGTTGGTCTTGCACATTGTAAATTAGAGCCATATTTTTATCTTACTTTGCTTCAATTTGCATCGGATATTTTAAAATCTAAGCCAATAACGATCATAATGTTTGGTTTCTACGCAAGATTAGTACTCCAGAAGTCTTTTACTTTTTTACCGTGGACAGAAGTGTAAATATTAGCCAAAAAATGTAGTGGTTTACTGCAAACAAAGATTGAATAACAACGACCACCATTTTCCGAAATTCGACTGGCCTAACTAACTACCATGATGCTTTGCGGAAGGCGCAAGTTGCCCATTAGTAAAGTATTTGATAATCTGACAGGACGCGGAAATATTACCAATTTTATAATTAAGCGCAGAAAGGTCAACATAGCGCGGTATATTCAAATCATATCGTTATTTAAATGTTTTTTTTAAGGAAATTTCTTATAATCTCTGCATGATGATCCCAGTTCGTTTCGAAAAGAGCATCAGAAATACACTGCTGTGCAAATTAAAATCATTTTCAGCTAGTTGCGTGCATGTTTCATGGAGGCATATTTCTACCAAAACCAATTTCTGGTTTGGGCTGGTTTGAATTTGCAATGAAGTTATTAAAAATTTTATTGTATAGTAATATTGCATGTAGCTACCATTAGATATAAGCACCATTATCAACCATCAATCAAGTAAATGTGAAAGCACTCGCGCTTCAATTTATTTTCAGGCGCGACCGTCAATCCTGGTGTAAAGTTGGTGTTCTTCTTGCCATCTTTTAAACTAACACAATGGATATTAGTTGACATGCTTTCCCAACGAACACTTTCTGAGAGAGTTTGTTTAGAGACAGTTTCGTGTCGTTGCGTTCTATTTCGCTAATGAGTTATCTATATTGAGTAATTGGCCTGTTACATGTTACTTACCAAATGCTTCCAAGTCGCTCTAAAAAATATTCAAATATATGCGTCACACTTTTAGATATTTATTTTATGAAAAAATAGTGATACGCCAGTCTATTTCCCGCTTTTAAAGCTTAAGCTTGTTTACACTTTTACTCTGATTTCTAGCGGGATGTTCTCCTTCTGACGGTTGTGAAAGAGGATAAAGAAAACACTTTTTGAAACAACATGACCCCTCGTGTTAAGTTAAGATTGCACAAAGGTCAAAAACTTCCAACTATACAAATATATTGAATATGTTTGCAAAAAAGTGGCAGCAAATCCCGGTTAGAAAAAGCCCTCTTGCCTTACCGACTTTATTGATGAAAAATTAGTTAAACTAATATCCACATACTTACCTTGAGGCAATTACGGAAACAACTTCTAAACGGTTGTGGCCGTCTAAGCTGTAGACATCGGGATTTACAGTCTCTGCGCAGCATTTCTGTTCAATGAAAGGTAAGAATAATATGGATAAACTATAAATCATACGAATACCAGGTGAACTTTCGACATTGTGTGTATCGGATAATTCCAATAATAGCTCGTTACATCTATCCCCCTCCCCCTCGTAGACCAAAGCCTTTATTAATACTCGTTGTAAGTATACAATATATATGGAAACATAGTGTGCAATTCCTAGGAAATGTTCTACTAATTCTAAAATGTCTTGAAAAATAAATCGCTTGAATGGTATTTCATTCCATTTCAGTGAATTTTAGAATGTCTATAAATTATGACTTTCAAATATAAAGAGAATCCTCGCATAAGTTTTATCAAGATCGTTCAAAGGATATCCCAACAAAAATCGTTTTATTTTTTAAAAAGTTTTTAAGTTATAAATATTTGGTTATAAACGTTTTTCTTTACAACTCACTCGATAGTTGACTTTGACGTATAGACGTTCATTTGATTGTACATATTTAGAACGGATAACACGAATAAAAATTGAAGCCTGAAACACATCATAGAGCTATAAGCTATTTATGCCAGCGGCCTGTTGAAACGCACACTTAAGCAGTGGACGAATTAGTTAATCAAACTAGTAATTAAAAATCGATTTTAGTATCGGTTTAACTATTGCAATTGGCAATTTTGGTTTTTTCCTTGTCTTCTTGCAATTTAAAATAGTCTTGATTGGATTTTCTGTTTGTTTGTTGTTTCCCCATGCTAACTGGCGTGTTTTGGTTGAAAAAATGTTCAGCTATCATAGAATGTTTACGGATATTTAATTTGTTGTGGTAAATCATAAGAATTCTGGTTGAGCTTGCAAATTTGCTGCAAGTAATACAATAACGCTAGTATAGTCGACATGAGCCCACGTGAGTCGGTACTTAAAGGGAAATGGCAACAAAAATTTTTATTGTCTCATTTGAAAGAGACTCGAAAAATAATATATAGAAGTGTTTTACAAAATTTTTATATCTGTTTTACTTTGGGAGATATTGTCACCTGAATAATCGAACTGTCCGCCATCTTGGATTAGTTTTTAACCTCATTAACAATGTTTTTGTGACGTCACAAGAGGGATAAGCCATCAAAGCTTCTCCTAAATACTTGCCATTAATAAAATATTTGTGAAACCCTTTCAGTCCGTGCTGAAATCCGAAACACTTACCAAGTCTGTGGTTAATGGAGAAATATAATCATTGCGTCGTAAGGAAAAAAAATTGCGTGACCCCAGTTGTGACGTATCATGCATATCTACAAATATCCAAGATGGCGGACAACTAAAGATTTCAAGTCAAAATATCTCACCAAATAAGGTAGATATAAAAATTGTGTAATAGACTTCTTTATATTGTTTTGGAGTCAAATAAGACGATAAAAATTTTTGTTGCCATTTCCCTTTAAAGAAAAACCATGAAAACTCATTCCAAACTCATAATTTCCAATTCATAATTTATGTAATTTACATCATATCATTTATTTATACTTTACATAATTTATAACATATCATGCACAAGCGCTCATTTAAAAGACCAATTAACAACATAGATAATGTCTCAGTGGTTCATGATTTCAGTGGAAATAGCGTCTTATGCATGTGATTTGCATGTTTATTTTATTGCAATTGCTAAAGGAATTTTCTGAACAAATGGCACCGATCCTTTTGGTATTAGGTGAAGAGAAGAAGCTAGAATGATCAATGATGTTATGTACAACATAATGGCCACACATGAGTCATGGAAACACATGCATCGCTGTATAACTAAAATTCATTGAGCAAAATATACTTTCTGTATAAATCATGCCATAATAATGTTCCTTACCGCAGAAAGGTTTTTTCTCATCCTGCAGAACAAAGAAAAACATGAAGTTTAGTACACTCCGTCAAAGTGATCTACAACTATGTGAACAGAAACTCAGTAAATTTATTTGCCAACACCAATGAACTCATTTGGTGAATAAAAGCGATTATACTTTCGGGAAGTTCCTTAAAAAGTTCACATTTTTCTGTCAATGAGCCGACCATTTTCATGCTTTGTTTGGAAGCTCATTTTGATTTTCTTTTCAATAAGTAGTTACAGACTGCTTGAGCAACTTCCAATACTCTTGTTTTTCTGGTCTCAAATCCAAACTTTGATATTTCTGAAATAGCAGTCTTAGTTCTGTCATATGTTAGCGGCTATTCATATGTACGTTATTCGTACCTATTTTAAAAATATCTGGCGTCTATTTAGGCTACATGTGAACATTGTTCTTTTATGTAATTATTGTAAATTGGGGTAGTTGGACTATTAAGCTTCACCCTGGTCAATAAATGTTAAATATCGTGCAAACAAAATACATCGTAACGTCATTTCGTAAAAACTTCACTACACAACGGAAATGTGCAAAATTGAAACCCATTTGTCTGCATATACAATTTTTGCGTGCAAAAGCAAAATGAAGATAACTGAAGAGGTTTTAACCACAAGGATAAAAATGATGAATTTTTATTCTAATTTATGAAGCATTGAAAATGTTTGGTACTGATTATTACGACATCATGCAATGACAATTATACTTGCCTCTCCTTCATCAATTTCTGTTTTAAATCCTTCTACGCCACCTTTTAGATCGTCGACATTCTGAAAACAGAAAAAAAATACGTTTGTTTCAACAAACATCGTGCTCTGCAAAAGTTGCAACATTAGTTTAATTTGAAATACATAAAAATACAATACATTAAAAATTTAATATATACAAATATACAAATTATGTTCTGTGAATTAAAATTTTTATTGTTTTGAGCTTTCGACTCGGTGCTACTTGAAGGTCATTGGTTGCCATGGAATGGGTCTTACTGTTGCTATTCCCAATCGGTGTTGGTTAGGTAGTAGAAGGTTTGATAGGGTTTATGTAAGGTGAGGAGATTAGCGATGTGCGTGAGCGCCTCAGTTGTAAGTAAATTAGAGGAATATCAATATGATGCTTGAATGTTTGTTTGTCTAAACTAGTAGAGTGCAAATATTTGCGTTCTTCTTGTTTGGATTGGTCAGTGTTGCATTATGTATCGATTCTGTTGAATGATAGTGTGCTCATGCAACTATTCTTATGTTGTGTTGGACGATTGCTTTTGTAATTTAAGGGGGTCCACTACCAAAAATTTAGGAATTATGTCAAAAATTTTTTTGGTCTAATATGAAGCTTTAAACAGTTAAGAATGATGCTATTAATGTTTGGTATCGATTACAAAACTTTTAATATGTTTTTTAAGGCTTTTTGAAGTAATTTTGAGCTGACCGCGCGGTATATTCCTGGTAACTAGTTTCGTTTTCTGACACTAGAGACAAAATGGCGGTTAGGAAAACAAGCTTTTGGAAGCGTGAAGCTTGTAATGTGTTTACTTCTTAGATTTAACCAGAATCAGTTGGGTGAGGACATCATAAAATCCGAGGAGCCCGATCTCTGTTGCATGAAGAAGTGTCAAGTGTGTGATATAAACACTACGTAAGTCATCGAGTATATTTATACGAATTTTTACACGACTCGGTGGTGCTGAGAGGCTGATGTTAAATCTGTCCACAAGCATTTGAAATTATGTGAAAACTGACTTCATATCCGTAAGTTAGGGGTGTTGAAGTGCCGCTCTAGTGTTTCGAAATATCTGTATTGTATAATGCTTGTTGACTTTGTGGCTATAATTTCTTTGTTTTCGCAGGGGGCTATGGGTAATGCAAAAATTTTTCACAATTACCCAAAACCCTTTATGATCGTAGTATTCTTTAATCACATTCAAAAGCCTTAAACAAAGTAATGAGCGAGTCCAAATCGATATAAATTAGGAACGTGCATAAGAAAAGTGCCAGCTGGAAAAGTAAATTTTTAATTGGGATGTTGTACATTTAAAATTTATACGAAACCCGGTTGAATGCAAAGATCGTGTAGTAAATATTGCTGGTTCGGATACTTATAAGAGGCTTTTCGTTTAAATTTCGTTTAAATTATAAATTCGCAGATACTTTCGAACATAACTTTAAAGCTGCACATGTATTTCTCGAATTGTATAATTCGTACGTTCAATGATGAACTTTTCATACACGATATCAATGGCAGATTTTAACCAATTGGACTGACATTTTCAACCGTACAACGTGTTACATTAGGCAAGGTAATAAACAAAAAAAAAACTTAAAAATGTTTTAGAAATATTCCTGTATTTCATCTTTGATACCACATTATTTTTTCAGAAATTGCTACTTTCCAGGAAAAACGTCAAAAACAGTGATGCTTGCCATTACTTAAGATTTTTTTAGGTTTGCCTCCTAAGCATCGTTTATAGTCACAATGTGAAACAAAGATTAAAGTTTTTTGACCATTCTCCAGTTCCTAATCGTGTTTCGAAATAGGTGCTTATTTTGCCACTAGGGGGTAATTATCACGGTAACCATGACAGCACACATGTGAACAAATGTATTTTTTTTATCACAGCTTTGATACCTACCATAATATTAACTTGTTTCTATTTTAAAACATAATGCAAAAAAAGATTTAAAAGCATTGGACCCTCTTAATAGTTGACCTGTATGAGTTTTCTTGCGATAGACTTGATTGTTTCAGTTGCCGTCGCAGTTTTTGTTAAAAGTACGTCTAAATATGCGAGTTTGTTGTCATTTTCTTCGTTTGTAAATGTGATGTTTTTTGTAGTGTTGTTGACAGTATGTAAAATGTTCTCACCTTTGTCTTTTTTAACAGTTGTGAGCATTCATCTACATATTTGTCCCATGTTTTAATGTCGTTGTTGTTAGTAGCAGCCTTCCGTTCTAAATCTCGCATTGCCGCTTCAGCAAAAAAACTGGAAAGTGGTGACTACATAGGGGGGCCTTTGGATGGTAAATGATTATGTACTTTTCATGCAAACATAAATTACATTTCTTTGTATGAATGGAGTATCCTCTACATTTCTTAATAATTTTCTGTGACACAGCGAAGTCGATCTTAGAGTCCTTTAATTTCCAAATGTATTTAATTAGAGCCGTTCTGTTTTTGTGTTTTGGATTTAACAACGTGGCAGTCTTTGCCTTAAAGAAAGATTTTTGCACAGAATTGAAACATTATATTAGTTGAAGCTTTGCTTTAAGAAATTGGTTTTATGTTTTGCCTGTCTTTGGTCCATATCATTGTTACGCAAATCATATATCACACAGTTTGAGGTAAATAATTTCTCCTTTAATTTTTTTACTGTATCATTTAACAGACTTTTCATTCACTGAGAATTGCGTCTTTCATCTTTCTTACCTCCCCCTCCTCTACATGTGGTGCACCATCATCTTCTTCCATATCATGCGGGGCTTCCGCTTTGCTGTCTATGGCGAGAAATGAGATTTACAAATGAGATGAGATTTATAGAACATCAGATACTAGTAGAAATGTCTGACTCTTTAAAAAATCCTTTAACAAAATAAGTCTATTTACAAAGGAACTTGGCTGCATAAGACGTTGTATCGAAAGCTAAGCCTAAGAATCATATAATGTTTTGTGTTGTAAGATTGTTGAGTCGGGCAGAATTTTAAAACAATGTGGGACTCTAGCGTGGGTAACTCTCAAATTGGATTTCGTATTTTCCACTTTACATGTTGCTTTCGGTCTCGAAGAAAGTTTTTACACCTTTTTAACAGATTAGCAGGTATCTTTATTTGCATAAGCTTCAGAGAAAAACCTCGAAGACTTTAGAAAAGTCGATCATCCATCACCAAATGATTGTTTTTGGAGAATCAGTAGCCTCAAGCTAACGGTGGAGAAAATTAACAAACGCATGCGTGGTTGATAGCTACTCCTTTCGAGTTTCTGAACTTTCGAGGATGAACGGCTTCCGTGATGTAAAGATTTAGCTAGTCGAAAGCATAACCTTCCGAAATCTTAGTCAAAACTTCAGTCAATGAAATCAGCTGAAGATCATTGTGAACTGACATGGGTTTTAGGACTTTGGTTGCCAGAATAACGTGCGTGCTTTTTCATTTGAAATTGGCAGAGCCTAAATATATGAGTATACACCTCCCGTGCAATCAACGTTGTAACGCCAGCACTGGTGCAATAACTAAAGTAAAGACATATCATAGCTTGAACGCTTGGTCAATACACATGTTTTCTCCTTCTGAAATTATGTTTATAAAATTAAAATGAAATTTTTACAAGAAAGTTATGTCCAAAATGTTAAATTTCGTGATGAAAGGCAACCAAACGAAAATTAATTAAAGAAAATAAAACGTCAATAAATACATATTTCAATATAATAGGAAGCTACACTTCTCAACGTTTGTTGTAGTTGAAGCAATATTTATAAGAAGATTTTGTATAGCAAAAAAATCCAAAATTTCTTGTAGCAATATTTTAAATTGGATTACCTCTAAAGACGACAATGAAAGCAAAGAAACAGACGAACAAAATCAGCGTAACCTTCATTTTTGTATCTGAAAACAACAAATATGTAAGCAGTTGAATTACAAAGAGAAAATATCATACTTCCTAGAAATTTACGAAAAAGAAGACCTACCTCTTTGCCGTCACGTACAAAATATCATTCAACTCTAGCGCAAGCCTGCTTCAAATTAACTGACTTTTGTTGAAAACATTCACTATATTGCCATCCAATCAAAAATTTAACATTGCATAGACTGGTACCAGGAATGAACTATCCGAAAGCAACATCTTCTGTGAACGTCTTTAGCTCCTTCTTGCACACACAATGTACGTGGTTTTAGGAAATGACCTGGATACAACGCTTCTAATGCTTATCTATAGATATATACTTTATATAGCACTTGTGTGATGTGTAATGGGGATATTACTGTAAATTTAAATATATCTTAATACTTTAATTAAGAATGAACCACGGACGGTTTTGTGTTTGTACAAGTTATTAATTTTGCAGCCTTCAATTTTCTTGTAGCCGAAACGTCCGTTAAAAATTAATAGTCTTTTGTTCTCTATTTCCCATCTAATGAAAAATTAGTCTTGCGTGAACTGGTACAAGGACTGTGCTATCAGAAAGCATACAATAGAAAACCTTATACTTGCATAATGGGGACATATTACTCTACATTTAAATGCATTTAAGAAGATGAAGACTTAAATTACAGTTCTTTTTTGGCACCAGTTTTTAATTTTAATTGCGACTTTTAATTTTCGTGTAGCCGGCACCTCCTTTAAAAATATACATGCCCTAATTGCAAACTATTTTAGACCCATTGAAAAATTTCGTGTCGCCCGAACTGTTTATCTCCGAAGCATCCTACATTACTTGTCTTTTATTGAAAGCATGCAAGCACTCTTCCCCAATGAAAATCTTAGACGCGTGAACATACAGAAATGCACGTGCTATGAGCAAGTAACTAATTCTGTTTACAAAGGTGGTTGAGGTTTTTCTAATTTTTAGCAAAGTATAGTTTCAGAAAATAGACTGGTTAGATGCAATGTTTAAAATGTAGTAATGTAACAAAAATAAAATGTGCTTATAAGGGACGACATTACCCTGCATTCAAGGGTAGACAATAGCTCTAAAATGTTCCGCTTGAGTTATTATGTTTTCAATTAAATTAAATGCATGTAAATGGTTATAATTTACTTGATTTAAACATTTCTTGTTCGGTACCAATTATTAACTACCTCTAATTTAGCCTTTTCTTTCAAAGAAATGTTATTGATATATATTTTCAATCGACTGCCAAAATTAGTAAAGTTATTTTCAAGTCATAATATATATATATATATATATATATATATATATATATATATATATATATATATATATATATATATATATATATATATATATATATATACATATATATATATATATATTATATATATATATATATATATATATATATATATATATATATACACATATAAATATATATATATATATATATATATATATATATATATATATATATATATATATATATATATATATATATATATATATATATATATATATATATATATATATATATATATATCACATACTTGTGCCTTTATCTGGGCGATAACACGGTGACATAAAAACGATATGTCCCGTGATATCGTTTTTTGTCCCGCTCAAAACAAAGATGGCGTCCGACTGAAGGATCGATAGAGAGATAACAATTAAAATATAAAATAATACAAGGAAAATAACACAAAGAAATTTGCAGCTTTTAAAAGATAAGTTATTTTTGGTTTGTTTTTGTAATTTCTACCTGTTTAGCATATTTTAAACAATAATTTTGAATCCATTTTGAAATGTACTCGAAGTATAAATAATTTGAAAATATAATCTGGTTTTTGCTCTAGATAAAGGCGCAAGTATGTGATAAAGTTCGCGGCGTTCGCGGCGTTCGCGGCGCGGCGCTAAAGTTCGCGGCGCTCACTCGTGACAAAATATGATATCGTCTCTCGAGCGATAAAACTGATATCACCTCGCCTCTCATATGATAACCTATACACATACATATATATATATATATATATATATATATATATATATATATATATATATATATATATATATATATATATATATATATATATATATATATATATATATATATATATATATATATGTTTAAAGATTTGTAATCCAGGCATATTATAATTAATCAAAGTTCTCCGGATTGAATAATATTTTTATCAAGCTTTCGACTCGGTGCTTCGAGTCTTCTTCAGAATACTGAGATTATGTACATATATAAGTTATTTAAGTTTCGCGCTGTTGCTACGTTCTTGTATACGACGAGAGCGTCTGATTGGTTGTTCGGTGGTTGATCTTATCTGATTGGTGGTTGAAGAATGTGTTGTCGTGGTAGAGTAGGTTTGGTAAATAGAGATGACATCATTGGAATGATTGGATTGTTGGGTTGCGGGTGTTGAAAGAAAAGTTATTGGGAAGTTAATATCATTAGCCATAGTATTGTTTTTATTGGTTGGATATTTACGTATTGTCTTAAGTTGAAGGTATATAGTAGGAATTTCAATGTGTTGGTTAATTGTATTGGCGTCTATACTGTACCATGCCTCTTTGAATTCACGTGCGTGTTTTGTTTGTGCTGGTCCAAGTAGTTGGGTTTCTGTCCAGTTGAAGGTATGACAGTTGTCATATGTGTGTGCTGCAGGTAGTGATAAATGGTCGTGTCGTTTTATGGCGTTTTTGTGTTCCGTTATTTGTGTTTCAATTTTCTTCGAGGTTTGACCTATGTATCGTTGTGGACAGTCTCGGCAAGGTATCATGTATATCGCATTTTTTGTTTGTCGACGAGTCATGGCAAACCAGAACCAAACTAGACAAACACGACATTCTTGATCTACTCGATCTATGTCTCTCCACTGAATTCTCTTTCCAAAACTGTTACTACAGACAAATTTCAGGTACACCTATGTATGGGATCTCCTCTTTCTAGTTTTCTTGCTGAAGCAGTCATGCAAGATCTAGAAAAGAGATCCGTTACTAACAACAACGACATCAAAACATGGAACAGATACGTAGACGACATCCTTGCTGCAGTTAAGAAAGACAAGATTGATGACATTTTACATACTAGAAACAACACTATAGAGAACATAAAATTCACAAAGGAAGGTGAAGAAAACAGCCAACTTGCTTTCCTTGACGTTTTATTGACAAGAACTGATGACGGCACGATTAACACACAGGTCTACCGTAAGAAAACGCACACTGACCAAATACTGAATTTTAACAGCAGCTATCCTACTCAACACAAAATAAGTTGCATACGCAGCTTATTTAACCGAATAGATACACACTGCAACACACATCAAGCTAAATGAACAGAACGAAAATACCTGTATTAAACTTTCATGAAAAATAACTACCCTAGAAACTTCATTAACAAAACACTAACCAAGATACGGAACAAACCACAGAATAACGTACCAAACGAACAACCTAAGCAATCACGAACAAGAATAACTCTACCTTACATAAACAATACATCTGAAATGACCGCCAGATTATTACGACCTTTCAACATTGACATAGCTCACAAACCGGCACATAAACTCAGGTCATATTTCCCAAAACACAAAGACAAAACAACGACAAAACAAACAAAAAATGCGATATACATGATACCTTGCCTAGACTGTCCACAACGATACATAGGTCAAACCTCGAAGAAAATTGAAACAGGAATAACGGAACACAAAAACGCCATAAAACGACACGACCATTTATCATTACCTGCAGCACACACATATGACAACTGTCATACCTTCAACTGGACAGAAACCCAACACTTGGACGAGCACAAACAAAACACGCACGTGAATTCAAAGAGGCATGGTACAGTATAGACGCCCATACAATTAACCGACACATTGAAATTCCTACTATATAGCTACCTTCAGCTTAAGACAATACGTAACAATCCAACCAATAAAAACAATACTATGGATAATGATATTAACTTCCCAATAACACTTCTTTCAACACCAGCAACCCAACAATCCAATCATTCCAATGATGTCATCTCTATTGACCAAACCCACTCTACCACGACAACGCGTTCTTGAACTACCAATCAAATAAGATCAACCACCGAACAACCAATCAGACGCTCTCGTCGTATACAAAAACGTAGCAACAGCGCGAAACTTAAATAATCCCCGAGCAAACGGCGCCAAGCGCCGTTCCGGGCGTAAGCCCGGGGCGAGGGTTACTAATTTCGTATTAGCGGAGTTCAAAGTCGTTGCTCGTGATAGGTAGTAAAAGTGGTATGTCCTCACTGATCTCAACAATATGGCGGACTATCATGAATGGCTAACACTGATTGGCCGGATTTAAAATTTATTGTTGATTGATTAATCACGAATTCAACTGACAGCAAATATCTAAATTTGCTTTTTGCTCTACAATATTTTGTATTTTTGCAAAAAGATTTGGCAACTTTCACAACAAACGAAGGGTGGTCATTTATGATCTCAAGAGAATGGCGGAATATCAGGAGTAGCAAACACTTAAGGCATCCAAAAAGGCGAGAACTGAGACGAAAACGACGGCGACAAGACTCTTGAAGAGAGATTAACTCTGGTAAAATACACAGAAGCGCCAAGAATTGACTACGGCGTGAAACACAAGGCAAGTTTGTTGATAATGCGTATTTATACTTGTGTTTTAATGCTTTATAAAGGCCGGCGTAGCCGTACTCCCCCAGTCTAATCACTGTTTAAATTCCAGAGTAAGTCTATGTTTTGTATTAAAATGCAAGACTGTCTTCTTATTACTGTATTTCAAAATATTGACGAACTTTACATGTAAAAGAATATGAGCGAAGATACAAAATTGGCTTGAAACGGTTTTATTTCAAACTCATATTGCGAAACGTCTAATATGTGTAATTAATAGGTCGTATTTCATACCAAATTTAAGCTTATATTAGGCGTAATAACATACCGATGACAAATGTTGTGCCATTTTAAAAAATTGTCAATAAAACAAGGATTAAAAACTTAATATTTTGTCATTTTGAAAAAATATGCAGAAAGAAGAAAGAATAACAATTGCCGTGTTGCTATGACAACAACCTATTGCAGTACTTCATGTAATTCCGAAAATATAGTTGCATGCTTTTAGTTAGTGGCGAGGGGTTGCTGCATGCATGTATTTCTAGTGTAGATATGTACATAATCTCAGTATTCTGAAGAAGACTGGAAGCACGGAGTCGAAAGCCTAATAAAAATGTTATTCAATCCAGAGGACTTTGATTAATTATATATATATATATATATATATATATATATATATATATATATATATATATATATATATATATATATATATATATATATATATATATATATATATATATATATATATATATATATATATATATATATATATATATATATATATATATATAAAACAACTCGAAATGAGTCTCATCACGGCAAAAAATCAGTCCATACTTAGAAGAGAAGTCCGTACTTCCTCTGCCACCGACAACGCATGCAATTGTCGGCAGCCGAATGCCTGCCCGGTTGATGGAAAATGTCTGAATGAAGGAATTGTGTATCAGGCTATCGTGACACGAGAGGACAACAGTGAAGAAAACAGTTACGTAGGGTTAACAGAAGGAAAGTTCAAGACAAGATACGCAAACCATAACACCTCATTTCGGCACGATAAGTATAGAAACTCCACGGAACTCAGAACACATTTGGTCTCTGAAGGACGCAGACGTGAAGTTCTCCATCAAATGGAAAATTTTAAAGAAATGCAAGCCATACTCGAATGCTACAAAGCGCTGTAACCTTTGCTTATATGAGAAATTTGTAATTATCCGCCATCCGGAACTTAGCTCCCTTAACTGTAGAAATGAACTTGTATCGGGCTGCAGACACAGGAAAAAGCATTTGCTTTGCAGCAAATAGCAGTATCTCAATTTATGGGCGCACGAAGCACGCATACCTTATATAGACATTACACATATTACATTACACATATTACACCACGCATTCCACGCTTATACATCTCATATTCCGCACATAGGCTCCAGTTGCGATTTTACCTGACTAGTGTAGTAGGCTTTTGCCTACTATACGAAACAAATTTGTAGTAAATAAAATCTATGAAGTAACTCAAAGTTGTTTTATCTATTTCGCTCTACTTCGGTATTGAGCACTCTATTTGTATGACTTGGAAACAGTGGATATATTTTTTATATTCATTAATCTATATATATATATATATATATATATATATATATATATATATATATATATATATATATATATATATATATATATATATATATATATATATATATATATATATATATATATATATACTCAAAGCAGTATTCAGTCTGGCTAGAGAGCTCAATACAATGTAGAGCATAAATATATATATATATATTGTTAATGTACACGTTCCTGAAGGTGCCTTGTATATATTGTTAATGTACACGTTCCTGAAGGTATTGGGGTGGAGGGTTGGTGATTTACGTATATATATATATATATATGTATATATATATATATATATATATATATATATATATATATATATATATATATATATATATATATATATATATATATATATATATATATATATATATATATATATATATATATATATATATATGTGCATATATGTGCTGTGCTACTCCGAGTTTCACGGTATAAAGCGATCGTGAAACTCGGATTTATAGCGAGAAACTCGGAGTAGCACAGCAGGTCTACGAACGAAATAAATATATCCGCTCTAACAGTAATGGTATTGAGTGCTCGGCTTGATGGATTAGACACGAGCTGCATAGTGATTAAGGTAGCTAACAATGTGATAAAAGGTCAATATTTCGTGTTGGCTTAACTCTTGGAAAAAGACAATAATTTATAGACAACTTAGACACTTACTGTAACTTGAAATTGATGAGAATGCTAGGAGTCAAGTAAGTAAGATTGTGATTGTAAGTTTGAAAACCTTATAATAGTTTATATTCATAAATTCATAACACGAAATCAATTGACATATCAGTAACAAACACTTTACTGATCTCTCCTGGTCGGTCTACAGTGAGATACTACAGTACCGCAAATTCAAATTGTCCAATCAAAAACCCTATTTCTACCATGTGATAATGTGATTTTTCCTGGTGTGCATGCCTAGTCCCCACTTATTGATCCTAGGGTGTGATATTAAATTTATCACACTGTGATATTAATTAAATTTATCTCACTTGACTTCCCGCGAGAGCAACACGCACCGATATGATTACAAGCAATGGAAAATGTTGTTGTTTTTTTTTAATTTCTGACTCAATATTGCTCAAACTAGTATCGCATGTTGAAATTTTCTGTATACTATATCATTTATGGATTGTGTGCTCGGGTGATTTGGCGAAATGTTAACCCTCAGTAATGATATTTTAGTAGCATGGTCAATTCGGGTTAATATTTCGCTCGATCACCATCGCTTCGGGTATATAAAATGATAAATATCAGAGTGAGGTTTTTAATATGGACCAAACAAGCGCAGCGACCAAGGTCCGCAGTAAAACACTTTCGATCAATAATTCTTCGTATCTTCCAGCGAAAAGAATGAAGATTTCCATTTGAGTAGCCTTCCCTTCTTTGCTTTCATTGTTTCCTTTGAAGATACGTAGTAATAATAACAACAATAATAATGATTTATTCATTAAGATCCGCAAAGGTGGCTCTTCCTCTATTGAAAACTACCGAATAATTATACAAATATAGATTACATATAAAAATGTGTGAGTGGGACGCACATTATGTTAATGTACACGCACCTTCAGGAACGTTTTGACTTCCTTACGAAATTGACCATAGTTCGAAAGAGTTTTTATGTCACTTAGCAAGCCATTAAAAAGTTCTGATGCAATGTCTTGAAAAGTCCCCTTCTCCGTGGGCCTAATTAAAATAAGGTAGTGCTCGAACGCAGGCTTCCTGCAGGTTTATGAACATCAACTGCAGTGTATTTCGGCCAGTGCTTCGAATATATTGCTTCATGGGTGGCTTCAAGTAGGTTGATCATGAATTGCTACGTTCATACATAGGAAGCAGGGGGATCTAGGATGTTTGAAAGGGTAGTCAAAATTTTCGAGGGGCGTGGCTAAAGTGTGGTTAAGGGCGTGGTCAGCAACAAATTTTTGGTTTTTCGACCAATGTCAGGGGTTATCAGCATGCCTAGGAAACACTTCCCTAAATCAAAGGGTTTTTAGTTATTCCGGACATGGACGGCCCTTAGAAAAGGCCTAATTAGCAATCTGGTTTTAAGGCGCCAGAAACTCGCCCTCACACACTCTCTGCATGCCAAGGGAGTTCAGTTAGAATGGGAAACGTTTTTGGGACATTTAGTGCAACGACACACAACTGCTCAAACTGCATGCCAATTGCATTCAGTTCTAACCCTTTGTCCCATCCTTTTGCTACCTAACGAAAAAAGTACTTCTCAAGCTCTCATAAAAACAAATAAAACTTTAAAGGCAAATTTTATAATCGAAGAAGATAAAAAATGTTCAAGAGGCAATAAACAATGTTCAAAACGTGTTTAAGCCAAAAGGGTTCCTCAAAAGGTAGACCACATGTTGGAATGTGGAAAAAAAAGGACAAGACGAGATAAACCACAATTTTGTAGCAAATATAATAGAAATAGCACGCATATATTATTAAAGCCATCATATCTAATAGGTTTCCCAGCAGTAACTATGTTAAATGGGCAAGGACCTGTAAATGTATGATTGCCTCATCGGATGCTGTGCCTTTCATTTCAGTGTTCTTATAGTCTCATATCTCAACTACTTTTAGATCTGCAACGAAATAGTACCAAAAAACATGAGTTCATGTGAATTTATGGAGATACCATAGCCAGGTTAAGACATAATTAAAATACACGTTGTCTGACTAAAGGTTTTATTAAACGAGCATTCGAGACACCTGCATGTGGTCTTCCACGGGTTAAAGTGAAGTAAATTATTTAAAAGTATGAAGCTAAATGTCGCAGGAAGTAATTAGCGATCACATATTTTTTAACAAGCAAAGCATATTTTTTAGGAAGCGGCTTAGAATTAATGTCAGAATTTGTTATCAAAGCAGCATGCCAAGATTCTAATGTTTTTCTTGTCCGGTAGTTACCACTATCAATTACTTTCTCATTTTATAAGTAAATTATGTGATCGTATGCTGTGCATACTTGAGCCCTTTTTACAGTTCCTTACATTTCTAATATGCTCCTTTTTCCGAGTTTGGAAAGATCTATTGGTCCGTTGTTAAGGGACGAATTGGTGCATTTCTGTTTATGTTATATGCATGAGTCGAAGTACATCAGTTATTCCACTTATGCACGTTAAAGTGACATATCCACTTTGGCTTGTCGTTTTCAGTTATGCGTCATTTGTGTGTTGGTTACAAATCATAAGCAGTTTAAATATTTTTTGTAGTAATGCAATAGTGTATACAAAGACTTTTTACTTTCATAAACGAAAATTGAACCTTGTGTTTCCAGTAGTGACTCCATCGATAACTTTTTCGACATTAGGAACGATTTCCTGATGAATCTTCATCATAGCTAGACCATTAAGGGCTTAAGGAGTTCTTCAGCCATGGCTGATCCTTTATAATCTTTCAGAGTCCTCAGGGCCAAAATACACCAGTCACACTCACAAGAAGTAATGGAAAGTGTTGCCAAAATTCACAAAATTATCTTAATATTTTCAAAAGCAGCAAATTTGACAGACTTTAAAGTAGCAATTATGTTAGATGGACATGGTCCAGTATATGATTCCCAATATGTGTGCCACAAAGAAAGCTCAGTATCTAAAGCTAAATTAAACAATCGGGCAAGTCATAATAATAAAATTAAGCAACAGCTAGATTTAAACTCTTCTTTTCAGTCAGTACCTTCTCTACTTAAAGATAACATTTTTTCTGGTATGATACATAATCCTTTTTAAACGTTTACAGTATCAAGGTCAAATCGTGCTTGTAAGGAAGAATTAATATGATCATTAAGTGGTATCGTGATGGAACGCTTAAAATGTTGAGAAACAGACGTAAATGGGGGGTTTGCTCTGGTCGTTTGTCGAACAGATTTAAGAGCGTTTGCCTTCGATTCATCAACACCAATTTTACTTGCCAACAGCAAGGCTTCGTCATACCACATGTCATGATACGCTATAGTAAATGTGTTATCCTATCTAAATCATAGCGTTTTTGTGGGTAGCCGCCGTGCGCGGTCAGCGAATAACCATATGTTACTATGCTGGCTGTATGTCTGATAGACGGCACATGCGCCGCTAATATGGCGTAATTTGCATTGCAGTAATGAAATCATCAATGGCCGTTACTTTATGTAAGAGCTTTAAACACAATTAATGTTATATTTTGCTTTTTCGGTGTGTTTCATAATTGGGGAACCATTATGGATGTAACCAACAACTTCGTCCGTCATTATTTTCAATGCTTTGTTAATAGCTTTTAAAACGTTGTTTTGATTTCAAATAATTTAATTAATATGCAGGATAATAAAGTGAAAAAAAAACCCCAGTTAAAACGCCGCCCAACGTATTTATTAAACGTCGTTTTTCTATGGGAAAAAGATCTGATTTTTAATGAATGTCTTCCCAGAGCTGTATAAAAAATTGGGCAGGCATAAATTTCTGAACAATCACGTGACGCCTTTTAACATTAGGCTTATTGCACAAAATCAAGCAATTTTCCGATCAGACAAATCTTTAACTACTAATAAAGCATATTTAATTCCTACTTAGCAACTTTGTTTGCGGGAATAGAGAAAGAAGTAGGAACGGTTCATTGTTCGCGTTTTTCGCTAATCAGTTAATTTTAACCAGTTCTTGTTTTCACTTCGCGTCGCGCCAACAATGTCTCCAAGTGGAAAACATGATTTATGAGAAAAGGAGAGGATTGCCCCGATTTTTGTTTCTGAGTTCGCCGATCTTTTTGCGGCTGCCCACATGTACGCTAGCGTACCTATTTTATTTAATATTCTTGCGTTTTTGAGAAGGTATGTACTCAGGACTTTAGACATAGATTTTTAATTTTGATCTACTTTATTTTCGTTAGAGGACTTCAAGATTTATTTGAGTGTATAATATAAGAAAAAAAGAGTGTGTGAAGACATTGGAAACATATTTATCGCTTTAAACAACATTATGGTTTAATTATGAATAAAGCGGCACAAACATGAAGTGTTCTATTAGTATAAAATAATAATTATGTGCACTACAAAATTTTTGTTCTAATATGTATTGTATTGTGTAAATTGTGACTGCTACAGTCAAGCATTAAATAAATGAAGTCCAAAATATAAACAAATACTGCAACTTTCATAGCATGTAACTTAATATCTAACACTGTTCTGTTTTGCTATATAAAACAGTGTTTCAACTGACCCACTTTACAAAACAAAAGTGAAAAGCAATATGCCACATGACAGCATACAAACGATGCGGCAGTGAACAGTCGGTAACAGGTTAAATAGTGAACAGCAATTGATCATTAATATATTTAACTATAATCTTACGATGATTTGTAATCAATGATGAATCTATTTTCATTTGTGCATGCACTAGCTGAGACATAGAAAGGAAAAGTATGCTAATGTAACACCAAACCTAAACCTAAATCAAATAATGCCAAATCTAATGCTAAAGCATGTCTGCTAAATCAAAATTGTTATGATTGTTTTCACTAAATGACCAAAGCTAATCTACTAATAAAATTATTTTGTAGTTTTGTAATGTGAATGACTAACTACTTGAATGTGCTAAAACATACATTTGAAACTTTGTAATAAGCAGTATTTTTAAATATATTTTTATGCAGATTCCAAGATTGTACTGATAGTACAGTCATACAGTTATGCTGTTACGAACAGCATGTACATATCATGTTCAACACTCCTTGTCTTCGTCACTAGTGATAGCACAGGGCCTTATCCTGGGGGAGGACTGCAGTTCACTGTTGTGGAGGTTTGCCATGTTGACCTGCTGGAGAACATTAAGGTGCTGAGTTAGCCAATGGTTGATATTGAGGTGATCCTTTTTGGCCTTCTGCTATTCCAGTCAGGTTATTTTTTAATGAATTTGGTGGAGCTGTTGGTTCATAAGCTTGACCAGTTGGAGGTAATGTCTGGTAAGGGGGTGGGAGCATGCATCCTTGCAGGGACATGTTTTGAAACTGCCCTGTTGATAAGGGAGCAGTGGATAAAACGTACCAGAAGGGCATGACTGGACAGTAATTGTTTTAGTATAATTTCTTAAATTTTACGTGTATAAAATACACTGTCATCTTTTATGAATGTAGTTTACTTCAGAAAATGGTAAGGGACTCGTCAGGCAACCAATGAAAATGCTTGAAAACCATTATTTGGTAAAATTAGAGCCAAGTTTGTTGACTTGTTTATGTGCAACGTCAATGTTGAATAAACATGAATTATATTTCTTTGTATGGGTAGAGTATTCTCTACATTTCTTAATAATTTTCCATCACACAGCGAACTCGATCTTAGAGTCCTTTAATTTCTAAATGTTTTACTTAGAGCCGTTGTGTGTTTGTGTTTTGGATTTAACAATGTGGCTGTTTCTGCCTTAAAGAAAGATTTTTCTACAGAATTGAAACATTATATTACTTGAAGCTAAGAAATTGTTTTTATGTTTTGCCTGTCTTTGGTCCATATCATTGTTACGCAAACCATATATCACACAGTTTGAGGTAAATAATTTCTCCTTTAAATTTTTACAGTAGCAATTAACTGGCTTTTCAGTCACTGGGAATTGCGTCTTTCATCTTTCATACCTCCCCATCCTCTACATGTGGTGCAGCATCATCTCCTTCCATAGCATGCGGGGCTTCCGCTTTGCTGTCTATGGCGAGAAATGAGATTTACAAATGAGATGAGATTTATAGAACATCAGATACTACAGCAGTAGAAATGTCAGGCTCTTTAAAAAATCCTGTAACAAAAATAAATAATAAGTCTATTTACATAGGAACTTGGCTGCATAAGACGTTGTATCGAGAGCTATGCCTATGAATCATATAATGTTTTGTGCTGTAAGATTTTTGAGTCTGGCAGAGTTTTAAAACAATGTGGGACTCCAGCGTGTGTAACTCTCAAACTGAATTTCGTATTGTCCACTTTACATTTTACTTTACTCGGTCTCGAAGAAAGTTTTTACACCGTTTTTAACAGAATAGCAGGTATCTTTTTGCTCAAGCTTTAAAGAAAAACCTCGAAGACTTTAGAAAAATTTATTATTCATCACTGAACGATTGTTTTTGGAGAAACCAGTAGCCCCAAGCCAACGGTGGAGAAAATTGAATAACGCATTCATGGTTGATACTCGGTATACTTGGTAAGGATTTAGCTTGTGGAAAAGATAGCCTTCCAAAATCTTACTCAAAACTTCAGTCAATGAAATCAGCCGAAGATCATTGTGAACTGACATGGCTTCTAGAACTTTAGTTGCCAGAATAGCGCGCGTGCTTTTTGATTGGAAACTGGCAGAGCCTAAATATACGACTATACGCCTCCCGTGCAATAAATGCTGTAACGCAAGCATTGGAACAATAACTAAAGTAAAGAAATATCACAGCTTGAGCGCTTGGTCATGTTTTCTCCTGGTGGAATTCCGTTTATTTATAAAATTAAAATGAAATTTGTGGTAGAAGTTCTGTCCAAAATGTTATATTTCGTGATAATGGTAACCAAGCGAAAAAGGAAAATAAGACGTCAATAAATACATATTTCAATATAATAGGAAGCTACACTTCTCAACGTTTGTTGTAGTTGAAGCAATATTTATAAGAAGATTTTGTATGGCATAAAAATCCAAAATATATGTAGCAATATTCTAAATTGGATTACCTCTAAAGACCACAATGAAAGCAAAGAAACATGAGGCGAACAAAATCAGCGTAACCTTCATTTTTGTATCTGAAAACAACAAATATGTAAGCAGTTGAATTACAAAGAGAAAATATCATACTTTCTAGAAATTTACGTAAAAGAAGACCTACCTCTTTGCCGTCACGTAGAAAATATCATTCAACTCTAGCGCAAGCCTGCTTCAAATTAACTGACTTTTGTTGAAAACATTCACGATATTTCCATCCAATCAAAAATTTAATATTGCATAAACTGGTACCGGGAATGAACTATCCGAAAGCAAGATCTTCTGTGAACGTCTTTAGCTTCTTCTAGCACACACACATGTACGAAATTTTAGGAAATAACCTGGATACAACGCTTCTAATGCTTATCTATAGATACATACTTTATATAGCACTTGTGTGATGTTTAATAGGGATACTACTGTAAATTTAAATATATTCAAACAATTTAATTAAGAATGGACCACGGACGGTTTTGTATTTGTACAAGTTATTAATTTTGCAGCCTTCAATTTTCTTGTAGCCGAAACGTCCTTTAAAAATTAATGGTCTTTTGTCCTCTATTTCCCATCTAATGAAAAATTAGTCTTGCGTGAACTGGTACAAGGACTGTGCTATCAAAAAGCATACAATAGAAAACCTTATACTTGCATAATGTGGACATATTACTCTACATTTAAATGCATTTAAGAAGAGGAAGACTTAAATTACAGTTCTATTTTGGCACAAGTTATTAATTTTGCGACTATTAAATTTCGTGTAGCCGGCACCTCCTTAAATAATATACATGCCCTAATTGAAAACTATTTTAGACCCAATCAAAAATTTCGTGTCGCCCGAACTGAATATCTCCGAAACACCCTGAGATAATCATGCAAGCCCAATTCTCCAATGAAAATCTTGGACGCGTGAACATACAGGAATGCACGTGCTATGAGCAAGTAGCTTCTGTTCTGTTTACATATAGTTTTAGGAAATAGACTAGTTAGATGCGATGTTTATAATATAGCAATGTTACATTAATTAAATAAAATGTGTATAATAGGAACGACATTACTCTGCACTCAAGGGTAGACAATAGATCTAAAATGTCCCGCTTGAGCTATTACGTTTTGCAATTAAATTAAATGGCAATGGTTATGATTTACTTGATTTAAACATTTCTTGTTCGGTACCAGTTATTAACTACTTCTAACTTTAGCATTTTATTTCAAACAAATCTTATAGTTAGCTATATTTTCAATTGACTGTCAAAATTAGTAAAATTATTTTCAAGTCGTGATCATGAAATATTTCAATACATGGGTTAGAACAATCGCAACTGCAGCAGTAGCGAAGCCAGACAATCTAAATCATAATCATTATTCATTTTGTTAGAAATTTATTCGATTCCTTATACGGTTTATAAACACTGAAAAATTTGCATTTGCATGACTAAATGTCGGGCTAACTTCGCCACTGAACCGCAACCATCAGTGATGAGATCCTAACATGAATACCAACAATGCTATTTTAGGAACATATTTATATTTATATTTATTTTTCATATTTATATTTATTTATTCTATTACATTTATTTATGTATTTTTAAACCAAATTATGTTGTCTTGTGTGTCCCTACGTGGTTGCTGTGTTACATGTGGCATGTATTACATCTTGTGGTTGAAGTTGCTATGTCCTAGCGCGTTTTGATATGTTTGTACTGAAAGGTTATAGTAAACGTTTAGAAACCACTGTCGGTATGATGGATTAGACACGAGCTGAATAGTGATTAAGGTAGCTAACAATGTGATAAAAGGCAATTTTATGCTGTGGTGGTGTACATACAATTTCCTATAGCATTGAAATATTTGCGTCATCAGTCACACTTCCTCGCGGTTCAAAGAATGCTTTGTGAGCGTAATAACACACCGTAAAGAGGTATTTTTACACTTTCATAATTTACACTCAACTGATAATAATACACCTCGACAGTGTAAAAGGACACATAAATTATTTCGTGTTAGATTAACTCTTGGAAAAAGACAATATAATTGCTAGACAACTTAGAGATATAACTTGAAACTGACGGGAATGCTTTAGGAGTTAAGTAAGTAAGATTGTGATTGCAAGTTCGAAAATCTTAGTTCATAGTTTATATTCATAAATTCATCAAACAAAATCAATTGACTGCGCATATCACTTAGTCGTACTACAGTATACAGTCCCAAAGACAAACTAACTGACTTCCGTTTGCACAGGCAGCACAGAAAAAATCACACCTTTTATGATAAGAAACTTGATTAAACGTTTTGTTATCATAATTAATCAAACCATGATTGAGGTCCTAAATTGCCATAATTTGAGAAGTGACTGCCAGCCATTTCTGTAAAAACACCTTACTGATCTCTCCTGGTCGGTCTACAATGAGATATTACAGGACCTCAAATTCAAATTGTCCAATCAAAAAACCTTAGTTCTACCATGTGACAATTTGATTTTTCTTGGTGTCACATGCCTTGTCCCCAGTTTTTGATGCTAGGCGGTGTGATATTAAATTTATCACACTATGATGATAAATTTATCTCATTGACGTCCCGCAAGAGCAACACGCATCGATTGCAGGCAATGAAAACGTTGTTTTTTTATTTCTGACTCAATATATTGCTCAAACTAGTATCGTATGTTGAAATTTTCTGTATACTATATCATTTATAGACCGCTCGCTCGGGGGATTTGGCGAAATGTTAGCTCTCAGTAATGATAGTTCAGTTGCATTATCAATTCGGGTTAATATTTCGCTCGATCACCGTCGCTTCGGGTGTATAAAATGATCAATATCGGAGTGAGGTTTTCGAGGTCCGCAGTAAACTCTTGGTCAATAATTCTTCGTATCTATCAGCGAAAGGAATGAAGATTTCCATTTGACTGCCTGCCCTTCTTCGCTTTCATTGTTGCCTTTGAAGATACGTGGTAATGATAACGATAATAACAATGATTTATTCATTAATATCCACAAAGATGGCTATTCACCTATTGAAAACTACCGAATAATTATACAAATATAGATTACACATAAAAATGTGAGAGTGCGAGTCACATTATATTTATTTAATAAACACGCATCCTCAGGAATAACTTCTGTACAAAATTGACCATAGTTTGGTAAAGTTTTAGGTCACGTAGCAAGCTATTAACAAATTGTGATGAAATATCTTAAAAAGTCCGCTTCTCGATGGGCCAAACTAAATTTAAGGTAGTGTTCGAACGCAGACTTCGTGCTGGTTTATGAACATCAACTGCAGCGTATTTTGGCCAGTGCTGTGAATATATAGCTTATGGGTGGTTTTAAGTACGCTGGAGTGTCTACGTTCATACGTAGGCAGCAGGGGGTCTAGGATTTTTGAAACAGTAGTTGACATTTTCGGAGGGCGTGTCCGAAGGTGTGGTTAAAGGCGTGGTCAGCAACCTCTAATTTTTTGGGTGCGTTAATTGGGTATTGTTATAAGAGTTCGACCGTTTCGCCCAATGTCAAGGCTCATCAGCATGCCTACGTAATACTTCTCAAAATCTTCTCTAAAGGGTTTTTAGTGATTCCGGACATGGACGACCCTTAGAAAAGGCCTAAATGAGAAATCTAGTTTTGAGGCACCAGAAAAACGCCCTCACACTCTCGCTGCATGCATGCCAAGGGGAGTTTGGCTAGCATGGGAGACTGCCAGTTCTAACCCTTTGTCCCATCCTTCTGCTACCGAACGAAAAAAGTACTTCTCAAGTTCTCATAAAAACAAATAAGACTTTAAAGGCAATTTTTATAATCGAAGAAGATAAAAATGTTCAAGAGGCGATAGACAATGTTTAAAACGTGTTTAAACCGAAACTGTTCCTAAAAAGGTAGACAAAATGTTGGAATGTAGAAAAAAAAACAATACGAGATAAACCACAGTTTTGTAGCATGTATGATAGAAATAGCACGCATATATTTTTAAACCCTCATACTTGATGGTTTTCACGGCAGCAATTATGTTAAATGAGCAAGGACCTGTTAATGTATGATTGCCATGAGGCATATTCAACCTGACTACATACACCTTCCAAGAACACAAGAGGAGATGAAGATAAAAGTTGCAGAATTTGAATCAAAATTTGGCATAGTTCAGGCATTTGGATGTGTTGATGGCACCCACATTCCCATTAGAAGGTCTTATGTAGACTCTCAGGATTATTTTAATTATAAACAGTACTTTTCTGTTAACGTTCAAGCTGTCTGTGATGCTCAAGGGAAGTTCAGGGATGTTGATTGTCGACGGCCTGGCTGTGTGCATGATGCAAAGGTTTTTGCAAACTCTCAAAATGACATTGGTCCGTTGTTCTGGGAGAAATTGGTGCACAGGGGAAGAGAAGATTCTTTGTAGCATTTGAATAGTTTAGTCGTGACCCTAATGTTCTGTTTATGCAATATGCGTCGAAGTGCATCAGTTATTCCCCTTTTGTACGGTTAAGTTACATATCCACTTTGGCTTGTCGTTTTCAGTTATGCGTCATTTGTGTGTTGGTTACAAATTATAAGCAGTTTAAATATTTTTTAAAGTAATGGAATAGTGTATGCAAAGACTTTTTACTTTCATCAATAAAATTCAACCTTGTGTTTCCAGTAGCGATCTCATCGATAACTTTTTCGACACTATGAACGATTTCCTGATGAACTTTCATCATAGCTAGAACATGTTTAATGTTTAACGTTTAATGTTTAATACAATTATTTAACACGGTAGCCTATTCAGTAAAATATTTTCAACCTGATTTTTAAAGGGCCGTGTAATTAAGGCATTCTTCAAACATGGTTGATCTTTTATAATCTTTTCGAGTCCTAAGGGCCGAAATTGACCTATCACACTCGCAAGGAGTAATGGAAAGTGTGGCCAAAACTCGCAAAATTATCTTAATATTTTCAAAACCAACAAATTTGACACACTTTAAAGTAGCAAATATGTTAGATGGACATGGTCCAGTGTATGATTCCCAATTTGTGTGCCCCAACAAAAGCTCAGCTAAACGATTGGGCAAGTCATCATAATAAAAAGAAGCAACAGATTTAAACTCTTCTTTCCAGTCAGCACCTTTTCTACTTAAAGATAACATTTTTTGGTATGATGCATAATCCTTTATAAACGTTTACAGTATCAAGGTCAGATCGTGCTTGTAAGGAAGAATTAAAATCATCTTTAAGTGGTATCGTGATGGAACGTGTTCAGAAACAGACGTAAAGGGGAGGGGGGCGGGGGGGGGGGTTCCCTGGTCGTTTGCCGACCAGATTTAAGAGTGTTTGCCTTCGATTCATGAAGACCAATTTTGCTTGCCAACAGCAAAGCTTCTTCACACCACATATCATGATACGCTATAGTAAATATGTTATCCTATTTAAATCATAGCGTTTTTGTGGGTAGGCACCGCACGCGGTAAGCGGCTAACCGCTATGTTACTATGCTGGCTGTATGTCTGGTAGGCGGCAATATGGCGTAATTTGAATTGCGGTAATGAAATTATCAATGGCCGTTACTTTATGTAAGAACTTTTAACACAATTAATGTCATATTTTGTTTTTTTGGTGTGCTTCATTGGAGAAACATTATGGATGTAACCAGCAACTTCGTCCGTCTTTATTTTCAATGCTTTGGTAATAGCTTTTAAAACGTTGTTTGGATTTCAAAAAATGTAATGAATATGCGTGATAAAAAAGTGAAAAAAGCCATTCAAAACGCCGCGCAACGTATTTATTAAACATCGTTTTTCTATGAGAAAAATATCTGATCTTTATAATGAATGTCTTTCCAGAGCTTTATAAAAAATTGGCGCAGGCGTAAATTTCAGAACGATCGGACGACGCCTTTTAACATTAGGCTTATTGCACAAAATCAAGCAATTTTCCGACCAGACAAATCTTTAACTACCAATAAAGTATATTTTTCACTTAGCAAATCTGTTTGCGCGGATAGAGAAAGAAGTAGGTACGGTTCATTGTTCACGTTTTTCGCTAATCATTTCATTTTAACCAGTTCTTGTTTTTGCTTCGCGTCTCGCGAGCAATGTCTCCAAGTGGAAAACAGGCTTTATAAGAAAAGGAGAGGAATTGGCCCGATTTTTATTTCTGAGTTCGCTGATCTTTTCGTGGCTGCCCACATGTACGCTAGCGTACCTATTTTATTCATTGTTCGTGCGTTTTTGAGAAGGTATGTACTCAGAATTTTAGACAAAGGTTCTTAGTTTTGATCTACTGTATTTTCCTTAGAGGATTTCTAGATTTATTTGAGTGTATAATATAAGAAAAAAGAGTGAGTGAAGACGTTGGAAACATATTTATCGCTTTAAACATTATTATGGTTTAACTGAATATCTAACACTGTTCTTTTTTGCTATATAAAACAGTGTTTCAACTGACCGACTTTACAAAATAAAAGTTAAAAGCAATTTGCCACATGACAGCATAAAAGGATGTGGCAGTGAACAGTTGGTAACAGGTTAAAAAGTTCACAGCAATAAATTGATCATTAATATATTTAACTATAATCGTATGATTATTTGTAATCAATGATCAACCTATTTTCACTTGTACTAGCTGAGACGTAGAGAGGAAAAGCTTGCTAATTTAACCAAATCTAATGCTAAAGCATGTCTGCTAAATCAAAATTGTCATGATTATGTTCACTAAATAACCAAAGCTAATCTACTAATAAAATGATTTTGTAGTTTCGTAATGTTAATGACTAACTACTTGAATGTGCTAAAACATACATTTGAAACTTCGTGATAAGCTCTATTTCTAAACATATTTTTATGCAGATTGAAAGATTTTATTGACAGTACAGTCATGCTGTTAGAAACAACATGTACATATCATGATCAATACCTGGCTTCGCCACTAGTGATAGCACAGAGGCTTATCCTGGGGGAGGACTGTTCACTGATGTGGAGGTTGGCCTTGTTGGGCTGCTTGAGAATGTTGAGGTGCTGAGTTAGCCAGTGGTTGATATTGAGCAGTTGGAGGTAATATGCTGTAAGGGGGTGGAAGCATGCATCCTTGCAAGGACATGTTTTGAAACTGCCCTGTTGGTACCATATACAGCTGGTTGCCTTGTTGATTAGGGAGCAGTGTATAAAACGTACCAGAAGGGTATGATTGGGCAGTGACGAGAACAGATTGATCCGTTGGTTGAAGTTGAGCTGGTAAGGGTTGACCCATAGCTGGAATGTATGAGTATTGAGAAGGCATTCCTGTCACTTGACCGCTAAGCTGATCAGGCACGGCACACGACTTGGCGGAATGATTCGGACCTTGATCTAAAAATAAAGTTAAAGTGCCTATGAAACGAAATATTGTCCAACTATACTTTTATTGTATTGCAAAGTTTGCTTAAAACACTAATATAACATCCTTGTTAGAATTTCTGTAACTCTCTTCCTTCTTTAGATATTCAACTCGATCAGACATGAAAATTACACAACTTATGACATCACTGTGCATAATGAGTGCTTTCTTTTCTTGCTGATTTTGTAGCATATGACAATTAGAAACAATTAAAACTGCTCTGTAGATGTGTAAACTACGATTGAGGGCTTGGTGCATGCACTTTTTTCGTGGAATACATTAACAACGTTGCAAATTACTGATGACTCTTAAAAAGTGATTATGGGAAGTGATGTCATAAGTTGTGCAATTTGAATATCCAATAAAGTTCAATATCTTGAGAAGGAGAAGTTTTAGAAAAAGTCTACCAGAGAAGTTACATTGTCATTTCAAACGATTTAAACAATGCAATAAAAAAAACAATTGGTCAAAATTTCGTTTCATAGGCACTCTAAACTTATTGTACAAGAATAATAGGGTTTAGTGCTCACGATGAGGGTCAACATCGTTTCAACGGCTTTTTTTAAAATGAAGAGAGGGAAATGGCCCTGGCACCGGCTTCAATGTTCTGCAATTTCATTAGTCTATATGTATATAGCACGTATATACGCGTATTTGCCCTTAGAAAAAAAATTACGAGTAAAACGTTCAACATTTAACTTTATACTAAGCTGCTGCATTACGAGTTCTTTCTAAACACTTCAACCTGTCGGTTATCTTGCAAAAATATTTCTCATATGCTGTTATCGCGCTAACTTATTCAAAAGCTACGATTCGTGGTTTTAAAAGCCAATCGATGCCACGGCCTTTTTTCACACCTCTAAAAAGCCCTGAAAACGAGGTTGGATGAGGGTGCCAATGGGAAAGGACAAGAGCATTTTGATCTCAACTCATAAGGGAATGTGATTTGTCAATGGCGCTAAATTATTGCCAGATAAAATAATCAAGCGTTGTATGTTTTAACTGCTAAATAAAAAATACCGGCCGCCATTTTTTTAGCATTAAACGTTCAAGTACAAATATAGCGTTTTAGCCTAGGGTTTTAGCTCTTGATAAAATTATTTAAGATATCGGCGAAGGATTTACCAGACGGGAATCTCAGTCTTAAAATATGAATATCAAGACCCAGCAAATTTTTCGAATGTTTTACATTACGAACGCAAAGTTTTTTAATAACTAAAACTTTTATAAAATTGACGTTTCGTTACTAAACTTGTGGCATCTTCAGAATGATATTCACATCAAACACATGAACTACATACATACGCTATTTACATATGATTACTTGAAAGCCAATCAGGAAGAGAGAGGCGCATAATTAAGGAGAAAGTAGAGGCACGAAAATAGGAGACATGTGTAAGGAAATTAAGGATTAGAAGAGTGTAAGGGGATTAGATCTGACATTTTCATTAAGAGAAGGTCGAATCTGGAGCGAATGTTTGCCTGTATAGGGTAATGAAAATAAATAAACGTTTGAGGACATCATAGGTAGCCATGGGGTCTCCGCCTTTGTCCTGCCTTGCCAATATTTTTTTTGTTTTCATGAAAACCAATAATGTGAGGTGCCCTCTCAACTAGAAACCTCTTTTTATCGTCGTTATTGTCGATGACTGTTTTGTTCTTTTTCGTTCCTCTGAGCATGCTGAACCCTTCCTCGACTTTCTCAGCTCACAACGCGATAACATTAAATTTTCTTGCTAATCCGAAACAAATAAAACACTTGCCTTTCTTAATGTTTTGATCGATCGCTCCAACGGCTTCTCAACTTCTGTTTACAAAAAACCAACCTTTACAAGTCTTTCGCCAAATTTGATAGTTTTATTCTCGAGTCTCTTAAACCAGGCCTTATATATACACCTTACTTGACCAATATTTCCAAATCTACTTCAGTCTGCCGTCACTAAACTGAAAAAATATTTTTACGAAATGGCTATATTTTTTTCCTTTTTCGAGCAGTGTCTTAAAAATTTTCTTGATAAAACTCCTACCATACCTCCTGTTTCTTATGATGTGCGTGCCCAACCAGTTATACATTTCACTATATACGCTTTACAGGCAAACATTCACTCCAGATCTGAACCGTACCATCTAAAGTCATGTCCTCTTGTTACCTTCAAATTGATCTAAGAATTCGAATTGTATTTAAACCTGGAAGACGGTCAGCGCATTTCTTCAAAGTTAAAGATAATATTCCTAAGCTCATGAGTTCCAATAACGTTTATAAGTAGACGTGTCGATGGTGCGCACTCTTAATCAAAATATCAGATCTATTCCCCTTACACGTTTCGAATTTTTTATTTCCTTATGTCTTTCTCCCACTTCTGTCCCTCCACTTCCTCCTTATCCGCTCCTCTTTCTGATTAATTGGATTTAAAGTATCCATATGTAAATAGCCTATGTATATAGTTCTCGTGTTTCATGTGAATATCATTCTGAAGATGTTACACAAATTCAGTAACGAATCTACAGATACTGATATCGGTATCATACAGCCTTCTACAGCCTACACACGACGTCGTTACAACGATAAAGTTAAGAATGGCTGCATAACGGAAGAACAACCGAATTTGACGTTTGTCAAAAACTGACGTTGTTTCAAAGTTGGATCGATGTTAGATGAAAGTCTTCGACATGTAGGCTTGTTCAAAAAGTCAGTCTACGTATATTCGACATGACGATGTTCGATGGCCTTTAATTTACGTCATCCTGACTTCGTTTCAATTGGCTATTAGTAAAATCCACGAACACCGGAACACCGGAACAGCATCAATCCGGAACACGGAACACGGGAACACTAAAAATTCTTAATTTGTTAAAAAATCGAGAAAAAATACCGGGAGGTGTAGAATTACTGCTGAAATGATTATTGCGTAAAACATGTTTTTTTATAGCATTAATACAACGAACATAAATCAACCTCGGAGTAATATATATCTGAATCAAACCTAGAATTGTTATTTATTGTTATGGAAGCCATATTGGGACGTGGCATTTTTATATTCATGTTTTACAAACTTGCACCAAAATGCAGATGTGTCAAATTTTTAACTTCCATCGAATGAGTTTAAATTGAAAAAATATTGTCTCCAGCACGTCAGGCACCGCAACATTGTTATTAGAAACACTGTGGCGTAGCCAGCTTCGATAATTGGAGGGGCAAATATTCATATATTTGTGTTCACAGACCTTAAAAACAATCGATTTCAAAAGAAATTAATAATGCAAAACATGATGCATGAATATTCGCCCCTCCAATTATTGATGCTGGCTACGCCACTGTAGAAACATGAAGGTGTCTGACCGATTTGGAAATATAGAATGTGCGTAATACAACGTTGTTGTAAGAACATCTGGCATAACATATCGGCTTGAAGTGTACCTACAGGCTGATTTTTTTATTGGCGATGTTAAATCTAGGCATCATTTCTATTATATCTGTCCAAAAATTTTTTGACTTGGTCAAATCGTTCGTATTTTCTGACCGTTTAAAGTTGGCCTTCGATCGACCTTATCCATCACTTTTAGAGCCTGGAACGAGCACGTTTTGCGACGTAATCCAAGGTAGTCGGCTTCAGGCTTTGGTGTGCTTTAATGTAAAGATCAACTTGTAGTTACACTCCACCGTTTCTGGTTTGGTGGCATTTGGTTAAACTTTACACTGTTTTTTTAATATCATGTCTTCTGATAATGAAACCGATTCGGCGGAGAGTTATCAAACGTATTACTCGGATATAAACTTTATTTTCGGGGTATATTATGGAATGCCCCGAGCGTGAAAATTCCAGCAGTTACTCAAGCGAAGACGAAAACAACATGGGCGCATATGCCGACAAACCTTTGGCCAACGAAGAGTGGCTGGAAAACTATCATAAACAAGAAAGAAAGCGCCTATATAGAACTAGAAGAAAAGCTAAGAAATAGGCTAGATGGCTCTGTGGAAGCTAGTGAGCGAGTGGTAAGTGATTTAGTAGTAAACGTGGATTAAAATCGTATTTGTTTCGGGCGATTTTAATTGTATTTGGATACTAGCGTTGAAGTCTTCCTCATCTCTAAATGTTTTTGCCCTTTTTACCACAGGTGTAGTAGTGGCAATTGTGGGATCACACTCCTCACTAATTTAAAGGAATGTCAGTGCTGTGTCGAACTGGAAGGATGCGATGAAGCTATGAAATGCGAAAAAGTCATCATAGATCTCAAAGCCGATGATATTCAAAATGCAAAATGTATAACTCATCACGCCGGATTCAACTGCATATGCCTCCAAAAGTGGAGTTTGAAGCAAGCTGCAGTCAATTAAAAAACCAAGAATAAAACAAAATACAGTCAAGTAGGAACACAGAGTAGGTTGAATAATTTATTCAAATTATACACTTGCTTATGACGAAAATATAATCTTGAGCCTAAATTTACTGTTCAAGACCACAGCATATTTCATAATTTCTTATTTGTTTTTGTTTTTAGGTTTTTACGCAGCATCTGCTATAGGGAGCTTACAAGACTGGTACATGGTCCCCTCGCTAATAGGAGAATTCCACTACATGCATGTGCTTACACTGCAATTAGGAATAAATTTCCTGTTGTTCACAAAGAAAGTTTTATTGGATAATCTGATGACTCAAACTAGGAAATTCTAGCATGTTTAATACATCTGGGGCTGGTTGTTCAAACAAAAGTAACTAAGATAACTTAACCCTGGGTTTGCTTATTATTTATTGCACTAGTTCGTTCAAGACAAGATCCATCCACCTCCCACCGGGGAAATTAACAATACTACCTTCCTTTATTAGAATGTTTATACAATTTAAAGACATCAGACAAGCCCCCCCTCCTGGTTGGAAATTCCTGGATGACAGAAATTTCATCTGTTGGTTGGTTATGGATCTTTTTTGGAGACATGGCCGTGGCTAGAGCGTTAATTGGGGGGGGGGGGCTGTATATTCATATATTCGTGTTATGACCAACTAATTTCTTTTTAAATCAGTTGTCATTAGGGTTAATTTCAAAAGAAATTAGTAGGGCATAACTCGAATATATGAATATACACCCCCCCAATTAACGCTCTAGCCACGGCCCTGTTTGGAGATATGTCTTCAAAAATATCTTGTCATAAATGGATTTGAGGAATGCACAAACTAAAACAGGTGGTTAAATTTTAACCTGGGATTAGCATTAACCTACTTTGCAACAACTGGTCCCAGATGTAACAAACATTTACAATTAGTCATAAAACTTTTTGTTTTTTAATATAAATTATTCTTTTGAGTATAAATAGAAATGGTGGGCATAAATAAACTGAAGTGAAGTGCGAGTGTGTTATGCAACCTATTTTACTCGGTTAAGCTCCAATGTGCCCAAATGTGCCCTGCTTTATTCTCTGTTTAATGTTAGTCGAATTTAATGTCCAAGTAGACAACAGAGTAAAATAAGTATTACAGATTTGGCAAATTTGTGCAGTATATTGTACGGAATGAAACTGGTGACCTCTACCAACTTCTCACTTGTTCAGTCGGCAGTCGTTTACATTTTTGTGCCCCTTCGTAGGATGCCCACATGATCTACAATGAGGAGAAGCCCTGCTTTTTTCCTAAATCTTTTTTTGTGTTGTTGCTCCTAATATTGTAATACGGAAAAGTAAAAAAATAGACATAGTTTACTTATGTAAACAGATTGTGGTATGTTATCCAATCACAGTCAGATCTGGAAAGTACCTGGAGTAGTGGGTGGAACGAAACATGTTGGATGGCAATTTGACTCCTGTCAGATCTCTTTTTTATTGCATCTTGCTTTGTTTGCTTAGTATGCATGGAATTCATCAGAGGCGGGCACATTTCTTTCAGTTCTAACTCTGCATCTGTTAACTGCTCTTTGGTAGATGTCAAGAATGTATTATAAATATCTTGGACATATGCTGTAAAATATTTTAAATAATTATTCACAAACACAATTTAACATGAATATTGTTCATGCACAGAAAACTCACCAAAGTTCTGTGCAACCCTAGCACTTAGGATTGTAGCCTCTCCATTCTTGAACTTTGGATAGCTGACCTTTAGCCTTTCCGAGTTGTTAGAATTCAGTTTCTTGTCCCTCTGAAGGCTTAGATTAAAATGCAGGACTGCTAGAATATGTCTATGAACAATAAATAGAAATATTACCATCTTCCTGAGATAAAGTGTCCTAATTATATAAAAATTGATGCCTGGAAGCTTGAGTGAATATAAGGATGCCAGTGAGCCAAGTATATTATAGTGACTGAAAAACTACCAGGCAGCTTTTTTACTTAATTCCTAACCTGCAATATTGGCCAACATAAGTATATGCAATCATCTTTGGAGAAAAGTGATTTAGGACACTGTGAAAGCCTTCCCAACAGCTGGTTTGTGCTGATGGAGAAGCTTTCTTGATCCCTTCTATCAGCCCTTTGTTGGTAAGCGCAGTACACACTTTCGTATGTGGGGTTGAATCTATAGGAAAATAATAAATAGGCTATATCAATCTGATATGATATAATTAATATAATAGATGTACATGTATATGTACACACATACCAATAGTCAACCACTTTCTAGCTGGAATGTCACTTCCATGAGCACACTTGTTGAAGAGCAGTGGATTGCTGTGATTTGAATGCTGATTGACAATGTGCATCAAGAAAGACTTGAATTTGGCGCAGATTACAAGCCCATTACTACTGAATGTGGAAGTAGCACTCTAATGTAAATGATTCTCACATGGTTTGATCCGCTCATTCACTGTCTCACACTCTTTCTCTTTGCCAGTTTTGGAAAGAACCTTTCTGATCTCTGCCAAGAAATAGAAAATTTAATAGCAAAAATTGGTTCATTTATATCAACATTTTGTAATTCATTCATCATGCATAAGATGTCCAGTCATGTTTAACGTCCAGTTGTCTCTTATTTTAACCTGCAAACAGATTTTGGCAATACTTGAAGACTAGATTGAGTAGATGTAAATCACTGAAATTTGGAATATCTTTGTACATGTTATTAATTTATAGTGGAGAAATTGGGAATGCTCTTACTTTTCTTCAAATGCCAGATGTCAAAATAGTGGACAATGCTCTTCAAAACATCCCTCAGGTACTCAGCAATCGATGTGTGTTTGTCAGAAATAAATGTTGTTATGCAGAGGCCATACGTAATGAGGTAGTCCATGCTGAACTTAAATGCCATGAACTCCATTGCAGGACTATTTCCTGCTTGATTTCTCTACAAAGAAGAAAAACAAAGGTGCAAAAAGTTCAGCAGAAGTGAATATTTAATTGGTGAGCATATAAGCTTAAAAGCTATTAACATTTTACAATGTATTTCTTTCTTCCTACCTGTACAAGATTGTAGTGGATAATTTGTGCAAAAAGAACAACAAAAAATTGTGTATGCACAAAACTTGGCGGAATGCCCCATACTGTCATGTCGGCCATCGACAGCCAAAACCACACCATCTTTTAGCTGTTTTGCCCTCTACATCAACATTGCGTGGTACTTCTTCCAGTGAAGATAGTTGGATGGAAATAGCACAGTCTGAAATATTATTAAATACTATAGAGGTAGAATAATAGGTGTGCAACCACTACCAATAGCAAGGGATACAACAAAAAAGAGATTTTCTTTGTGTTGGGTGAAATTTAGATTGAAAACATACAGTAAGCTGTTTACTAGACTTCTTGAGTTAAAAGTTTATGAAAGTGCAACTCAAGGTACAAACAAGGGTCCTTTATTGGAACAGTGGTACTTACTCTCTGAGAATGGAAATATGTGCTGTGTGAAATGCATCCAAGACCCATGTTCAAGCATATCTGCCGTACTTTTGTGAATGAGCCCCCACCCAATAATGTAGACATGCACATTAGAAAATTGCCAGCACGAGCTTTTTTTCGTCCAGGCATTAGAGGCTGGGTATGCCATGTCCAGATCCTTTGTGTGCACTTTGGGTTGTTGCATTTAGTCATCACAATTCCATTGGAGCAAACAGCTCTTGTCTCAACCAGTAGATTGTCAGCCTTGCATGAATGGCTAAACTGAAACAAAAGCAAAAGTTGTGACAGAAACACAATGAATTTTGCCTCTGTCCGAAGATTTCCATCCACTTGAAATGAGGAGCTAGAAGAGAAAGTAAAAGGTAGTGGATTATTGATAATAATATAAAACAATACTTTTTTCTTCTATTCAGAAACTCTACAATCTACAATCACAGTCTACAATCTACTCGACTTACTCTGATGCTTCTTCTATAAGCACTTCATGATCTTCTTCTGTACTCAAATGATCATCATCTACGGGTTCTTCATAAGCAGGATCGTACTCTTCCTATTCATCTTCATTGGCCTCTACTTCAGCCTCACTCTCCAGGTTAGGGATATTTCAGATCCGTCTGAGCACCTAGTCACCTAAACTCAGGTTAGGGTTAGGGATAGGGTTAGGGTTAGGGGTTAAATACAATTTTTGATGTGATTCTTTCAGCGAGCATCCTTGGCGCAGTGGGTAGAGGCGTTGTGTTACATGGTTGGAGCAGAGCTGGTACGAGGACCCGTTGAGCTTTTTTATTTATTTTTTTTTTCACATTTTTTTCAAAGTTTTTCTCATTTTTAAAATTTTTTCTCGTTCATAACATATTACTCATCCTTAAACACATTTAAAAAATATTTAAAACGAAAAAAGCCGTTGAAATAGTTGTTACTAGTCAATATACAATTAGCCTGCGGGCAGGAGGTGCTCTGACGGATCTGAAATAACCCTGACCCACTCTCTATTTCTTCCTCGATATTTGCACTCGGTTCAGTCTTTTCTTTAGGTTGGGTTGGCATCGACTGTTGTGCTCACAGTTGTTCAAGCTGGTTTACTAGATATCAATTTAAAAACAACACTTCTGCATATTTTGAACTGTGATAACCTTTTCAATTGTATGTATTTTTTGATCATATGGAATATGTAAGTTACTTTACGTTTCATTTGCTTCATTTTGTATTTATTTCTTTGGGCAAATGTTTGCAAAGAAATTACTTTGTTTTTCACCTTTCTGTTGTCTTCTATTACTTTCTCCAGTTGATCTGAGCATTCTTCCTGTATTTTAATTTTGCCAAGAAAAGTGTGTGGGTGGTAAAAAATCATAAGCATTGGTTTACACCATCAACAACTAAAATTGGGAAATTTGAAACACTACTGCACCAGCATTTGTGCTAATAGGTAAATATTGATACAGTATGTGAATGTCTTTACATTTACTGGCTTGTCAAGTTGAATTTCTTCAAGAATTTCAAGCTGCTTTGTTTCCCATCTTCTCTTCTTGCGCTGAGCACCTAGAAACAGATGAGAAATTATCTTTATTTTATTGCATTTGTAAGAATAATTAAGGTTTTCTTCATAAAATGCCCAATAAACACATTTTTACCTGTGTTAGTCGACCGAGGTGTTTGCGCAGTGGTGTCTACGTCCATGTTTGATGTTTCCGTTTCGTGTATGTTGCTATCACACGTGCGTTCCTGATCCTGTATAGCTTTTATCAACTATAGAAAGACATAAATTGAAAATAAGCGAGTGAACATAAGCTACATGTACACAATTTTAGTCGATATTATTCGGTTATTAAAGTTCGTAAAGACTGACCATACGTCTATTCCTGGGACTTTGTACAGGTGGTTCACTTGAAAATTCCTTCGACGGAGCATGTATACTTGGGAAGACACAAATACCAAAATCGTCGCTCCTTAACTTGGGAAAATTGTGTCTCGTTTGTCCAGGTAAAATTGAAAACCTTCGCTCGTAATCTTTCGGCAAAAATGTGCTGAACATAGCGTCGATGCCTTCGAAGGTTGAAAGACACGCTTTGCCTTTGCGAAGTCTACCCAAATTTTCCTTCTCCGCTTAGCTTCAGGGCAATCGTCATCAAAAAAAGGTATAGTATGGAGACTTATACCCAAACTAAGAGACGATGTATTCGTACAATTTGCAGGTACACAGCTATTCACCATTTTTGTTTATCGAAAACGCCCGCAATATATGTAGATGCCAACTGTCAATATACAATGAATTTGCATTAAAGCCTACGTTCACGAGTACCTTGGATGACGTCACGAAATATGCTCGTTCCAGAATTCTGGTACAACGGACAAGGTTAATCAAAAAGTGCTCGTTTGCCAACTTTAAACGGCCATAAAATACGGACGAAATGACCAAATCGAAAAATTTTTGGACATTTACTATAGAAATCATGTCTAGATTTAATATCGCTAATAAAAAAAAACCGCCTGTAGTGGCACTCTAACTTACGCGAATACATGTTTATTTTTGGTATTTTTCGCACGAACCACACTCTTTCTTCGCATGTAACTAGAAAACTCAAATTCAAACTAACTCAAATTCAAATGTTATTTTCTGTCCACAACAACTTAGCTTTTATTTATTAAAGAGCTGTTTATAAGGAGCCGGATAAGCTCAGTAAGTGAAAATGTGACATTAATTTTTGTTTGCATTTCACTCATAGAAATAAAAGATATAGAATGCGCGCTCCTATCTATTTTCAGGTAAACAAATGACGCCACATTAAAATTCAAAATGGCCGATTTATAAGGGCAAATTAAACTCGCCCCACTGTAATTCGCATAGACCGCTCCTCGGACAAATCCAACATGGCGGATTTATAAGGGCAATTTTTTTTTCAATTTGGGTACCGGCTAGGTTACCAAGCACGCATTCTATATCTATTATTTCTATGATTTCACTATTCATTAACATTACAGCTATTGAAGCCGGTTTGCCGTCTTTTGTTTTGTCGTTTCGACTTTCAAGCTATACAATGTTTGAAACTATCGAAACTTCGAAATGATCGAAACCCGTTGATCCCAGCAAGCGGCTGGGAATATTTTCATCCCGCTTGGCGATATATCTCGCCTCTTTCAAGCGAAATCTCGCCCTTCCATATAAATAGCTCTTTAGATTCTAATGCCAAACCTAGCTTGAACAACAGATGAAACTGTTTTTCCACTCAAAACCGAGTTCGTAAAAACAAGGAAGCCAATTGACTTCTGTTACATTTTAGAACGAAAGCCAGCCAAATGTCATACAAATAAGACACAAATAAAGATAGATAAAGATAAGCCATTTATTATCAATAAATAACAATTCTAGGTTTGATTTCTACTTTCGAGCAAATATTTATTATTCAGAGATTGATTTCTTTTCGTTATATTGGTACTTTGGTAGGTATCGGCAAGTATAAATAGTTAAAAGCATGTTTTACAAAATTTACGCAATAATTATTCCAGCAATAACTCCACACCCCCGGTATTTTTTTCTCGAATCTCAACAAATTAAGAATTTTTAGTGTTGCGGTGTCACAGTGATATGGGCACCCCCGTGTTTTGTGTATCTCCATACTCACATAACTAGCAAATATGTCACAGTGAACTTAGACGTAAGCGTACTGTTTTGCTATATCAAACTTTACTAGAAATACATGCATGCAGCAGCCCCTCGCCACTAACTAAGAGCATGCGACTGAATTTTCGGAATTACATGAAGTACTCTTGTAGGTTGTTGTCATAGCAACACGGGAATTGTTATTTTTTCTGTATATTTTTTCAAAATGAAAAAAATATTGAGTTTTTAATTCTTGTTTTATTGACAATTTTTTTAAATGGCACAACATTTGTCATCGGTCTGTTATTACGCCTAATGTAAGCTTAAATTTGGTATAAATTACGACCTATTAATTACATTAATAGTAAGTAGACAGTCTTGCATTTACAAAACATAAACTTACTCTGGAATTTAAACAGTGAATAGACTGGATGAATACGCTGGCCTTTATAAAGCATTAAAACACAAGTATAAATACGCATTATCAACAAACTTGCCTTGTGTTTCACGCCATAGTCAGTTGTTGACGCTTCTCTGTATTTTCCCCGAATTAATCTCTCTTCAATCTTCTTCGGCAGTCTCCTCGAGCCTTTGTCGTCGTCTACGCTTGTTTCGCCTTGCTAAACGTTCTGCTTCCTCGTTTTCCTTTCGTTGCCTGCTTGACTGCATATTTGTTGACCTGATAAATGCTTTTTATTTAATTTTTTAACAATAAATTGTTGTTAAAGTTCCCAAAACGTTTTGCAAAAATGCAAAATATTATAGAACAAAAAGCTAACTAAAGTTAAATATTTGCTGACAGTTGAATAACTTGAATTCGTAATTAATCAATCAACAATAAATTTTAAATCTGGCCAATCAGTGTTAGCCATTCATGATTGTTCGCCATATTGTTGAGATCAGTGAGGATGACGTCATGACATACCATTTTTACTACCTAACTACCACGAGCAACGACTTTCAACTCCCCTAATACGAAATTAGTAACCCTCGTCCCGGGCTTACGCTCGGAACGGCGCTTCGCGCCGTTGGCTCGGGGACTAGCAAAAGGTATTATATTTAAGACTATTCTCACTCACTGGGACTGTATCTACTTCACCAAATTTAGCTAAAGTGCGAGCCCGAAGGGCGAGTAATGATTGTCGTGCTACGCGCTCCCTCTTTAGCTAAATTTGGTGAAGTAGATACAGTCCTAGTGAGTGAGAATAGTTTTAAATATAATACCTTTTGCTAGTAAAATTTAATAGAGCAAAACAGTACGCTTACGACTAAGTCCACTGTGATATATTTGCTAGTGATATGAGTATGGGGATACACAAAACATGGGGGTACCCATATCACTGTGACACTGGTGTTCCGTGTTCCGGATTGATGCCGGTCCGGTTTTCCGGTGTTCCTGGTTTTACTAATAGCCGTTTCAATTTGAATCGACTTGAGATCAACCTCAAAAAGTGGTTGTAGTTCAACACTCTGTCAATTTTTACAACAATTTTTTAAAGATCATTATCGTTTAAAAACTTGAACCGGCATGTAGGCTGGTATTCTATATTAATATATGATCTTCACTCACTGTACAAAATCCACGTACGCAATTGATCAAAATCGATCACGTGGTTTTGATTACTTGGCAACAACGAGTCTTTTGAGGGCAGTACTGAAAATAACGCATGGAAAACGTGCATTATATCTATTTAAAATGTCCTCAAATTTTGCACAAAGCAATAAAATAAAGACGAACTTAGCAAAATTAATCATGAAGCAAGTCATAAAAGTACGAAAAGTAAAACAAAGTGGAGCATTGCAATAATTACCGGCGCCGGTTGTATCAAAGGCGTTTAGCTTAAGCGGTGGATAAGTGAAAAATATAAAACAAGTTTGCATGTTGTATAAACAAACCAGCTGAAGCTATTTGACGTGAGAAAAACAATTATGTATAAAACTAAATATTTACTCCATTAAACTCATAATTTCAGTTCCGTACAAAGTGATTTTTAAATTTCACTCATCCACCGTTTAAGCTAAAAGCCTTTGATACAACCGGCGCCTGGTAAATAAACTAAGAAAAGACGTAGGCGTACAATATTTAAGTTAGTGCAAGCAGTGAACTCAGATAATAATATATTAAATGTGTTGGAGACTTTCAAGTTCATGATTTGCTTGCAAATAGCGCCTTTGCTAAACATACAATGAACTCAAGAACTCGGCCCAGGCGGGTTCTTGAGCAGTATATTGAAATTTTTTCGATTATTGTACATTCTGCTCATGTGTTATTTGGAATTATATGATAATACGTGTTTATTCTGCATTTTCATTGGTCGCGAGCTGTGTGTTATTAAAGTACACACGCAAGGATTACGTCAACTGATGGCGTGATCTAATTTAGCTAATTTATTTTGCGGGTCTTCGCATGATTTTTGTCAACTTTATTATAATATAAAACAAATACATTGCATTTTTTTGTGCTTCTGTTCTGTAATAGATCAAAGATGACGCCATAGCGTGTGAAGAACAAAAAGTCACGCACTTGACTGCGTCTCGTGCGTACTTTTTTGTTCTTCACACGCTATGACGTCATCAGTGATCTATTACAGTACAGACGCACGCAAAAATGAAATCTATTTATCAAACAAAGTACTCGAGACAGTCTCTTAAATATACCCACCACCTCTTACAATGTGCGTGGGAATAAAAAATCTTTTACAAACATGTCGTCAAAAAGCCTTGCAGGAGAAAATTTTTTACCTCATAGGCATCCTAGGAAAATTTCCCTGCTTTGTCTTAGCAGTTTTGCTGTACAGTGAGAGAAAAATACTATTCATTTTAAAACATTTATGTGCACATTGTGTTCAGATTTCGCCCTACCTTTATAGCGCTGTTTCAAAGCCTCTGGCTTTTGTAGCAGGTCAACATTATGATACACTTCATTGTATAGTCTATACTCTTTGGTAATTTTAAAATACAAATCCATTTTCTGATTACGCCCCACACCACGTGACATGAGGTGTCTCATGTGCTCTACTTGTTCGCGGAGTTTCTTGCGTCTCTGAACTCTCACTTCATCCACTTGAAGTTTTTTTGGAAGATAGTGAGCTCTGTACTTCTCTTCTATTATTGCTATGATCTTGTCTACAGAAAACCGTAAGAAAACCGTAAAAAACCGTTAAAGCTTCCGTAATGTTGCACACTCGAAGCTGCTTCAAAATATATTCTGACAAGGGCAAGGCTGTTGGTTTACACTATAAAATTTTCCAGAGTAAGAGTATGAACTTATTGCAAAGGTAATTGCAAGGTTTTTGAATGCTAGTTTGGAACATCATTAATACAGAGTGTATCGAAAAATTCATAGTTGGAAGAAATCTGCGAATGCAAAAAACGCTTAATGTTTTAATGATCCCAAGCAGTACCGCTTCATCTGGAACATCTTGCAATATTTTTTTTGACAAAACTATTTTTTATTATGATGGTTGGTTTTTAAAAGAAACTATTTAAAGTCTTTGCAAACAAAAACTTCCAGTTTGAAACATGTTTTTTACAGTTAGTTAAGATATGGAGTTCGTGAGAGTCAAATTCTCTAAAACTTTGCTGGCGTGTTCAACATGCTCAATACTCTTGTCGTAATAACTTGCAATTGCTTTATGTTGATCTATCCCTGTCCGCAAGGCCTTTTAAATGTGGCTTTTGATAAGCCACCTTAGTTTACATGCCCCCGATGGAGCTGAACTACTCAGAATTACAATTAATATTTTATTTAAGCACCGAATGCTCCCGACATTTTGAGAATTTTTCCAACTGTAAACTTTTTTGATACACCCTGTATATCATAGAGATAAAAAGGGATCAAATTTTGACGCTCACACGAGACTCTAAGTAGAATTGAAACGTATTGTTATGTTCTCAAATAATAACTTATGAACCATTTGAGGTTCAGAAGCCTCGCACATAAATAGAACACGTTCTGATAAACGTATTTTAATACTCACCTTTCCTGAGTTTTTGTTGTTCAGTAGATTTCACTGACTCAGGCTGCATTAAACCCGCTGTCTGACCGGAGGACTAAATGAAAATAACATTATCTCCTAATACAATTTTTATCACTTTACTCGATTTTGATTGGTTAAGAAGTGTACCGATTAATCGTTAATTGGTATAGTCTGGAGATTAAATATTAATATTAATCGGCGCGGAAACGAGCCAATGGAAATTATCATTCCGGGAATACGTCATGTAGTAAAATGTTTTTTTAATGAAATTTCTCAACATTTTAGCTGACTTGAGTGTTTTTATAATATTTATAATACCGCTAAGACTACGCAGTTGAGGTTTTATGAACTTTCGGTTATTTCGCCAAACACGCGTACGACAATGCTTCTCGAACTGTGTATAAATACCTATACAACGTGTTCAGTCTGCTTTTAACCTTGGTGTGCCTATCTTGAACTTCTCGCGTAAAATCTCTTGGCTTTTCAAAGGGATTTGTTTGTGACGAGCTTGTGGCAAGGTTGTGAACAAGATGTACCAGGTAATGTTGTTATTTTAAAATGCTACAACAAGGTTGCCGTTCATGTCAAAACACTCGAATTGTAATACGGCAACAAAAGTGGGTGAAGCAACTCGTTAATAGAAGAGTCTGCATGGATTAAGGAAATAAAGTGACCAATCAAATTCATTTCACCTTTCCAATTAACAAACGATGTGAATGTATGCTTAACTTTGTAACCTGGCTCTTTTCTGTTCAAACTTCTCAGGATGGGGGCTTGGATACCAGGCTGGATACGATGGGGGTTGGATATGAGGCAGAAGACCTCAAGCGTAGTCTGCTGCTGCTGGCTATACCGAAGATGATATTAGAACTTTAGAACATACAATAGAAAAAAAATGCGTGCGAACGAAGGGTCGTCAACTGTTCGGTATTTCTACCATTAAACTTTTCACCTGTGTTGTTTCTTGCTCAGATAAGGACAATGCCATTGCCAATTGAAGATCTTCTTGTTCTTGGTCTTTGATCTCTTTGTCTGATTTCTTTGAAACCTAAACAACAAAAAAACCCGGTGCACTATAAATATACTAATTTTGATACACATACAAGATATGATGTACACGTGTAACAAAGAGACTTGGACAAGTAATAAAAAATTTCACTTGCACTATTGATATCATCGATAAACAACCAAATCTATTATCATATTTATACAGTGCCAGTGAAAATGAAAATCAAATCAAGAAAAGAAATCAAATCTGAATCATCTTAATACAAGAAATCTGACTGAGAGGAGCTAAATCTGCATTTGTATGACCAAATGTTGGGCTGGCTTCGCTGTTTAATTAAATCCTTTTCCCCACACTCTTGATTTAGTTCTAGGCTAAGCAAATCGTGGTAATTACCTACAGCAACTACATAGTGCATCATTGCTAAGTAAAGCGTTGCCCAGAATTAATCATTGCTGTTTAATAGCCGGTTTTTCAACAGGCGAAATCATTCGCGCGAATAGAAAGGAAAACAGGAATTATGCAACGTGATTAGTTAGCAAAAAATTCGCCTTTTCGCTAAGCATTCCGTTGTCGAATTTTTGTATTCCACTCGAGTTGCGCGAAGAATATTCGTCTGGTGGGTGACCTCCCTGCAACTCTAGAAAAGACATTATATGAAAGAAATAGCTCCTAAAGGGAATGTTTCTAATGCTCAGCAGCTTGACCTACGTACAGAATTTCCGCAATGGTGCGGCAATCTTATAGCTTTCTTCCTACCTGAGCTTCTTTAGCTAGAGCACTGTTCACGTACTCAGCTGGTAGTTCGCTCGAATTGGTCTTTAATGAATCTGCTCTACTTGGTGAACTGCTGTAAGATAATTGCCAAATATTTACGAAATTATTAGTCGGGAAATGTGAACATGCTTCAACTGTTATCAGGCATCAAAATATGGAAATCTTGAAAGCGCACACTAGGCCTTCATTTGGAACAATCGGTTGGTACTTGAGTATGTGGACCTCAGCCTTGTTTTTGCTAGCCGTAGATTTCAGTGTAAGCATCACATTTGCAGAGATACTACCAAGGGTGATTAGCACCATAAACCGGTTAGTGACTTTCTCAAACTTTTAGGCATGTTATTTAACTTGTAAAGCCTATATTAAAGTTTAGCCTTCTCAAGCTTTCCAGCCTTTTCACGGATTCGTTGGTTTCATTATCGACAATAAAATCATCTTCTCCCTCAGACTCTGACATATTGATCATTTTCACCAGAGTAAAGGCAAGCATTAACCGCGGTTTTACAATATTAAAGTCTTCCTTATGCTTGACCAATCAGAATACAGGAGAATGAATATTCACCTGGAAAATTATACTAATAATGTTTAATCACCTCGCTTCTTCGGGATTGAGTTGGTCATAACATGGATCACAAACTTTCACTTTGTGTTGAATACCAAATTTTAGAATAACCGAGTTCTTCGAGGAACAATTCTTGCAAAATATTTGACCACAACGACGACAATGATGCTGAAAAATATATCCATACGTTCTACGTATCATATCTACAGCATATTAAAATTGTTCATAACTAGTTATCTGTAACTCAAACCAACCTTTCGTGTAAAAAAACCAAACTTGACATTGCATCTGTGGCAAAAAAATCCATCGACCCAATCAGGAGCCTTAGGAAAAGAAATAGCTAATCAATACGTGGAAGGTACATGCGTGTTTCAAAAAAACGGAGGAAAGGAGTTGGATTCCATTCGTGGACAATACACACAAACAATTTGTTTTCAATTTTTATTGAGTAAAGAAATGAACAGCTGGACTGAATTGTGCAGCCGGATACATCCTTGTTTCCAACTACTCTCATATTCGATTGATAAATTATTAGGCAACTTGTTTTATCAAAGTGCAACGGAATACAGACATAATGATTGGTATTTTACAATCATAATATTGTGGGAGAGAAATTGTGAATGGATTTTGCATTTTACTTTTTTGTTGCTATCTTTACACCATACACACTTTTTTCGAAGGGATATGACGGTATATTTTTCTAATACCAAACTTTGAAGCATTTGTAATATCCATTGAAACTTTTTGATGACATGCTTAGTTTCTTATGTTGAAGAACAAAGAGTCTAGCTGACCACCGTCTGTATATTCAGAATATTTATGATGTCACAAGCAGAGAAAATTATTTTCTTCATTAAGCAATTAGCAACTGGAATTGTCATTTTGCGTAAATTGCAACATGTTGAAGCAAACTTCATTTGTTTTTAATAAAATGACGCTACGTTTTATACAGTCTAACCTTGCTTCTGGTGTCAGTAAAAATAAAAGACCTGATGAACAAACAAGATGGCGTACTATAGCTATAAACACTAGAAAATGTTTTATAATTAATTCCTAACCACCACCTACTGAAAAAAAATTGGCAAATCAATATGAAGGAAAATAACTAAAATAGGAACGTACCCATTCTACGTCCAACAAAGGTCCATACAATTTCCATACTATGGGCTGCTTTTACAGTACATTCCAGTGACGCAAGAGTAGATTAATTTAAAAGTTTTTTTTTAACCTTTGCATTACCTTGAAAGGGTTTCCATTTCTTTCACGGGAAGCAAGCCCTAAGCAAAAATAACGTGCATAAAGCCTTAAAATAAATATTAAACAATTAGAATTTAACCATTATTTGAATTGCAATTTGTAACCGCAAGCAGTTCACCGCAATTCTTCACTTCATTTTCAGGTCATAAAAGAAAAACATATTTCACTTTAAAAGTCTACTATTTTGAAATTGAAATTGTTGTGGACACTGAACATTAATCTAGTGCACTATAATCAGCTCATGCGCAAATGGTTCAATAAAATATTACTACACTTTTCAGACCTGGAAATATAGGCTAGCAAATTTTAGTGTCTTGTAGTGTAGGCTGGACATTTTTACTGTTCAAGCCACTGTTTTTCAGCTAACTACAAAAAGTTGACTTGACAAAAAATAATCCCTCCCTCTCCACGCATAAATTAAAAATGGCTTATCTGACTCATAATGGTTATAAAAGAGGGAAATGTTAACAAACGTTTTTTTTGTGCTTGCGTAGGTACTTTTGGGTAGATACAAGGGTTAGTTGCAATTCTTGGTGATGATTCTTAAATTCATTTAGAAATTCCCGTTTTAAAACTTTGAATTTAGTTTAAAAAATCACTGAATGCAGAGCTCCAATCCATTCCGGGTCTGCCAGGGTTTACCTTTCCACCTTTACATGTAGTTATAAGTTGGATCGGTGTATATGAATTACTTGAATTCTCGTTCAATACTAGCTAACCATTCCTCTAACGCTTAGCCTGTAGCACACGGGTCATCTGGGGCGATAAATGCTGCTGATCGTAGATTTCAGGTCTTAATATCACTATGGTACGTGCGTACTATCGTTGGAGTTCCATGACTTTATTTGCATTCGGCTTTCGTCTGTGCTGTTTAATTTTCGCAGGTTGCATTGTACGAGTGCCTGTATTCAGCTTATACAGAACAACCCTGCCAGACCCGGAATCAGGTAAGCCATTTGAGACCTGTGAACAAGTCACGTATGTCCGTGAACGGCATTGTAGCGAACTGTTCATGATCGAAAGAATATTGTACAAATATAATCAAACTTGAAAACTAGATAAAAGTGGTTGCAGAAACGTGTGACAGCGATTGCAAGTACTTCTAGGAGCACATCAACATAATATTATATTGCAACATTGCTCATTTGAGAATATTCGGTCCAGCTGTAAAATTGTCCGATGCCCATACGTGTTTGAAATTTTGATATGAGTATACGTTCAAGGAAGGCTGGTCTGCTTGTGCTGGCATAGCTTGGTAGCGGATGTTGTAGGCGGTGAATATATAGCCCCTTTTGTTTTACAGTTATCTCGTCTTTAACTCTTGGAGAAATTTTATCTCATAGGGTAGCATGGGGCAGGTATATTCAGAAAAAATCCAATCTTCAGATCTTTCCCTACCTTTAGAACGCAGTTCAGAATCTTGCTGTAACAACTGTTCGGCCAATTCCTTAAAATCTTTGTGTAGCTTGAACTCTTCGTTAGTTTCCCATAACCACTCCATTTTCTGTTCTCTCTCCATACGCTGATCCATGAGTTGTTTCACTTTTTTCAATTGTTCTCGTAGTTCCTTGCGTCTCTGAACCTTGTCGTCCGGAAGCTGCTGTGTCTCTTGTGCAGCCATATGCTTCTCTTCCATTGTCCCGAACTTGTCTACGAAAAAGTTTAGCAAGAGTTTAGCAATACTTTTTCTGTGCAGGTGTGGAGACTACTTCACAATATACTGGCTGGAGGTTTACATTACTAAACATCAGCACCACGCAACGGTTGACAAGTTTTTTTTAACTGTTCTCAGTTTAAATACTGGTGCACGCCCTTAAATTAATGACCTTGATCAAAGAGTCTAAGGATGGACCATAGAAATAATAGATATAGAATGCGTACTCCTATCTTTTCTCAGTAAAAATTTTGTCTCCACAAAATGGCGGATTTATAAGGGCATTTTGGCTAGTCCCAGACTCTTATGCAGAGAATTTCGCGCAGTTGCGAGGAGTGCGATTGTTTTTTTTGTCAAGCAAAGTTTACAGAAAGATAAAAATTCGCGACTTTACGTGGAAAAATGGTTCATAAAAACTTTTAAACAAAGGAAAACGAATTTTATGAGTTTTTTACGAGAAAGGATTAGTCCTGAGCAGATAATACAAAGAAATTGGAGTTACAAAATACAAGTTTTCAAGATGGCTGCAAAAGCCGAAAAAGATAAAACTCAAAAAACAGTCTCAACAGGTGTGTTTTAGCGTTTTAAAATACATGTATATGAAAACAGTTACGATGATTGATAGTTACAAAGAACGAAATGGTTACCTTTGTTGGTTTTTGTCTGTGTTTCTTAATAATATATTTAAAAGGAATGCAATTTGGCAATGACAATTTCAAGTAATCAATATTTGCTCATACAATTACATTTTACACTCAACATAATAGTTTACTATAGTGTACACTCTAAATTTCAAAGTGTTCAGGGAACACCAAATAGGTGTAAGTTTACACAATTTCGGTGTAAATTGGTTAATTACACTTGTCAGGTGTAAAATTAGATTGCCAGGTGTATTATTACACTTTTATTGTGTTACTCTAACACTTGTTTAGTGTAAAGCCGTATTTACACTAAATTGATGTAAATTCACACCAAAAACCGGTAACTAAACACTATTTAAGTGTATTAATACACTTCTTTAGTGTAAAGATGATTATGACAACTTTGTCTTTAAATTAGACTTCCACCTATACATATACTGTTAATTTCGGGGAGTTATTTATAAAGCCCACATGGATCTCTTATAAATAAGTTTGTCAAGTATCGAATCTGTGTCGTCGAGTTGTCTAGTTGCAGTTTGATAACTGTGGACTTGTGGGAATAAGATTTTATATTTACATATACCCGATTTGAAATGGAAAATATTTTCGTTCCGCAGATCAGAAATATACATGAAATACACGAAACACTCTCTTGTTCAAATATTAATCGATTACAAGCTTTCAGCTATCAGTCTGTATAGCCTTAAACGGGTAGACGAGAAAGGACGCCAACAATGAAATACGAATCGACATATAGATTGACACACTAACTTATAAATAAATTGTTTGCAGGCAGAAGTGTGGAAAAAAACTTAAAGTTTCTTTGTAACCATTATAGGTTAATCTAGGGTGCAGCTTAGAATTACTGTCAGCTTTATAAGACAAGGTCGTGTGCCAGGGCTCTAAGGTCTACGTTTTCGAAAATTTCCTTTGTCACTGACTTTAGTCCGTCAATCTATAACACATGTAGTTTCATAATTCATAGCATCCTCTCTCGTTTATATTCTACCTTTTAAAGGCTACAGGTTGATAGTCCAGAGATTGCAATAAATTAATATTTCGAGAACGTTTCAAAAAGATTTTAAAATATGTTTGATCGTGGTTGCACATCTACAAGTAGATTTATGTCCAGTTACTTCCGCAGATCAGTGGAAGAACTGCGCGCGCGAAGCTCACCGGGATAGCGTCACTTCAACACATATTTTGCAAATGTTATTTATATCGTTGGTTTTCTACAACAAAGAAAGACAGTATTTAACCAAAATAGACAATGGAATAACTCCGCATACATCACAAAAGACGGCATAAAACTCAGGTAAGCATATTGTTCTGGTTTTTGTATTGATAACGCAAATTTAACGTGTAATATTTACTTCCTTCCATCGTTGATGTAAACACGTATTCCATTTTAAGATTAAATTACTCGCATTTTATGATTTGAATTTCGCGCGATGGTATTTGTAAATAAATACATCCTCTATTTTCCTTGATACGTAGCATTTAGCTGGATTTTGTTAACCTGTGTTTGTTTATATCTTGTGTTTGGATCAATTGAAGTTGACTGATTGCCACTGATCATATTGTTGTGATGTGGCCATCAGGCCATTAAGAGATGAAGTAGACTCAATAACTGATTTCCTAATATCTAATGAGGGAAATTTAACGGCCTTTACACAACTCCTACTTTGTCGTAATATTCATAATTTATTGACATACAGAATTACTCTAGTGCTTGGACTGATTTTATTGTTCAAACTATTTTATTGGTATTCAAATTGTTTCATTGTAAAAATTATGCTCAGCTTTAATGCTCCAACTATCTTGTTCTCAGAAAAACACCACAATATTATTTTATATAACTTATTGTAATATATACAGTGTATTTGGATGTATCGGGTTGTTCAAGAAAAGATTTTCCCCATCCCAGAACGTCTTGGTTTTAAATCCCCCCTTCACTTGGACATTCATAAAGCAATTTATTTTTGGTTCAAATTTACAAACAATTTGCCTGATAAATCTCTCCATACTGTAAACCCCTTGGACAAACTTACATCTATACATGCTAATATGCCTCACCCCTCCCTGGATGGCAAAAATTTCTTCCTTGCAGGAGATACCAGTAGAAAACTTCTCTGGAACAACCCATCTTAGCAGATTGCAATTAGGGTTGCCCTTGATGAGCAAAATTATCTGGCATAAAAAATATGGCAAAATATAATATTTAGCACTGTTAAGTGTAAAAGTAAATAGTGTAAATTTTTCTGTTATGAATCCTTTAAAACACCTACCATGTTTTGCTTTACACTGCTTAATTTAGTTCATTCCTGGCAGAAAAGGAATAACATTAACTCACAATAATCATAAAAGCTGTGACATCTTAATGTGGATGCAGGATTTATTTCGATTATTGCTGGAGAAGTCAAAAAGTTTAAAACTACATATAAATTTGGCTTAACTACACTTTGATGGCAGGGTATCTTGTGTGTGACAGTAAACCTTTATGCCACACTGTATTTTTCAAGGCTTTGTACACTGGATTTTTATATAATGGCAATTTGTCTGCAATTCTACTCATCAATTCTTGAAAAAGTGCTACTTGTCAAACTATTAACCAAGCAATCTGTCAATGTAAAATGTAAACCTTTCTATTTTATTCTGTTTAGTATGAGATAATTGTGTAGGAAGAATGTTGACACTCCATTAATTTATCATCCTTTTTTAAATTAAATGCACGAACATGCATTGAAGTGTAATTGCACAGAAGGGTGATTTATGATTACCCAATACATGTATTATTGTATTGAGTGCCTAAAGTCACATGATTCTGTTATGCATAATATATAGCTATTAGATCATCTTGACAACATAATGTTACTTATCTTTTGCAGGCTTTGATACATAACTACCTGGAAACAACTTTGGTTAAACTTGGTTGCAAGATTCCCAGCAAATGATGGAAGACCTGGTTAAACCTGTCTGAAGGAGTCAAAGCAAGTTGATGCGAGGCTAATTGAACAATTGGATGCGAGATATTTTGATTTATGAAAAGTATTCAGCCTTGGAAAATATGGGGTTCCAGTAAGCAGTATTTGAACAGTTACTTGAAAATATATGTGACAATTTAGAGTATTTTAAACTCTACAGTAATTAGTAGATAGTCTGCAAATCAATTTGCTGCAGTTGGCCCCCAAAATTATAAGAATGGCAGAGAAAAGGCAGCTTGCTTTGGAAGAGGCAAAATATAGTATACAGTTTAAATATTTCTGCATGTAAGTGTTTTATTTAACCATATATTTCAATTATATATATTTTTAACATAGAGAAGTTGTTTGAATGTGAATGCTCCTAGATTAAATTAACTTGGCGTAAAAATATGCTCCAAGGTGTATATTCATACCACAAGTTTAACCCAAGTTGGTGAAATTTCTGTGACTGTGACACCAACTTGGTGTACAGTTGCACCCCAGAGGTGTATGTTTACACCAGTGTGAATTTACACCTTTTTAGTGTCACAGGTATTACACCGACTTGGTGTGAAAATACACTCCTGGTGTATATTTACACTGCAAGTATAAATTTACACTTTTATGGTGTAAATATTGAGGCAAGCTACTTTACACCAACTTGGTGTAAAAATACACTTACTAAAGTAAACTAACACTTACGAAAGTGTAAATTCACACTTTTTTTGGTGTAAAAACGGAGGCAAGAATTTACACCGATTTTGGTGTTGGCACAACACTCGGAGATTTAGAGTGTACATAACTGCTGTTTTTTGAAACAGAAACTTAAAGATATATTATTAAGCTTCAAAAGTCAATGAAAAAACGATTATTTGGCCACTTTGGCTTTGTTTATAGCGAAATTTTCAGTCATGCTTCGGGAATGCAAAATGTTTCAAAATCAAATCATGTTTACGCAAAACTACAACAGTTTTTTGTGTTAAATACACGACTATATGAAGAACTATCTTTATTTCATTTTGTTTCTTTGAGAGCACTATATTCTAAACTGAAAATGTGATACTATTTAAGTGATTTATTTATGATGAACTTTGTAAATACACACTGCAGTTCAACTCCTGGTCAAATTCAATATGGCGGATTTAAAAGGGCACTCGCGAAAAAAAGTGGAGACATGATTCGTGACCGTGTACGCATTCTATATCTATTATTTCTATGGGATGGACTTACACCGCCCAAGTTCTTTTTTCTTGTATGAGCGGGAGAATACGTTTTAGAATTTGACAAAAATAATAAATTTAGTCTCAAAATCATGTGTTGAAAGTGTTCATCTAGCACTTTGAAATTTAACGAAATGTTCAATCAAAGGACTTGTTCACAGTCTCGTCTGATTAAAGATAAAATAAAAGGACATGTTCACAGTCTCTTCTGATTAAGGATAAAATACAGTACAGTACAAAACTATATGTAGGGTCAATTCATGGAGAAGGTATGTTTATAAATCTGGCAGAGTAAGACAAGACATTCTGTTGTCAATACTCACCTTTCTCATGTCGTTCAATAAAGTTGATTGACTGAGGCTGGGTTGAACTGACTGCCTGGCATGTCTAAGTAAAAAAAAAATAGATGTAATTCTTTATATCTGTAGTTATGGGTGCTTGTCAAAAAACTGAAGGAACAGAATCACCTGTACTTTCTAAGATGTGTCGTCGGCAAGGTTTGTAGCAAGCTTGTCAATTAAAGTGACCAACCCAAATTCATTTAATCTTCACATTAAACAACTGAATGTATGCTCAACTTTAATGCCTAGCTTATAAATCTTCTCTTAAGCAAGTGTAGGAAAGGGTCTGGGTATGAGGTTGGTGTAAGTAAGGTGGCGACATAAATATTTTTCCGCATAGTTCATGTTAATTAGTAACTGATTACAGTTAAGGCTAACCAGATCTGCTAAACTTAAAAAAACAGTTTCATGTCGCAAACTGTTGTCATGACAACGACGAAATACATGTGCGAAAGGAGATGATAGATTTCATCTCAAAACATGATTTCTCGACAGCGATTCTTGATAAAACTTTCAATCTCTAACCAAATTACAGAATCGCCGACAATTTAATTAAATCGTCTGTATCTTATTGTACGATACGTGACTATGTTGACAAGCACATGTAACTCCAGACGCTGCACCCTCCAGGATAGATGGAGGAGCAAAGGCATTTTACTCTGGCGGTGTTTCCCAATTCTGTTATAAATGCAGTAACAAGAACCGGTTGCGCTGGAGCTTGTTTCGAAACCGTAGACAGTCAGTCGCATCATTGATGGTCAGTCGCATCATTGATGGTCAGTCGCATCATTGATCTCGTTTCCAGATTCCTATCGTGTCGATTAGACGAAGTTTCATTATAAATAGAAATTGTTTCGACTGTTTCCAGCAAGCTCGTTGTTAGCTCAGTCTTCTGGGCGTGCGACTTGGTATAGATTAGGCGGGGGTTCGAATCCCATGCGTGCCTTTTTTATTTTTAAAGTTCGTCAAACTTTTTTTCTTATATTTTTCCCTTTTATACGATTTATTTAAGGGTTAGGTTTAGGGTTTGGGTCAAGGACTGGATTATTTAAAATTTTAAAAAGAAAAATCTATTAGTTTTATCAGACACATAGGCTTAAGATCGAGACAATAATGCCACCGACCATTAATGATGCGATTGACCATCAATGATGCGACTGAATGTCTACGGTTTCAAAATTTGCTGCGCCGGAATCACTGGTACACCAACCTTTGACAACAATCTATTTCAATAAAAAAACATCGGACATTGAGGAGCTTCGCAAAACAGAGAGCGATTTCATATTTGTCTATTATGCTCACTCTGTAGGGTTTCAACGCTTAACTAAGTGGTGTAATAACTTTGTAAAAAAACAAGCAGTACTCAAGTCAAAGGGTAAAACCGACAGCGTAAAATATCTGCGAATGCCAATTTGAAACAGCCAAGAAAAACCTAAGTATATCTGATGCTCTGCTGATAAATCAACATGGTGATAGTCCGATTTTAAATCCTATGCATGTAGAAAATACAGATTTTTCTGTATGGCTTACGATAGACTACGCAAGTCCCCATACTTAAATTTAGGTTTTACCGAACACTGACTAACTTGTCGATGATCAATGACAACATTACTCGAGCCTCGGCAACCGTGAAGGTGTTAACACAAAAAGAATGTTCATGATGCTCCTATGTTTTCAAATGCTTGAGACATAAATTCTTTATGTTTAATTGCAGATACGCTGTTTGGCAAAAAAAAACTGAGGGCGGATAGTCCGCGAATGATAATCTCTAGCTTGTGTTCAAAACTGTAAAGAACAAAATCCAATGCGTTAAGAGTGTTTAAAATTTAGCGCGCTCTTAAGGCGACATTTAAGATCGTCACCTTTATTGTTAGCGTTAAATCTTCCAACATGCAATAGTTCTAAATCTGGAAACAACCGGCTAATCATCTGGTTCACATCAATGGTACTGAAGACGAGGAAGTCGAAGTTTTAAGGCACGAGGCTCTTAAGTAAATAAATATTCCACAACTACACAGGTAAAAACGCACAAGTTGCTACAGACCTGCAAACAAGTTGTAACAAGTCTGTTCACAAGTTGTTGACAAGATGTATTCGCACTGCTTGTTGCAAATTTGTCAGAATAAGTTTGGAACAAGCTGTTGACAAATTGTAACAAGCTTGATGGGACTATCAGACCTGTTACAAGATTGTTCCAACAAGACTGATATAGCATGATATAACAATATTGTTACAGCCTTGTGTTATCAATCTTGTAACAAACTTGCTACAACAGGATTGTATCAGAGTTGTTAGAGCAACCTTGTAACAAGTTTGATATTTTCGTCAAGCTTGTTACAAGTTGTCAACAAGTTTGGAACAACTTGTTGACAACTTTGGAACAAGCAGTGCGAACACATCTTGTTAACGGCTTGTCTGCAGACTTGTTACAAGTTTTGAGATTTTTACGTGTGTAATAATAAAAAGAAAAAAATAGGAGAGGAAAATTAGTAAGTCTAACAACCGTAGCACAATCTTGAGTGTGTAAGCCGCTTGTTTGTCGACCCCAAGGAGCATCGCTTTGATACCCAAGCTATTTATACAGTTTAGTCATTTAAAATACATAACTGAAATTAAAAGCCATAAATATTTAATGCAAAACGTGCAGAAAATAAATAACAGCTAAACTGCGCAGTGCAGTTATTAATTATGCTGCCCTTATAAGACAATATAATTAGAGTAATAAGAGAACAATGTACATTATTATAGCTAACTAGGTGACAATAACATACGGGCTCAAAGATAAACAATGCAAGTAAAGTAAGTAAGTAAAGTACTTGTTTTAAAGCAAGGACCAAGCTTTTCCGTACCACTAAGCTAGTAGATAAAAAGGATTGCTGCGCTTTTGTTTTGGTAAACGTCTGTTTACGAAGGCATTTTCTGTCTTTATATTCCTTTTCAGCTCGTCTCTCAGACCTGTAGATCCGTTTTTCATCTTCTGTATTCTATGAACCTTTGCTTAAGGTCGGCACTTTCTTCAAGTTTTCGTTTCGCGCTGTCTGCAGCGCTTTTGTGGAGAAAGTTAACTGTATCCTCAACTTCTAAAGAAACTTGGCAACTGTATCCTCAACTTCTCAAGAATATTGAAGCAATGTTCTAACTTCTGCTGGTTTCCTTTGTTTTACGAAGGCTTCTTGTTGAGCTCTTTAAACTGCGTCGTTTTTGCTGGAAGCCGGTTTGTTAGGTCATACTTCTGGTGAGATTTTTCAGATTATCACCAACAAACGTTGGAAAGGATCGGAGTTCATGGCGAAATTAAGAACAGTCTGAGGATCAGTGTTCTGCTGAGCTGCGCCCATGCACAAAATTAGTAAGTTAACCAGCCGTAGCACATTCTCGAGTGTGTGTGTGTGTCACCTGCGTGTCGACTGTCAGGTCAATCGCTTAGACGCAGTATAGAGAATGACAGTAGTCCACTTTGTTGAAGTTTGCGTGTCCACGCATATCGCACTACGCATCTTATTACCATTATGCAGCCAGTCAATTACATTTTGTGGCCAATAAAAACGCTGAACTGGCTGCTGGCAGCTACTTAATTTCATAAAGATAGGGCGCCGTGTTGCACTTCTGAGTGCGCCCTACTCTCCACTCCTTATGCTGTGAATTGGATACAAAACTAAGAACAAAAGGCGGTGACATTCCAGGCAAAACATGCAAGAAATGAATAACTGCTAAACTGTCTGTCACAGTTATTAATTGTTAGTTTAGGGATCTTGCGAAGAACACGTTCAAGCGTACCTTTTTTGAATTTTGTAGACAAGAAAATCTAAACTAGTAAACTAGTGAAACCACTTGAAGTGACAGCAGAAAGCAAATTTAAAGCGATGATCTCACAAAAAAGTCCCATAGTGTCCAAACAGCCTTACAGCACAGACGGTAATAAGTAACTGCTGATGTTGCGCATTCCTGCTTCAAATAGTGTACAATTCTGGCCGTACCTGTTTCGAAGGTTGTCCATTATAAGAAGCTGTTGAATCAGCTTGTTCTTCGTCACGCCACGGGGCGGTGTTGTCTGACGAAGGTGGTGCGTTTTCTTTTCCTTTCTGAGAGCACGATGTTTCCAACTAGAATGGTGATAAGGAAATGGTTAGTGAGAAACAAGTGGCCAGTTAAGTGTATCATCACTTCAGAAAACTTCGAACAGCATTACTCTTAGCAAGACCTAGTGACAAGTAGGTTGTTAAGGTAACTGGATAATGCATTGTTAAATATAACCCGAACGAGACAAGATAATTGGAGCGTTGCATGCTAACTTCATGCTTAGGTTGTTCTTCCTGATCACCCTCCTTTGACTAAAAGAAATAATCAATTATCATATTTGAGTAAGCAGAGATTAGACTGTGCCAGTATCGTAGAACGTGTTTAAAAAAAACTGTGGTTTTAAGCGGGGAGAGACTTAGTGACCAGAGAGCCAGCATTTAGAAACATTTCGATGTGAAGTTTGAAACGGTTGTGAGGTAATTCTCTCGTGAAAGAACAACGTGTCAGGCAAAATCTAGTTTGTTGACTCTTATTATTGTCAAAAACGAATAAAGGAGGACCAGCTATTCGTTTTACCTGTTCCGTTTCAAGTTGTCTAGATACAGACAGCGGCATTGCTAACTGAAGATCGCCTTGTTCTTGACTATTGATCTCTTCACCTGATTTTTTCTTGGGATCCTAAAGAACAAAAAAAGTTTAGTGTACATTTACTGATTCTATACGATAGGATTTACGTGTAATAAAAAAAATTGAAAATTCAAGCAGATGCAAATCCACTACTTTTGCTAATTTTAATAATAGTGGTTAATAATTGATATCGACAAATCATCGATATAAACTGAAGTCAGTAATGGCAAAGTTAAATAGCGATAAATATTCTTTCTTTGTACGTGTTATTCCCATCTGGAATAGCCTGGCGGAATACGTTGCAGAGGCAGATAGTTTAATGGCGTTCAAGGAAAGATTAAGATTACACTTAATGGATTAGATACTATTTACAGAGACTATAAGAGTTTTTTTGGTTTTTTTGTATTTAGATAATTGAATTCTTATGTAAATGCAAATTTAGGAGATAACTTAGATAGGGCTAACCTCATTATTCTCCATTTCGTGTAATTTTTGTACGGGAATAAATTATTATTACTATTATTATTATTATTATTATTATTATTATTATTATTATTATTATTATTATTATTATTATTATTATTATTATTATCATTATTGTTATTATTATTGTTAAGAAGAGTTGATGATTAACTGTGATTCTTTTGATGTCATTACTTTAGAAGTGACCACTCGAGGTTTTGTATCTAAGAACGTTGCAAAATTTCGTAGGTTATTGAAATATTTAAAAGTTAATGATAATCGTGTTATAGCTAAATGCATGAAGGTAGCTCTTAGGGCTACGTTCTTTATTTACTGTAGAAGGAATAAGCAATGGAACGATCCAGCGTTATTAAATTTCTATTAACTGCTATCGTTTGGTGTGATAGAGAATGGACCTGAACAGTACAGTGAACTGTTACTCTTAGTTTAGATAATTGAAGATCATTGTGACATGTAATTTATTTTTTGTCATAATAAATTGAGATTTTCAGAGTTTTAAAAAAAATATTATTATTACTATTATTATTATTATTATTATTATCATTATCATTATTATTAATATCATTATTATTATTGTTATTATTATTATTATTATTAATATTATTATTATTATTATTATTATTATTATTATTATTATTATTATTATTATTATTATTATTATTATTATTATTATTATTATTATTATTATTATTATTATTATTATTATTATTATTATTATTACTATTATTATTATTATTCTTATTCTTATTCTTATTATTATTATTATTATTATTATTATTATTATTATTATTATTATTATTATTATTATTATTATTATTATTATTATTATTATTATTATTATTATTATTATTATTATTATTATTATTATTATTATTATTATTATTATTTTTATTATTATTATTGTTATTATTATTATTATTACTATTACTATTACCACTGGACGAAAAAACGAATTTGCATCAAATTTGCCTTGTGCAAATATGTTGCAAATATGAAATTTGCAAAGCTTTGCAACCAGTGCAAAGGTGGCAGTGCCCGTTTTTGTGCAAATTCGGCGATTGCCACCTTTGCACTGGTTGCAAAGCTTTGCAAATTTCATATTTGCAACATATTTGCACAAGGCAAATTTGATGCAAATTCGTTTTTTCGTCCTGTGTACTATTATTATTATTATTATTATTATTATTATTATTATTATTATTATTATTATTATTATTATTATTATTATTATTATTATTATTATTATTATTATTATTATTATTATTACTATTATTATTATTATTATTATTATTATTATTATTATTATTATTATTATTATTATTATTATTATTATTATTATTATTATTATTATTATTATTATTATTATTATTATTATTATTATTATTATTATTATTATTATTATTATTATTATTATTATTATTATTATTATTATTATTATTATTATTATTATTATTATTATTATTATTATTATTATTATTATTATTCTTATTCTTATTATTATCATTATTATTATTATTATTACTATTATTATTATTATTATTATTATTATTATTATTATTGTTATTATTATTATTATTTTTATTAATATTATCATTATTATTATTATTATTATTATTATTATTATTATTATTATTATTATTATTATTATTATTATTATTATTATTATTATTATTATTATTATTATTATTATTATTATTATTATTATTATTATTAATATTATTATTATTATTATTATTATGTTTAATAATTATACTATTGACAAACTAGTACCCGTTATTAAAATCAGATCTAGAACTTTTTAATACACTAAATCTTATCACGAAAACTCTACTATTGACCCCCCCCCCCGTTTTTAATTCAGTTTGAGACTTAACAAACCTTAGTAAAACCAAATTCTGACATTATGTATGACGGGAGGGTGTGACAACTTAAAATATTCGGTTGAAAATGTGAATAATTCCGATGCGCTACGCTCGGCTAATTTGACAAACATGCCCAATCTGAGGGTAAGGAAAAAAACACTGTTTACTACATTGAATTTATGCATTGAATTTACTACATTGTTTACTACATTGAATAAGAGGTTAAGTGCGGGCTAGAATTTGACTTGAATGTTGACTAGGAGATGAGATTCAATAAGACTGAGGTTTGATGGCATCAAAACAATACAAAATGGGAATAGGATTTGAATTTAAGCAATCATGTCATCATTGTGCGATTCATGACCGAGCAAGCACACTGGGGTTTGGTAAAATTTAGGCTGGGAGACTGGGATTACGACTCTTTTTACGTCCCTGTGCATGTACCTTGGAATGACGGAATTGTATACATTGGTGACTTAAATATTAGCATAATCTGACTGTTTACCTCTAAAGCACTAAACATTGCATCATTTTCATTTCTTTCAGGGAAAGTAAACTCTAAGCAAAATAACGTATAGTCATGAAATAAATATACAACAATTAGGATTTAGCTACTTTGCAAACTGCAACTTCTACCATAAAATATTCCAATTTTAAAAACTGCTATTGTGAGTGTGCAATTATTGTTGTGGGAGAAAATTAATAATGATCGACCGCATTATTTGCTCAAATCGTTGTAGAATTGTACTGCTTAAATCTGTTGAAAGTGTCTAGCTTTAATTCATTTTCGATTCGTTATTTCAGCGTACTACCTTCCATTTTCATTAAATTCCTGGTGTCTTTAACTATCTTGTAATTTGGTTTGTTGGGGAAACCAAATGCTCGTGAATTGAGTATTTTTAACAGTTTCGGGACGTACCTATACAATGTAATAAATTATTCATGGTAAAACATGAGCAGTGGAGATAGGGAAGATGCGGTGAGAACAGATTTTGCTGTTGAATGATAGTAAGTGAAGGTCATCTGGCAAGAACATCTGTCAGGGTATCAGTGCACTTGTTCATAAAGGGTTGGAAAAGATCAAGGGTGGACGTCATAATCACGTGTTAAGGCAAGCTTTTATTGGTAAGTTCGGGCAGTAGCTGTTCTCAGCATTTTTAAATAATTAATATATAGTTACAATATTGAAATACATCTTAAGTCTTTACTAGTATACCAAGCGATGAATAGTGCAAGTTAGACATACAGTTTGACTTTACTAATCCCCAAAGGCTTTTAGCTCAAATAAACTCAAAATTGTATGTCTTCTCTGTGTCGAAATTTTTCCTATGTGTAGTAGCATACTTGGTCTTTGAATTGCCTGCATGTGACATGAAATTTTCGCTAACTCACCGTAGCAAAAAGATGGTGTACATGTATGTCTATTTTATCATAATGCATTGCGGTCTGTTAAAGAACATGCTGAAGACAATAGTTTATTTTGCCCTTGTGTTAAACCTTCAATCCATTAGCTTAGCTTTTTGTCATCTTTTCCCAGGTATTCCTATTTTACACCCGCAATGCATGCTGGTAAAATCGACATATCGTTATCATTGATATGTCATGTCAGAGGTCATGTTGAATGGCCTAATGCCTGTATCACTTGCGCAAAACATATCTGAAAGAGGAATTGTTTTGTGTTTTGTTGAGAACGTAGCAAAAAATATTTTAAAATTATTTGCTTTTCTCGCCTCTCGTAATGATTTTGTTATGAATGCATAGGAGATGAAGAACTTTGTCGGGCTTTGTGAACGATAACTGGAACAAATATTTGTATGGATTCATTCCAATTCACGTTCAAAAGCTATGCTGGTACGTCTTTTAAAGTGATTTATAGTTTTGTTCTGTTTTTTGTCAGTTCTGCATAATAGCAAGTAAAAAAGCAAAAAAGAAAATATGAATCATTTAAAGAGAAATATATATTATTGTGATTATCAATCAAGGTATAGTTTTGTGGAAAGAACATGTAAATTTATTATCCCAAAGCTTTCGAAGCATAAGCTCGAATCTTCATCGGTGATCGTGAATATCCGAGCTTACGGATCAAAAGCTTCGCGATACCAAATTTACGTTGTGTTTCCACAGAATTATACTTTGAGATACACATTGTTTAGATTTACTACAACACTATTATTAACTATGTCTTCTGCTGGGGATTCTGCCATATGAGATCAAGAGCTAAGGTGTAGGTTGTTTGGATGAGAAATTAACGACCGTCGCTTACACCATGCATTCCTTCAAAAGAATTGTTTGAATATGTAATAAGGGCTGGGTGGATACGTTAATGCTTGATACTGTAATGAATAAGAATTGAATGAAAAAACAAACTAAGATTCAATTAAATCTCTCTTGAACTAGTGCCAATCCATCTACAAAATTTCGTGCGAACTCGCTTGATAACGTTTAATCAATTAAAGTATAATTTTGTGAAAAAACTACGTAAATTTGTCATCACAAAGCTTCCAATTCGTAAGCTTGGGTCTTCATTCTGTTTGATATTCTGTTGAGCATAACTCTCACCAGTGCTTCGTTACGCGTCAAGAGTCAGTTTCAACCAGTGAACTGTAATACAACTGGAACGCTAACTCAATACAAAACTTCAGTTAACGGCTGAAGCTAAGTTAGTTTTGCTGAGTTTTGAGACGAAATACTTCACGCCAAAGATCGAACCGTACATCAAATTAAAACTATTAAAACGTTACATTAAATATAAAAAATTCAAGACTTTAGACAAAAAAGAAATGCCTAAAAAATACGAAAACAACTGCAATTTTGAAAAATGCGGTAAATTTCCCTTAAAAGCTCAAGGTGTTTGTTTTTCACCTAAAGCCTCAAAATCTTTACACCAAATACAACTTTCTACTAGATTTCATTTGATATACGGCGTACTTTGTCACGTTTAGTATTTCAACTCAAAACTCAGAAAAACTGAATAAAATTGGCTTCAATTTCCCCCCCCCCGGACTTGTCGTTTCAGTTTACTTATAGTTCAATGGTTTCAACCCGTTGATTTGTATAAACATGGGATGTGATTTTGTTTAGAATTGATTAATGGATGAATCGTAGAATACATAAATACAGCACAATTTTGTCTGTTTCTTGTTGTCATATCTGCAAAGTTAGCAATGTTAAAACTAGATACTCATTATGCACAGTGATGTCGTAATTTGTGTAATTTACATATCGAATAAAGTCATAAATCTCGAGAAGAGTGCTAGACAAAATGTACTAAAAAAGTTACACTGTCATTTAAGCGATCTTTACAGTGCAATGAATAAGTAGTTGCACAAAATTTCGTCTTATTGGTACTTTAAGTTAGTCGCATGATTTTAATTTGATTTGTCCAGCATTTTGGTAACCGCCCCCTTAATATTTTTATGTACTTCGTTACATGTACTTCCTTACATCCTGTACTTCCATTCATACTTGAAAAAATAAAGCAAGCAAATTTAATTTCGTAGATTTTTTCCAACTAAAATTCAATCTACTCTTCCTTGCAAGAACAATGGCAAATGTATGAGCAAAATTTTCGCCAAAATCAGTACAGGGTTTTGTGTTATCAGGTTCGCAGACAAGCATGCAGTCATTCATGCATACAAACCCAGTCGACTCATATAACTTCCCGGTAAAGGTATTAACTATACGGAATATTTTACGATGCAAATCTGCTTGAATGCGCTTGCTAAATCCTGTTATTTTGTTTATTTCAATTCAGATCTTTAGTGTATCAGATGTTTGTACTCGGAATATGTATACTTTATTCATTTATAGTTAACATAATTATCCTGACAAAAATTAATTGTAAACCAATTCGTTCATACATGCACCATGGAATTTAGACTTATATTTAATTAACACTAAGACTTTTATACTTACCAACAGTCTTCAATTGATATGAATAAAGAATTCTATCCCAAAAATCTGCTGAATTATCTAGCTTAAATCTTAATGATACGCTTCATCTATAGCATTAATAGCTGTCTGGTTATGTAAACAATTGTACAACAATTATCATAATAGTATTGAATGTTAATGTCTGACTTTCGTTCACGGTACAAAATCCACGCACGTAATTGTTCAAAATCGATCATGTGTGTTTTTGTTACTTAGCAACAGCGAGTCTTTTGAGTGCATATGAATATGAATGCCCAGCAAGTAACTCTACATATGAAACAATTCAAGTTTATATTTAATTTATTTGCTAACGTTTCGTTACATCGCATCATCATCAGAGCTATATACAAGTCACTCCGTTCCTTGACTATCTCAACTTTTGCTAAACACCATAATACAGATTACACATGAGTTAGAAAATAATGGTTCTCTACTATTCCGTTGACATCAACATTACACGAACTAACGGTCACTTCTCTACTTCTGTACTTCACAAACCATCTTCAACCGGACTCTTTACTGACTTTAACAGCTTCATCCCAATGACATGTAACAAAGGTCTACTCCTCTATTTGAACTTACCCCAGTTTAATATCTGCTTCTCTTATCAGTATTTTCACTGTGAACTTGAGAACCTAAAACAATATTTTCTCGTGACGGTTATCCAATCTCCCTTATTGATAACTGCATTATTAGGACTTTTCTCGACAAAATATTTTCGCCTAAGCCACGTAATCATTCCTGCTCGAAAAGGTTCATTTGTTTTGCACACATTTCACTGGTCAACATGGTTTAAAAATACACACACAGCTTTACAGATTAGCTTCATCTGCTTACGCACATATATCTGCTTTTTTCTCCATTCAAGGACAGAATTCCTTTTGCAATGAGACTGCATGTTGTGTATATATATTTATTATATAAAGTACAGTGCTTTATAAGGATTTCGGGCACTGATAAAACTGATAATCTCACAAGTGAGATTATTTATGATGATTTCACATGTAAAAATTGTCGCTTTTCAAACAATCACCAATCATAGCTTCTGGACATTTTATACTGGTAGAAAACCTGTAGTTTATATAATAGATAGAAAAATAAATTGATGCTTGGAAATACCAGATTTATTTGTTGGGTTGAACATGATATTTCTCACTCGTTCACTGCGCTCACTCGTGAAATATCATGTTCAACATTCGAAATAAATCTCGTATTTCAACGCACCCATGTATTGTTCTCTATTTATGCCATACATTTAGAGATTTATGCCAGATAGACGGGTGAAATAAAAATCGTATTTTCACTGTGGAAAAGCAAATGAGCGTTTTCATTGCATGGCCGTATGATTTTTTCACTAGTAAAAAATTATCGAATCGGCATTTTGATTTGCTATACGGTTTTTCTCACTAGTGAAGAAAATTGTATTGTCATTTTACTCACAACATGGCAAAGGGTATTTGGCTTTTATGTCTAAGAGAAGAAGAGTTTGTCCAATAAAAAAACATGAGACGGGAAGAAGAACAGCTTTGACTCACTATTTAGGCAAAGTGACGGAGAAAGAAATGGTATGAATCTGTTTTGAGAGTTCAATATTTTGTTTCGACATTGTTTGCATTTTACAGGTTTCTAGTGTCAAAATAATCTCTATATGTTTGACATAAACAAATTACTGCATGGTTGGCTCGTTTCTACGATTTTTATTATGCACTTGTTGTGAAAGATTGCTAAACTCACTCGTTCGCTGCTGTTTCACAACTCGTGCATAAAACGCATTCCAAACTAAATCGGAATATTCCATAGTATTTTTTTCACGTTTTCTTCCTGTATTTTGCGGAATTTTCATTTTTTTCAGAAAAATCCTGTTTTTTAACTGAGAAATGCAGTAAGAGCACAAAGTCAACAGATTTTCTTGTTTGAAAAATAATCAATTGTGCGGAAAATTTTTGAAAAATAAATGCCAAAAATATTGAAAATTTGCGGAATCGCCAAATTTGGTGTTTTTCGTGGAACTATTTTCTGGGAAATTTACGATTTCTTAGGTCCTACTTTATTCTTCCGCAAAATACAGAGATACGAGCCAAAACGGCTGCTTATAGGGTGAAAATCGATTTTCTTGTTGCAATTTGCGGAATATTTAGGATGAGCTCAATATTCCGAAGAAACCCGGTTGAATATAAAAAAATAAGAGGAATTTGTAACCCTATAGCTGGAATGCATAAAAACAGGATAAATATTCCAAAATAATGCAAACTAGGCTCATAAATTGGGAACGCTGGCAAACTAATTTATATTCTTAACACAATATAGAAGACTTAAAAAAAATCATCGTTAATTTACCCTGATAAAATACACGTTTCTGAGCCCTGGTTCGCTTGAACATTTACCATAATATCACAATGATTTCTAGGGTTAATATACTGACTCATGTAAATCATAAAGGGTTCAAAAATTCTGAACCCTAGAAATCATAAAGGGTTCAGAAATTAAAGGGTTCAGAAATTCTGAGCCCTGGAAATCATAAAGGGTTCAGAAATTCTGATCCCTGGAAATCATAAAGGGTTCAGAAATTCTGAACCCGGGAAATCATAAAGGGTTCAGAAATTCTGAACCCGGGAAATCATAAAGGGTTCAGAAATTCTGACCCCTGGAAATCATAAAGAGTTCAGAAATTCTGAGCTCTGCAAATCATAAAGGGTTCAGAAATTCTGAACCCACTATGATTTCCAGGGGTCAGAATTTCTGAACCTTCAATGATTTCCAAGGGTCAGAAAATCTGAAACTAATTGTTAAAATGGGGGGGGGGGGATTATGAATCCAGAAACTCTGAAAAAACAAAAAATTTTAACAGGAAAAATCAGAGCAAGTCTTCAAACATCGTAAAACCAGAGCCCGGTTGCTCAAAGGGCCATGGATTGGCGTTTAATGTTTGGGTTCAAATGTTATCCGTTCTTTTAGTTTGTGAATTTGCTGTTTATTTCCAGACGTCATAAACGAAAACTCCTATTTACTCGGACATGATATTTAAAGAAATATGATCAAGTTTAAAAACAGCTGATGGAGAATTTCACTTTGAATCTTAGATTAAGGTCAAGCTAATCTGCTTTTGAATGCTCTCTGGTATTACCAAATCATTTTTTATGTACCCGCAAAGGAAAATTCGACAATCTTTAGAAATATATATATATTCGAACAATGTGTATAAATACAATTTTAAAACAGAAATGGGAATGTCTCTTGAGGAACCTTGTTTGGTATTGGCCTTTTGGCAAGACAACAAATTTTGCTGCAATAACTGTGCCAACAACTCATAGCTATCTAGAATATTTTGGCACTACAAATGATGAAAACAAAATACTTGTACTTATATCTACAATATTTCGGCACTGTAAATACAGCTCCAATAAACGTGCATTATGAAAAATATCAGAATAATATAAATGCATGCGTGGATAAACACTTGTCGTAAGAATCTGGGATTTTCTCTTTCTCACGCATGTGAACGAATATGTGAACAAACTAAGTACAGAACAAATAGCAGATTGCTTTTTGTATAGAATTCACTCAATCACATCAACCAAAAGAAGCTATCCCCGAATCTCACAAGTGTGAACCAGGCTTAATATCAATATGCAGCGCATACAAGCGCTATTCATGTAAGTGAGATTAGTTCACAATATTCAGTTTGACATTGCAAACGCGCGGTGCCAGGGTTATGAAGGCATGTACTAATAGAAAGAATATTTTCGCACTACAAGTGTAGCGTACAACCTGGGAAAACAGTTCATGCATAAAATAAACTGTTGTGTTGCAGTATAATTTTCACAAATTTTGCGCTTGGTTTTAGTTTAAAACTAATTTGAGTCAAGCTCAAACAAAGCTTGATAAATATAATCTTTACTTGGTTTGTCGGTCCTGTGTCTGCTCGTGTAGATCCAAGGAATTTCTTGTTTCAGGTACTCTTCCAATAGTCTATCGCCAATTTGTCTTTCATTTTCTCAATACCTTTCCACTGGGCACTGGCTCGCTTTTTACTGTTCCAGATTGACAGCCACATGGCCCGTCATAGGTTCCAACAACAACAACAAGATTCCATGTAATATATAAATCCTTGATTGAACATTTTTTACCAGCTGATGAAAACCATTTCTTTTTACTGCTATATATACGAAAACCTTAGAATAAATTGTCTTGAATAAACTCTTTTTGATAAGTTGTTAACTGCAGTGAATTCAGATTACATATTAGCACAGGTGATGTCTGTCCATGAAAGCAGACTTTACCTGAAATAAAAACATTACTATTTTTGAGTAAAAAATATTTTGAATAGAAGGTGATATAATAGTTAAACCCAAATGCTAGTTACTATAAAATATATGTATTGTGACGGCTTTATTAAGAATTTATTGCCTGCCGGAGCATAATTGCATAAACCAAAATTCAAATACATGTCATGAATATAATCTTTATTAATACACCTAGTGCATAGTGACCTGTAAATACTATCATACAAAACATTTGTTTTTATGTTTTAGGAGAGATCAGTTTATGGAAGAGCTGGAGAATGAGGAGTTGAATCGTGAACTGTGTGCGTTGGCGGTGGACGACATGTTCGAGTCTTGGTCACCTGAAACCCAAGAACAAGTTCTTGCCGAATGGAACGACTGGCAACATAAGCCCAAGTCGGTTTATGTTTTTGATCAGTGTGGTAAAGAGTTTACCCGTTCACACGATTTGAAGCGCCATGTTCAGTCACTTCATTCCGGTGTAAAGGAATTTACTTGTGACAAGTGTGAGAAATCTATCGCTACGAGAGATATTTTAAGTCGTCATAAAAGAATTCATGAGCAGAAAGGACGTACGAGTGTCATGAATGTCACAAAAAATTTGGTCGAAAGGTATGCTTTGTTTACTTTTGTTGAATTATGATGTTTGGTGTTTCTTGTTGAATTATTGATGCTTTATAAGCTATGGTATTTATTCCCTGTTGCTAGGATAATCTCAATAGACATTTGAAAATGCACAAGAAAAGGGGTGCTGAACGTGAATATTCATGTAAAATCTTTGGCGAGGTGTTTAGAAATATATTTCCACTTCAAGCTCATCAGCGGAATGTGCATCAAGTCGGTGGTGGGAGGCGGAAGAGAACAGACCCTACAACAACAACCCGAACAAAGCGAGCAATAGTAAGCGAAGGTAAGTTGTGTCAGCTATAGTTGAACAAATGATCGAGACTTGAAATTTGAAACTTTTACCTCTGTAGAGACATCCAACGAGGCAGTTAGCAGTCGTAAACGTAAGGCGACCGACACATCGAAGCAAGCGAAACGAGCGAGAGTAAACGAACTAGGTAAGCATAAAAATTGATATCATTCAAATATTTCTTCCTAGGAGCTTCAACATCGGATGCAGTTTATGTCAATCTTGCGAATCGCAGATATTTAAAAAGCAATGTTCCTTTTTTATCTAGGGGATTCGACATCCAATCCATTTCCTTAAGATCCCGTCTACCCATCAGGTGATGTACGATCTACACTACTTTGAGATAATTGGCGCACCATCCGGACCACACGAAGTCGTGACAACCGAGTTCAGGATTGGTACAATTATCGCTTAAACTCGTTGAATATGGGAGAACTTGTTAGTGATGTCGAGCATATATTCCAAGACCAAACAACCGTATTTAAACTAAATCTTTCCTTTGGATTTGTACTGTTTAACAATGATACGGAACAAATGTAGTATCATCACTCGTCGGCTAACAACAACCGTGAGTTCGAGACACTGTTTTTGGTCCGCAATCGTGAGGATTTGCAGCAAGTTTTTTCTGCATTAGAAAATTTAGACGTGTTCGAATGGGCTCGCCAACAACGTCCCAACTCCAAATGGGTTGTGATGGATTTAAAAACGCTACGTTTTATATTACGAATTTTCGCGATCATCTTATTGGCCGTAGTACTCGTTTACCCAAATACGTGTTGGAAAATCCCGCTGTTGTTTCACTAGACTCCAACGAACAGACAGGCTTACCGTACGAGGACAAACGTAACTGTGTTTCTTCCGTTGTTTGGCGTTACATCATGGATGTCACCCACACAATTTAAAACGCGACACGCAGCATTATTTTAAACGCTACGCTGAGGACTCTGAAAATTTTGATGGTGTAACACTCGAAGAACTTCCGGAATAAGAAAAATTATTTGAACTGAACATTTTTGTGCATCGATTTGTGGAATGTGAGGACGAAGACACGGAGAAAACTGAGATTGTTGCTCAACTTATACAGATATCTCATCGTACTTATAAGAACACCATGTATTTATATCTCTACGGAAGCCACTTCAGTTATATCAAAAACCTAAACATGTATTCAAAGTCTTACTGTTGCTCGAAATGTCCATAAAACCTTGGATGTACACAGCCACTTTCACGATAGGCTGTCACAGCTTTTCCAAACATCTAACAATCTTGATCGGGGCAAAAGAACTCAAAGCTCGGATTTTCAACACCGAACCAAAACGTGCCCTTTTGCGTCACTGTTGAAGATACTGGTAAACCGTGTAAACACTCCATTGTATTCTGACGATTCTCCAATGCTTTTATCAGGAGTTCCACTCCTTCTATAGCGTCTTGAATAGTAATCGCTTTTTGACTGAACCAAAGACACCAAACCAAGTGTAATCCTAACATTGATGTATGCTCGACTCGACGATGAATTTATAAAGTTTATGCCACCAACCATTAACCAATCAGAGCGCGACTATAGCATACGTCACGGGGTGTACGTACGCTGTTTAACCAATCAGAGCGCGGCTATAGCGTACGTCATGGGGCATACGTACGCTGTTTAACCAATCAGAGGGCGGTCGCATGGTGTACGTATGCTGATTGACCAATCAGGGCACGATATTTTAATTAGTGCGGCACCCTGTGGAGGCTTGCGCAACCTCACGCAACCTCACGCAGCCTAAAAAAAAAGGGTTGAAAACCTCCTACTATGCTACTGTACTCATTTCTTTCAAAATTTCGATTTTTTATTTTTCGTTGCACATTCACATCAAAGTCCAAATAAATGTATAGTATATTGCTCAAACAGTTTCGATAAGTAATAATTTACGTTCAAATTTCGTTTTTGTAATTTACGATAACATTAAACATTGATATATTTCGCTTAAGTTTCCGCTTTCGAACAGGGACAGGGTGCATCATGGCGGTCGGTCATGTAAAATGTGCTGCGTATTACCTTTGTATTTTAATCTTTAATTATCTGGCTTTGTTAAGCAAAGACCATGGTTTTATTCGGTAAGGTCTCGATGTTGAGAAAATCAGCATATTTATGTTGGCAGTATAATGTTTAACCTAGAATTTTCCTGTTCGATTACGAAACGAACCGAAGATATTCCGTCATAACTTCGTAGTTATCTGGAAAAAGCAAATGCTACTATATGGCTAACACGGGATTTCCTCCTTGTCAACATCCTCATACTCTGTAGCGGAGATATATCAACGAGCCCTGGACCAGTTGGGCTACGGCTTCGCCATTGGAACGTTTAAAGGTTAACGGATAGCAAGTTGGAAGAGCTAAGAATATTTCTTACAAACACTGATAAAGAGCTGGATATTCTCGTTATAACAGAAACATTTGTGCATTCAAGAATCCCAGATTCGTTCTATTCGATTCCTGATTTTCAACTACACCGAAAGGATTGGTTGGGTAAATCTGGCGGGGGTATTTTAGCTTGGGTAAGAAGTTCATTACAAGTAAAAAGGAGAGACGATTTAGAGACAATTTAATTGATGTTGAAACGCAATGGCTAGAGGTATGTCCTTACAAGTCTAAACGCCCCCTTTTTGTTCCTGGTGTCTACCGCTACCATTCTACAGAATTGATGATGATAAACAACTAGCGAAGAGCATTGAAAAAGCTTCTTTGATTAATAAGGAAACGTCCTACTTGGTCATTTCAACGTAGACTATTTAAAGGCGGATTTCCATTCAGTGCAAAATGTTACGCGATCGATTTTTAGCGAGCGCTTTCTTTTGAAATGGGTGAAGCCAACCACAGCTAATGAGATTTGTTCCGCTTGACTGTTTGTAATTCAAAAGAAAGCGCTCGCTAAAAGTCGATCGCGCGACATTTTGCACTGAATGGAAGTCCGCCTTAACACCCGGAAAGTTTGATAAACACTTCTTTATTGAAAGTTTGCGAAGCCATAACTCTAAACAACTCTTTAAATAAATTACAAGGCCTTTGTCAAAATCTTGTTTAGATCATGTATGATGTACTCATCCTGAACACTTGAAGAATGCCACCGTTTGTCATCTGGCATGTCGGATATCCTACCTATTGTTGTAACGAGGAAATATATGCGTGTAAGGAACAAAAACTCCGAACACATTACAATTACGTATAGAAATATTGGAAGGTTGGATAAAGAGTCATTTATTGCCGCACACTTAAAGAAGCCCCTTGGGACTGTGTCTTCGTTTTTGAAAACATCAATGATGTTGCTGATGCGTGGTATAAATTCTTCAATAGTACTAGTGCTCTGGATGAATATCTTCCGCAAATACAAAAGCGTGTGAAACGTGAGGTGCAGCCTAATGAAACTTCTCAAGAAATAAAAAGAGCTTGACATGCTGTTAAAAGGCCTGGAAAAGCCTAACCGAGTCGGACTGGATTGAATTCAAACGGGTTAAAAACATTATCTCATACCTAGCGTATTAGCCGCTTTTCTATTGGCTAAGAGGAGGTGCGTCCAAAGTCGAGCCCACCTGCTGACGTGACATATATGTGAAAGTGAAAACATCGCGACCGACATTTGGTTCTTCGCGGTCGGGTTTATTTGGTTCATATAATAAATTTTGCAATATTTTGGTACAAAGGCATGCATTTTCTGGTCAAGATTAAGGTAATATTGTACAGCATTTTTCAGCTTGCATGTAGTTTGATTCTATAGTATGTTGGCCTCTAAAATGTTTGTTATCGAAACGCAAAATCATATACTGTATAAAGTAAAATCCTCGGTACATTTTAACCGAACTGGCATGAGATAGAAACGAAACACACTTGCAGTTTCGGTGAGTCCGGGATTGGACGCACCTTGGGTAGCTGGAAGTTTCCCGAACTCACCTCGCTCCAGTCGGTAAGTTCGGGGAACTTCCAGCCACTCTCGGTGCGTCCAATGCCGGACTCACCTCCCTACAAGTGTGTTTCGTATAAGGTCACCGAGCTAATCAGAGATACAAAGCCGAATTACTAAAAGAAAAAGTGTTTGAGGGTAAGAACAATACAAAAAGGCCTTGGAATTTAATTACATGCTGATCGAAAGATGACGTCGATAGACGGGCTGTGATTACAAATTTGACGCAAAATGCTGAACGTATCTGTGACCAAAAGACTATCGCTGAGTTATTGAATAATTTATTTGTTGAACAGCCTTAAAATTTGATCGCGAATCTTGAAAATGTAACTTTATTAGATTCCCTATCAACAATCAGACAGAATAGCAGTGAGTTTGAGATTCCATATATTTCACAGACAGACATACCAGAAATACTTCTATCTATTCCATCCTGTAATATCAGTGCTCCCAGTTTTATCAAAGATCTTGAAAAAAACACATTTGTAATAATTTGTATAAATTTTTCAGAGAGAATGATTTACTCCACGGCTACCAGTCTGGTTTCAGGAAATCTTTCTTTACTGAAACTGCCTTGACTCGGCTTATAGAGCAGCTCCTATTTGATCTAGATGGGAACAGGGTTACTGGACTGGTGTTTGTGGACTACAAAAAGGCATTCGATCTCATCAACCATGAATTGTTGATTGCAAAACTTAAGGCGATTGGCGTGAGTGAGGATCACCTCCCTTTATTTATCGATTATATGAGTGACCGCAAGCAATTATGTGAACATAGATGAGTATCATTCAAGTACAGGGAGTATCAACTTGGGTGCGCCACCAGGTAGCATCCTCGGACCAGTTTTGTTCCTCGTATTTATCAATGATCTACCTGCATCTCTTCGTAACACTATGACGGACATATATGCTGATGATACCACCACTAGTTATGCCACGGACTATACGGTTGCACCATAAGATGTTAATGATTGTCTCCAGTCGGACTTGGATATGATAAAGGAATGATCCAATAATAACAAAATGATTTTAAACGAAACCAAAGCCAAAACAATGCTTATTTGTAGTAAATGACTTGGCAAAAACTAAGTGACCAACAGTTGCAAGTTCAAGTAAACCATGCTGAACTGGAACAAGTAGATACACATACCCTCTTAGGAGTGAAGATCGATGGCAAGTTGTCCTTTGATGAACTCTGTAAGACATTATCTCAACGTATTGCTGTATTGAAGAAAATCGAGAGCTTTCTTCCACTTGAACAACGCATATTATATTACAACGCTATGATTAAACAAGTAATGTTATATGGCTCCATTGTATGGTCGTCGTGTTCTATTGAGAACTTTCAGAAAGTCTTTCGACTTCAGAAGCGAGCTGTCAGAGTTATCCTTGATGCCAACACACGAGCAAATATTGTCGAGCTATTTAACAAGCTAAATTGCCTACCGTTTTATTACGAAGTTAAAGTAAACATATCTTTTCTGATATACAAATGTCTTAATGATCATAGTCCAGCTTATATGAGAGACATTGTGAGAGTTAACTCTGTTATCCACACAAGAAACAACCGATACAGTTCCCTTAACCTGGTATGCCCAACGTTATAAAAAAGAAACGGAAGGCAGTGGCTCATTTGGTGTTAGATCCACAAGAGTTTGGAATGACTTGCCAAGTCTCTTGAAGGAAAGCCCAAATGTACATTCCTTAAAAAGAGACTTAACAAATGTTTACTTTGCCAGTTTTAAAGCCATTGATACTTTAGAGTTTTTATCTAAATTATAGTATGGATGTAGCAAATATGGGCTGTAGTTCTAATTTCTTGCAAAAATTTTTAATGTTACATGTAATTCTAGTTAGTTAGGGCCTCAAATTTGTCAGATTCTACTGTTATGTCGTTACCCTCTTTTAATAAAGTTGATTATTATTATTATTATAAGAAGAATATTATTATTAATAATATCATAATCCCCATGCACGCATAAGTATATGTTGTGAAATAGTGACAGGAAAACCATTGAAGTTAAATTTTTAAGGAATTTTATTTCTTAATTTTTAAGACCAATATGTTTACAAATTATATTTAATAATTAAAGAGCGACGAATGCAATAATTTTATCGATAACATTTACTTTAACATAAAGGTCAAATACATTTTTGTCTTGAGATCAGCCACGTCTACGACCGAGCTAAAAACGTGAAATTTTAAATTTTATTGTCGATAAAATTATGCTGCTATTTTATTGCAAATTACCATATTATCATATTGGCCGTGACAGCGACAGCATACACCCATGTACTATGAAAACATGGTCTTAGTTCTGCTTGGAAAAATATGCGCTTGCCCAACAGCTCATGCAGCAGCTCTTTTTACTCAACTATGAAAGATTTTGAGTGAGAATTTAATAAAATTTTCAAAAATGAGCGAGCCTTGAACGAGCAAGACGTAAACGAAAGCTATATACATAAGAACAGGAATTTTCAATTGAGAAGAGGTTTCGTTGCGGGGATAATTAAAGCTCAACACTTTACTAGGACTTTACTAAAAATTCAGGTCATGTTTTTATATGACATTTTTACGTGACCCAGTTACGTGATCACTTTGCGTGCGTTCTGTATTTGATCCCCTCGCGAGATCTATTCTTGTAATCCTTGCGGCAGTTTGCGCAAAAATTTCAATACGAGTATTTTGCTAATTAAGATCTTTATTACAAAGAAAAACTCAAGAATCAGCACGCAAATGGTATGTTTCGATACAACGATTTTTGATAGAGAAATGATCGCGTAAAATTCATATATTCGCGTTCTACATCATTAACCTATTGAAATACTTGAGACATAAAAAAATACTCTATTTGGCTATCAGCTCGTTATGCCACTCGAGCTACAATCGGTGACATAATTATTGGACTGATTGCTGAAAACATACAACTGACCCCATTCCCCCCTTTTCAATGTTGCTCATGTGGGGAGCAATTTCAGTAGTAACGGCTATGGTCTTGTATGATGACGCCAATAATTTTTATGGCCTATATAGCAACATTAAAACCGGGGGAACGGGGTTTACATGTGAATTTTCACAAATGCATTCAGAAATATCTTATTGATCTAAGTGTCCCAAATTTCAATGTCACTGATTGTAGCTGATGGTATAATTATTAATTGTTCTCTACTTATAATGCTAAAAGATTGCCAAGTCTTCAAAGGGACTCAGTTTTACTTACAGAGCAGACTATGAGGCATGGTCTTCTCGATCTAAAGTTTTGTCTTCGGCAGAAGCTAGCGCATCCTCTTCCTATTTTCTACATAAAGATTTTTTAATTTTAGATTCTCACCATGTATGCCACAGATAACACTAAAATTTTTATAGAACTTATATTGATACCAACTTGTATTGAAGGATTATTTTCCGTGCTGAATAGCGTGATGCACGCATGCAGAATGTTGCGAGATTTTCTGAAAGCGTGCATTCATACGAGCGCAGGCGAATTATTAAGCAGGGTCGATAGGCAAATTCATGTATTCTTGGTCGTTTATTTCACCATGAAATAACTTATAGTATGAAACGGTTTTAATTCAAAACTAAAATGGTAAATTACAGAACGTTTTGTATGGTCTTTTTAAAAACGTTGCCATAGTAACCTGCTCAAAATTTGAAGGCGTACATTATAAAATCCCTTAAAATAAACGTAAAAATTGCTTTTTCTCTTTAAAAACGATTTGCATATTATAACTAGAGGGCTGAACATTGAAAAAAAATATTTTGAAAATTTCAAATCTTTATATTTTTTTTCCTATCGAGCCACCTTCATTTAAAATGTTTTCTTTTAATTTTGAGCTTATAACAATGTCATAAATACCTGCGTCGTATATTGAATTGGTTTTAAATTTTCTCGCATCAACTGCATTTTTTTTCACGGCACTTTTTTAAACCCTAGACACCACGTACATCAGATTTGTGTATGCCTGCGCGAAAAACCTTGCATCGAGATCAAGTCATGGAAACAAATTATAGATCATCTGGTGAGTAGCACTATGCACCATTCATACTTGCCTTCCCCAGAGCCATGGATAAGCTTTTGTCATCCCACACGTGATACATAAATTTTACATGCATGTAATCATTGCATGCACGTGATAATCAAATAATTCCAAATAGAGTGAGACTTTAAATTAATCGTGCACCAACAACGAAATACCCAATGCGATCACTGTAAAGTATAAACTTACCCTGACGCAGCGCCGGAATCCTCGTCGACATCCGAGAAGTCCTGCGCAGTAAAAATAATATCAAGACAATTCTTCACGGAAATTGTTTCGTTCGCTTAAAACAAAAACATTTCAAAGCATTCGTACTATACTAGAGCTTACAAACTGTCAAAGGTTTTTTGACAATCTTGAATCACATTCTTGATATCTATTGCTGTTCAATAGTAGAGTTGTGTTGCCATAATATTTTATTTGAAAACGAAAAAAAATGTTCTTGAGATAAAAAGAAAACCGGCAATATCAACTACAAAGTCGAGTATAAAACGATTCACGAATGAAGAAATTTCCTAAAGCCAAATCGCAGACCACTTCACAATGTTTTTTGTTGTAGTTCCGAGTATTTATCATTCTTTTTTTGTGTGTGTTTGGTGTAATTATGTATGAAATTAATAGCAAACATCAATGCCCTATAAACAATATTATTGCATGAGTAAAACCTTTTACGTTCAGTAGTGAGTTGAATGAACGAATCTCCATACGACGTTTTCCAAATTTAAAATTTCCCGTAAGCATATCCTTTTATTAGGGAAATCTAGGAGCGTTTTTTAGCTGATATTTTCTTATCCAAAGCTGCAACACCTGTTTGCAGGCTAGTGTAGACATGCATTTTGATTCTGCGAACAATTTGTTAATTTACTGAAGAGGATGATTTATATGCTATTTGAATCATGAGCATGCAAATTTAATACGTCTAAATGTATGTCGAGCTACCGGATGGCCCAAAAAAGTACTCACCTGGCAGAAAAAATCTAGAAAAGTTATCACAGCTTAATAGAATATATTTGTATCCAGGAGGGACTGATTTAAATTTTTATGCTTTACTTTGGATAGTGATATCTTGAGGTATACTTCTCTACAGTTTGGTACAGTTTATTAATGATCTATATAGATCAGTGAGATCAGACGTTATCCCTATGACTTTCGTATATGATCTTTGACAAAAATTTCGAGACAAGGTACAGAACTTGTTTTTGAGTCTTTTATGTATCAAAACAAAGTCATTGGTCATTATTGTCTGACTGTAACGTTCGCGAAAGTTAAACAGTACGTATGTTTTATCCAGTTTTTAATATAAATTTTGATATGTTCTTACGTATTTATCTTAAAGTAATGTCCTCAATAATGCGCAAAATTGTCGCCGGTCAAACTTAAAAAAGATCTTTTAAGCTCTCCTCAAAACCACCCTGAGTTGTAGGCGTAATTCGAGTTATTTAACCTAGTCCATATATAGAATTTTATCTGTTTAATTTGATATAGAACTGCACTGTAGGAATTGGAGCGGAAGTTGTTTTTGACGAATTGTTCAGGTCGTGGTCAAATGTTTTGGGACTTTTTTTACCCAGATTGTCAATAAAAACGAACTTAATGAACTATGGATGAATTCAATGCACTACATTGTTTTCATTATTTTTGTATTTTGAATGTTATCTAGTGTATTCGTCTCAAATTAAAAATACCTGCTTCATAACATATATCCCAAACAACTCAAAATGAAACCACTAAAAAAGCTAACTATAAAACACGCGTTTTCCATGAATTGCAATTTACAATGCAATCCTGTCGAATCGATGTTTTTTCAAGACAGCAGCGTTGAACAGAATTAAGGACTTTTTTCTCTCATGTCCTTTGCACAATTTCTCCGTAGAGCAAGCAGTAAAACATAAAAAGTTGAAGAAATCTAAGCATAGAATTACTGTAAAAGCTTCGTGAATATTTCGGAACCTGCCTTTATACCTCCGCCTCAAATTTTGATGAGTGATAATTTCTTCGACCATGTGTTTTTGAGAATACTAAAAAATGTGTAAAATGGCCTTTATGGAATTGTCTTGTGCGATTTTCACCTCGCATTTCACATAGCTTAGCTGTTTAAAAATCGCGTGCAACATTCTTGTTTCAAATATCGCTGTTTAAATCATGATGGAAACTTCCCTGTATGCTAAAACTATGTCACCAAAGAAATGATGGATGGTTAATGCAACATTTGGCACAAAAGCATCGACATGTTGATATCTTTCGTAGGTGTTTTCACAATTTATGTTCAGAATTTTCAAAGAAAATTATTATGTTCAAGAAGTTGAAGGAAATGTCAACAAAATTTAATGAAAATTGAATGAAAATTGCTCGGAACTCTTTTGTAACTTGAATGAAGTATCCAATATATATAATCTGTGAGAGTGCTGTGATTAACCTGGTAAGGTGCCCTTAGTTTGGATATGACGCAATTTAGTTGGCTGCAATAGCTTTTCTATATTTTTTTGTGCCACCCGGTATTTTCAGATTCGCGCGAATGCAAAATTCATTACCTAGTTTTTGTATGGGAGCATACAATATTTAAAATTTTTGGAAAATATAATACCTCTCCTCATCACACGACGTGCCTAGAATATAAATATAATTATATTACCTAAATACAGAATATTTAACAGAGGTTCGATGATGTAAATTGTAACACAGTGCTGAGCCAAAATATTTTTTTGCTCCTAAGGAAGGAAATTTTAGGATACTATCTCCAGGTTTCAAATATTTTCAATGAATACGAGAAAGACAATTTCTATTTGTAGCTGAATTAAATTGTACTCCAATGGTGCAAATAAAATCGCGTTCATTTAACAATAAACTATTACACTTACAACCCGACAGGTGCGACGACAAAGCCCTCGATGTTTTCCACGAAATCGGCGACATCTTGCCCAGCAAGATTTGAATCCACCTCCTGTATGGCATTGATTATTGTTATAATTATTCAGTATTAAATTCTAGCTATTAAAATTAGTATTAATTACTGTATATTTTCAAATGCATTACGTATAATTATACAAAGTTGTAATGAATAATCAAGTTTTTTTATAAACTACTTACCTTTGACTACAGCCTAAAACATGAAGGGCAATATTTTAGCATTGGTTCCGATATGCTGGAATGGATGGAATATTCATGCCTGTACATACAGGGTGTATAAAAAAATAAACAACGTCATGCTTTTATTTAGGTATCTACAGTAGATTGGCTACTAAAGATGTAGAATAATGTACGGGGCGTCTCAAAAAACACAATTTCGACAACAGGTCATGCATCATATGCTGAATTATTATTTTTGCATTACTATAATTTTGGCATAAAAAGAAAAAGGAATTATAAAGCTTTCCAATGATTCTTTTTTTGTAACCTAATGAAGTGAAATGACAAATTAAAATACACTTCAAAAGAAAATCGCCGGTTGAAATCACATTCTTGCACCAGTGGAAAATGAATATGCTAACATTGGTGGCCTTATATATCGCCCATGATTGACGAATCATTGTCAGTAATTATTTAAGGTACAGATATAACAAATTATCCCAATCAATAGGCCTATTGATAATTTGGTACCTCGCAGTGGTTTCTTAGAAAGTTGACAAAAATACCGAATTGATAGAGCCATATTTACCCCACAAACGCGACGACAAACTCTTGTGCAAATGATGGGACAAGATAGTCTTCTTCGTCCTAGTGAAAAATATAAAGTCACAATAACTCCTGTGTTCTTACTAAGTAGGTCAAATTGTTGACCTTTTTAACGTAAATCGTTTGGTTGGTTTAATATCCAAGTCTGTATTTGGTTACTCCGATTGGGACTCGGTGACAGCAAGCAACAATTCATCATTGATGATTAAATGTGCTGACAGAACGAGCCCGCGCTTTTATTTGCGAAGGTAGCGCCTGGTTGGGAAAATAATCTTCATCAGCTCGTTTCAATCTCATTTGACCAATAAACAATCAAAATGCGTCATTCCTTTATAAAACCTATGTCAAATTGGTAAAGAGCTCACGAAGAGCTGCGATTCGACCCATCTATTTTTTGTAATGTAATAACCGATCAATGGCTCTTATAATGCATCGATAATCAGTTTCAAGCATAACCATAATGAGTGGTTTAGCCGTTGACCACCACAACATGAGGCATAGAGAAACCCGTTCGTTAGGAATTACCTTTTTATCTTTGGTAAAACACCTTTACTAAAATAAGTTCAAAAGTTTAAAAGCGCTTTTGTTTCCTGATTTTATTTCGTGAAAATTCGCACACATTCAAGAAACAATGTTACGTTGTCTTAACGTTTAGTATGTTTTTTTTTCGTCTGAATTTATTGCTTGCTGTTTACGTGGAACACCTATTAGTTATAGTATTTAAAAACAGTTATTTGTTATGCCAAAGTCATTTTTTATTGCAGGAATGATTTTTGCACAAACATGCGCACATTTTTGCGCTTATGCGTATATTCACAGTAGGAGATCCAAATGTTATGCCAGGTTGCCAAAGTATTAATCCGAATTAAAAGAAGATGGGTGAGACTGTAAATTCATGTATTTGGGGTATGCCTGGCTAATTGCCTTTAATTTTTCATCATTTCAAAAGGAATTACTGCAGAACACGAATATATTACATATATTATTATTATTCTTTTGTATAGGCAGTTCTGATCAATCTAAAGTTACATATATGTATATATAATTTAGGCATCCTTACGAATCCAAGAGAGCAGCTGCTCCTAAAAGAAAGATAAATATTAAAGACCTCAGTTAAATTGATGTGATATATATAGAAAACTAATAAGGTACCACTGCAACGAAAATGTTGTTCAATTTTAAACGCAACAGCAATGAGCCTAAATAGCATTTTCCGTTTCTGGATTTCTTATTTGGTTTTTAAGATATCTGTTTTAGGTTGTTGAAGTATGCAGATTAGGTGCGTCTGGACGCCATTTACTCAGCAATGATAAATTAGATAATGAAAAGACGTAAACACATTGTCTAACTTTGCATAACTAACCCATTCCTAATGTTCACATCGTGCTGTTGCCTTGCAGACTGCCCGGATGAAAACAAAAATTAATTTTTCAGTGCACAGAATGGAATAGGTGTATGTCGAACTACTTAATGTTTTTATTTTATTCAAATCATTAGACAGTGTAAAAATTGAAATATTTGTCTCACAGTTTAGAGCATGCTATTCTGGAGCTGTCCAAGTTGTAACCAAACAATTGATTACAGAAATAGTCGTGTGCAACCTCCAAATTGTTATATTCATGCAAAGTTTGAAAGACCTTTACCGATTATTGACAGAGACATTCATAATTATTTAACATGCAGCTTTTTTGATCATATTGTTAGTAGATGACCTCAAAATACCTAATTTTGTATGTTTCGAAAAAACCTAAATGTCTCCAAAACAAAACAAAATATCGGAAAACTAAAAAGTAGCGAATGTTTCCAAGCGAAGCAATTCATTTTTTTTCTTTAGTGTACACCTAATTAATTCCACTGTTTAAGCTGTGAGTTCAAAGACGAAAGGAAAAGTTGCTTCGCGCAAAAACATTCGGTGGCGGAAAACCAGCTTAATGCCTATTTAAGATGTCTAAATTGACCTCTAAAAAAGCTTGGTCGAACACAGATTTTCCCAAGCAGAGTGGCCTCAGCCCGCCTCCCGTGTTTATCAAGTATTTATGAAGTGAAATATTTGAAAGATTACTAACCCCTTTGTTGTCAGTTTCTTCTTTTAGCCCATTTTCGTCGCTTTCGGGATCATCTGCGTCCTGTAAATTTTCGTTATTCATAAGAAAGGAATATATTGTGAAAAATAAATATGAAAAAGAAATTCAGATATTTAAAAACGTGTAATGTCAGGTGTAATTTAATTATCTATCAGTAATGATATTTTGGCTGTTCATGATTTATTTATTTATTTAGCAATATTTTGACAGAAATGCCAAGCTCAGCAAAGCTGGTTTGAATAGGGCTCTATATTAAATAATATGATTAGTACAATTTTAAATTAAAATTACATTGGATACAAGATACAATAATTATTATCAATTACTTTTATCAGAATCAGTCCATGATGATTTGAGTCATGACTCATTCAGGAAGACTATATCAAAGGGGTTGTCATGTAAAAGAGTTTATAATTCGACCAAATGTTTAGGGAGACTTCTGATGTTTAGATGAGATGTTTAGGCGTACAATAGGAATCGATATCTCATTGTCAAAGTAGAATTTGGTGCTACAGTTTAGCTCTGATGAAAGTGAAACTTGTAAATCAACTATTAATAAGTAGCAGAGACAGAAAACTAATGTGCTTTTTATGAAATGTTGTTTTATGCGGAGCCTGTAAAAACCGTGATGCTATAGCCGCCATCTTTTATATGAAACGCATTTTAAACTGCATGCTCACCCCTTCATCATCGTCAAATTCTGTTTCGGAGGAGTCGCCATCTTCCAAATCATTGTCATCTTCTGACTGTGATTAAAAAGATAAAAAACATTTTACTGTAATAATTTCTTGTTAAAAGGTGTCAACTCTCATATACTCCATGATAAAGCTAAAATTATTAATTATTTGGGCAACAAGCTTGTGTAAACATGCCCTTGCAATGGTAAAATTTGACAAATACTGGCAGCTGGAATATTTAGGGAAGAGTTGCTGGTTGGTTTTATGCGATAGATATTCCGTAGTGGAACAACTCTTTTTTATTCTATTCTCCAACTCGTTTTTCTAAAGTCTACTGTACTTTACTGTGAAGTTGGGCAGATTAATTTTGATCGGTTGCAAAGTAGTTCAGTGTGGTGCGTATTATTTTCTCATCCAATTCGTCTATGGTGAAAAACCATTTCTTACAGTCTCTAAGATCAACAGCATGCTATCTTTTGCCTAAGTTTATATGAACATAGATTTTTGCCTGAAACAGGTGGCTTCGATCCAGCCTTTCGTGTTTTTAGAATTAATATGCGTGATTTCAAGTGCTTATGTTAAGAAATTACCCACCATTTCATCTTCAGGTTTAATTTCATCAAGTTCTTCGTCGTCGCTAGGCTGCAAATACAAAGCATTCCCTTTTATTTATATAATAAAAACTTTCAGTGAAATATCAGCCTGTAATTGGCTGACGAATAGGATTAAAGGATTTACGAATCAATAGATGGTCAAAACAAGTCCAAATTTTAAAATAATTTTAAAATCATATTTCCATTCAAATCTCTTTGTGTGCGGCCGGTATGCACTATATAAATTTAAAGCTGCTGTATCAGATGCATTTTCTTCTTTGCCAATATTATTTGTCCAAAACAGCCAAACCATTGGTTGAAATAACCATTTTTGACCAATAAATTATCAGTCAAGTGAAATACATCTGAAACGAGAATTAATTTTTTTACGAGGAATGCAAGGTAATATAATGCAATTCTACTTGTATTGCTTGCATATATATGTTTAGCGAGTCTCGAATTATGGGCACCTCGGATGGTTGGAGGTTTGACTTCCAGCCACCATCGGTGCGTTCAGTCCCGTGCTCAGTTCACTTCAAATATGTTTGCTATAAAGTAAACATAGTAAATCTTAACTTCAATGTTAGTATTAGTTAGCGTGGAATGTTGCAAGATTTGTAATGCGAAATTAAAAACAATCATGAAAATTCTAACCTCTTCATCTTGCTGTATTTCGTCTTCCATTGAATTATTTTCCGCTAAATCATCGGCTGCCTACGATGATAAGAACAAAAAACAGCATAACAAAGCTAATTACCAAAAATGTTGCTAAATTATTTGCTTGTCGTGTTGACGTTTGATCACATACATTCATACTACGGTCGCTACCCTGGTTAGTTATAAGTGCAAAGTTTGCCAGAATTCTAATCACGACCCACTCCACTCCGGTCTTCATAGGAGAGGACCTGATGCTGCAACGCTGCGCAGTTTCTGGAGGAATGAAGTTATTTGCTCCAAGATGGTGCAAGTACATTGTTATGAAAATAGCTACCGTCATCTTTAATGAAGACAACTCATCCCAACATTCAATTCCTAATTCTAGCTACAGGTAGCGTATTCGATCAAAACGAATGTTAGCCATAAGCGTGAGAATGCTAGAGTTAATGATTCTAGAATCATCCCACGCAATCGAATGTTTGTTATGCACTTGTTGACATCCCTTGATCAGATTTCAATAAACTTTTTGATGTTTCTCCAGGCATGTGCCAAACTGGGGTTTTGACTAACTGCTTTATCCACCGAAACGTGATGTAGCTGTGTCCATCGGAAAACCAAAAAATTGAACATGAGCATTTGTTTTTTACGGATAATCACATAAATTACACGAAACGTTATTGTAAATACTAATACTGACCTCTACAGCTTCATCTGCTTTATCGACATCCGGGCTTTCCATTTTGCATCCTATTGTAACCAATGTAAAGAAAATCATCAATTCAAAATCTATGCTACCAGTAACATGACATTAACAGCAAGGTGCTTTATGTAACTGAAATTATGATTTTTCTACATCACATTATTTATTCCCACGAGCATGCATGTAATTCGCTACGAAAAACCTACTGCTGTGCTGACAGTTGTATTTTTGAACAACGTAATTAAAACGCTTAATTTATAGTAAAATTCATTTTTGTATAGTTATATAAAGCAGAATCGCACATGGAGTAATAGCATCGATTTAACATCGTTCTTTGAAGTGCAAGAGGTTATTTTGTATGTAAAATCCGTGTTGAAATACACTAATGAAATTAAACGCTAAGTTGACGAAAATTGACGTAAGTATAATTATTCATTCATTTTTACTGATTTTTGTCATCACTCCTTTCAATTGGAAAAGAACAAATTCTTAACGAATAATGGCAGAGTTCTTTACCTTGAAAAGCGATAACGAAACAGACCAACCAAATAAGAGTAATCTTCATTGTGTCCCTAAAAAATTAATTTAAGCTTATTATATGATATTATATCATATTACATTACAGAATGATTTTATAAAGTTAATATGAACTATCTATTATAAATAAAAATGGAAGGAAGTTAATACCTCTTTCTCGTCACGTACAAAGTGTTAATCTTCTCTACCTGTGGCGAAGTTTAAATATGCAACATTATGTCATTTGGTTAAGTTATTTCATTGTCTACATTTCATTTAGTTATTAATTCATCGTGAAAATCTTGGTGCCATATTCATTATTTTCCATCTAATTTAATACTCAGTCTTGCGTAAACAGCTACAAGTTACAAAAAAACTGATGAGGAATTAAGTCGAATTGATTTCTTTACATATATATTTCGAATGAAATGGGATATTATCTTTAATTTGCAAGTTTGCATAATCAAAATTCCCTTAACAAAACAATCGTCGAATTCGCTGAAAAATTGTGGTGGCGTGTAAAACTTTGAGTATATATTGTCCGCTCAATCCATCTACCAACACCATTGAATCTGGTCATTTTTTTGATAAAGCTCTTTGTTATTCGAAATTAAAATGTCTAGCAGGCAATTTGTGTTGCTCTTTAATAGCATAAATTATCACTACAGAGATAATTGTAAGATTTGAATTAGAACAAAACATCCCTTAGAAGAAGATTGTCCAATATTTCCTACATGCAAATAATTTCATCCGACAAGAACATAAGGTTATCGTTTCAACACCACGGCATTTCACACAAGCAAGCTATGCATACTTCAAGCCAATTACAGTAATATTTCTACGCAGGTTATGATAGGTTATGTTTCTACTATTTCATATTTCCTTGCAACAGTATTTAAAATTCTAATAATTTGTTGGTAATTTTGGGACAAAATTCATTTGTTTGGATTTAACAGGTACCAGTTTAGGCAAAGATTAGTTTTTAATTGGACACCAAATGATATTGAATGTGGCTCCAAGTTCGAACGATAATAAAGAAATTGTAATTCATTTAGCTCCTTCAACTCGCACGCATGTATATCATTGTATTGTTCAAGTGTTGTTTGATTTGTATCTATCTCGTTATACAGCGCAATTGATGACTGTAACGATTCAAACAATTCGCGTTATCTTTTGCCACTAATCTGTTATTGTTTAGTTTACAGCGCCTTTCGTAATTACGCGGGCACGGCAAATTCGGCGCCAGTCTGAAACATGCGTTTTGGCTGCCGTCAATCATCGTATCAACAATAGTAATAGTTATCATAATTTTGACTGACGGCAGCCAAAATGCATGTTTCAGACTGGCACCAAATTTGTCGTGGCCGCGTAATTAAGAAAGGCGCTGTAAGTATGCTATAATAAAGACCCCACTTGTTTTATACTGGACGACTAAAATGAGTTTATTCTATATTTATATTATTAATATTTTCACCGTCATTCAAAAACATGAAATACAACAAATCAGCAAGAAATGTAAACAAGTTATGGTCAATGGTTTCTTTTGAAAGTGTATAAAACAAAGATTTAAGTTGACAGTGAATGGGTTCTATAATGTTATATACATGCTCATATCGTAACGTTGAATGTTGTTATATGAATAACGATATATTTTTAGACAGAGCATGAAAATTGGAAGCAATGGTGCTAAATAAAGAACTGTGAATAACAAAAGAAACCGCGTCAATCGTGTAATAGGCTCTGATTAACAGTAGCAGTACTACGTAGTGCTTTAAGTCTTAGTCTGAAGTTCTTCACTGCAGTTAATATGTTTTGAAAAACTTATCACTCAACTGAAACATCACAAGATGCGCAAAGCACAGTTATTTATAATTCCGTTGTTCATACCTAACTTTTTGCATGTGCAGAGAAGAATGTTGTATGCTTCATCACATGTACGCGATGATACGTGCTTCTCTCACTTGACAATTGATTATCTTGACAGTGTGGACTTAAATATGAAAGAAGAAAGGATTACACCTCTCTGTAATTTGCCAAGTAACAAATAATAATCTGGTTGACTAAGAGAAACATAATTTTTGTAACATAATTTTAGTGTAACATCATTTTTGCAAAACTTCTGCTACTGAATAACTAATTAATACGTACGTGTTGAAAATGAAAACTGGTCTAGTAATTGTAGGGTATATGCCTTGCTCAGTGAAGCATGTAAACGAAGTTGTAACCTGTTTGCAAGTTGCACTAGAGCATATCTATAAACGTATTTTACACGGTTAAAAGAGTGTTAATTAATGGCAAGGAATATGTAGTTGACATCCCAATTTCAACGTTAGAGATATTTAGAGTAGCATTCATGAATCTATTTTAGCCTTTTGTAGTTACTGATGCATAATAACTCGCTATCTGCCATCTTGTTTCATTATTGATGACCTTCAAAACAAAACCAGATGAATATGAAAATTAAAAACCAAAATTGTTCTTTGACAAGAAAATTTTGTGTTACATATGCAGAAAAGTTAATTTTAAATTCTGCAAGAAAATAATGTTTCAGGGACATCGCGGCAAAATTGAGTTTGAGTGACGTTATATACTAAGGAGTAGCGTGGTTAGGGTCTCTATTTGACTTGGGACATTAATGATATATTTTCACTGTTTTATTGCAATTAAAGTCCTGAACTTGATAATTTTGTAAAATATTAGTGCATCGTAATGGCAAATCTATAGGATGTAGTAATTGCAAACGACCAGGTCTTTTTAAGTACATATTGAAATATCGCATTTAATTAAAACTCTTTACACGTTTAAAGAATGCTTTTAGCGACCTTGACAAAATCATTATCATGTTTTGTCAACCGCGAAACTATAATATTAATAATCACACTCTTTCATTTGGTCTGCATACTGGTACCAGTTTACGGTAGACAAAATCTTTTAATTGAATGCTAAATATTTATTATTGCACTATGTTTTCTTCGAACGATAATTAAATGAGATAATTAAAATGACATAACGTTCCCTATTTAAACAACTACACGCAACTTTTGGGGAACTATAATGCTTCGTATCGGACGAGAAAGAGGTATTTGACTTCATTTCTTTTTATTTACTTCGATGGTTGCAGATAGGTAATGTTTGTAAATTAATTGTGGAATATTCTTTTCTTTGTGGTAGCAATGAAGACTTCACTAATTTGGTTGGCGTTTTTCTTTTCTTTCGTTGTTGCCTTTCAAGGTAAGCAACCTTTTTCTAAAAGAGTCTCTTGCCTAACTGACAACCAAAATATTCACATAAAATTTTTTGCAAAATATAGCCGAAAGAAAAACTAGGAAGATATATATTTGAATTCTAGACATGCCTAAACATTTAACGGATTTAAATCATTATAACGTTTATAGGCTGTAAAGCTGATGTCGTAGAAAATGACGAATCTGTGCCACTGCCGGACGAAGGAGAGGTTGGTACTCCACTTTATATAATCCGTGTAGTATATCCATTTTAGTTTCGGATTGAATCTTTTTTATCAAAAACCTGAATGGCCGCGAAATATTTAAGAAACCGTGTATCTAAATGCACAATCTAAGTGCAGGTCGCAAAAACAGCACTAGCCATATGAACTGTTGCACGTCGAAGATCCCACCGTGCCATTTCGTTTCAACATTCAAAGCTGAAAAATAATAGCGATTGCTTACTCTGTATACTGTATTAATAGTGTAGGTCAACGATTTAAGGTTACTCCACATGATGCATTTAGCTTATTTTACTACGATTTCTCACCGTCTGCTCTAGTTTTAAATCCGCCATCAAATTTTATCTGCACAATGATCTACCACATGTTTTAAAATTGTATGGCCACCTTTGCCTTTTGATTATTGAGTGAGCTTTTCCATCAAATTCACTTTTGTTAATCTTTTTCTTATTTTTCGCGTATGATGGCTTTCACTTTTATTCTAATCTTTAGTTCTTCGAAATACATAAAGTGGATGATAACCGATCGCGAGAGTGCAAATTTTCGAATTGACATAATTTTTGACCAGAATGTCTTTTTTTCATGATAAAATCTTTAGTTGAACTTTTGCTTACATGGACCAGACCAATCTTTTAACCCAGATAAATGGGCCCTAGTATAAACACGCCATTAAATATGAATTTAAAAGACGTCTTTTGATTGTAAAGACTGGCAGTTCAAACAATTTTTTACAAGCAACGCCGTACAAGTAGCACATATTACAAATGTATTAAAAAATACACTTTCAGCTAAATAGCGAAACAAGGAACATTAACTTTTATATTAAAATACGGCCTATTTTATTGGAGCATTGAAAATGTTAATAATATTTCCAGCATGCATGCATGCAATTACAATTTTTCTCCTATTCAATTATTTTCAGATTGATTTTTTTTCAGAGAAATACAGTACGCTGGTTTACGTTTTCCTTTGTGGCTAAATAGGCTATAATCGATATTTGCATCCTGTTCTGATTGCTTTGCTTCTCGGAATCCAACATCTTGACTTCCTTAAGCTCAAGTTCATGTTCTTTTATCTAAGGTAGCTTTCTTGAAACAAGTTAAATATATCTTTGTAAGCTAAATTTATTGCTCCATATTCTGCTGATTAAGCAAGATTAATCTTAGAATGTTACATCAGTTAAAATTTTTCACCGCGAAGTCAGCTGCTCATAATCAAATTTCATTGAAAAGTAGGCTAAAGATACTGGTTACTTTCGGGCATGACTATGCATTATCACACGCTTTGTACAGCTATCTCAAGGCACTCTGTGTTTTTTATTCATTTTTACACTAAAGAATGCCATTATCACGTGGCGTAAATCGTTACACAATCAGTTTCGCAATTTCATATCCAGGCGTCAAGTCTATGAATGTCATTAACATATTGCATATATATTAGCATAGGAAATAGACAGTTTCTCTTGCAATTCCGAAATAACATGCACTTGTGAGTTTTTCAATGCCGTCAAATTTCACCGGTCCACTGGTTTATAATAAGGAGCTTTAGCTTTGACTACGGCTATGACTACGAGACTTGATGGCGTGCGTAGAAGTCGTAGTCGTGTTTCGTTTAGCAGAAAAACAAAGCAATGAGAAATGAAGTTTCCTTAAATCTATTTATATTTAGTCCATAACTCTCTCTACAAGGTTAGCTCCTTTTGCGAAAAACATTGCACGAACTAGGTGCAAGTAAGTGTTGAATAAAAAACAAGCCAGATAATATTTTATAACTATGGGTTGCAACTACAATTCTATTTCAAAGTTTTAGGACTACTAGGACTATATATACAAGAATATATTCTTGAGAACATAAGAAAATCACAAATTTATATATAATACATGTAACGGGCCGAGCATTCTACTTGTTAGATCAACATACTCACAACAGAGTCCGAGTGAAGAACAATTTATTTCATTGAAGTAGATTAATTTATAGTACAGGTTTGCATGACGTTGACATATCTTACAATCAGTTGCTTACGTATTATTACGTGCGCGCACACCCCTTCAGGAAACTACACCCAGATTAACATTACCGGCGCAACTGCAAATATTCAAAACACGCACGTCACACACACAAGTGCAAAAAGTAACGCTAGAATTTCGCGGTGTGGTTCGCTCATTTTTGTTCATATATCATGTATCCTTGATAGCCAATTAAGCAACAAAGTGCACCTCAAAATTTCCCATAGTTATAATCTATGCTACTGCTTGAAAAAAGACTTTGCATAAATGCTAAGGATATGTCAAATATTTCTACAGATAATTTTTAAAGAAAAGCAAGCGTAAACTAACTTTCAATTGTATTTAAAAAGTCGTAGTGAGGGCTACGAGATTTCTGCAAAATGTCGTACTCAGATGAGCGTCGGCTACGACTTTTTCTCGTCAGTGTGAGATAATAATAATAATAATAATAGTCTTTATTATATGACAATGATACCATTTTACCAAATAAGGTCACGAGAACACGAAAAATCTTAGAGCGGATTACACGGTAAAAGCCGTATTTGCCCTCGTCTATACCGGTTTTTCTGGTATAGACGAAGCAAAAATCCGACTTTTTGCTGTCAAAATGGCGGATGTGAACTGTGTATATCAACTGGACAAGTATACGGAACATAACAGTGAGTTTTTAGACTCTTTCTATTTTGACAATTTAGACGACGAGCTTTCAGAAGCATTAGACTTTTTTACTGACCCTACAAATAATAATAGCACACTCAACGAGCAAGACGTACAACAATTTGTTGAACAAAACAGAAATAAAAATACTGTAAACAAAACGTCGAGCTCATTAAACGTATTTTATAAATGAGCAAAGTCGATTAACGAAAACAGAAACATCGACGAAATACCAGTTAGTGACCTTGACAACATACTTGCACACTTTGTAATTAAAATACGAAAACAAAACGAAGATGAATACGAACCAGATACACTTACTTCATTTTTCCGTAGTTTTGATCGCTTTTGACAGTTCGCAAAGTTCATTTTTCCGTAGTTTTGATCGCACTGATAGACAGTTCGCAAAGGCCATGAAAGCTTTGGCAAGTAAACGTAAACAGCTCCGTCAAGGAAAAGGGCAAAGACCAAAGAAAGCCCTTGGTTTATCATCTGAACAAATTGATAAGCTATGAAGCACTGAACAGTTAAGCAATAAGTCTACGTTCAAAACTCGTGAAATACTCGGCCAGATTATATGTCAAACCATTCAATAAGATATATTTATTAGAATACTCAGGAACACCCGTCTGAGTTTACAATGATAAAATAGTTACAGTCTACAGTATGTAGTTAAAGCGAATTACTATCATATTTACAATCAATTTAAAAAAGAGACTCTCACTGTATTACGAGATGGCGTAAGCATGTGGCGTGCTTTTTGCGCAAAATGATGAATCTCGTAGTCGTAGTCGTAGTCAAATCTAAAGCCCCCTAAAATAAATTAATGAAAAATTCGAGAACAGAATACACGCTCAAGAACGCTGCACTTTTCACTCTCCTTTACACATTGCATGAACAAACCAACTGACTTTTTTTACCAGAAAACAACAATTACACATGAAACTAAACATTTATTCCATAAAATTTAGAAGCTCGGTGCTCTGACTTATCCACCGTTTAGGTTAAACCGCAAAAGTCTTTGGTAAAACTGATCCATGATAAATATGTGTAAATTAGGCCGAATTCTCAGCCTTGAGATATTTTGTTGCAATTAATCCATTTCAGTAAAAAGCTGACTGTTCCACAATTACTCTGGTCATTCTATTGCCTAATGATTCACTGCTTTGTGACGTACTGTAATCATGGTCATTTTTTAACAAAATTAATGCTGGAAAATCCTGGGGCCGGTTGCATCAAAGGCGTTTAGCTTAAATGGTGGATAAGTCAAAAATGTAAAACAAGTTTGCATGTTGTATAAACAAACCAGCTAAAGTTATTTGACTTGAGAAGAACAATTATATACAAAACTAAATATTTATTCTATTAAACTCATAATTTCGGTTCCGTACTAGGTGTAAAAGTAATTTTAAAATTTCACTTTTCCACTGTTTAAGCTAAACGCCTTTGATGCAACCGGCCTCTGGAGACTAGCAAAACATAACGCAAATCTTAATTAATTCATGTCGCGTTTAACATTTACCCGTATTCTGCAACCATGCACAGATTGAAAAAGAAGTTGAAAAAGAAATTGACTCTAGCGACCCAGAAGAAGATGGCGATGAAGAGGAGGTCAGTCATTCATCAAAATTTCGAGTTTGAGACAATTTCTACATGAAAGATACAGATTCTTTGTCCACCTGAAATAAAAAAGTGAATATCGACGCTTTGAACACATCTCTTACTGCTTAGATGTGCACAAAATGAAAAATTTGGAAAATGCAATTTTGCATTTGTATTTAATGACACTGATCTTCTTCCAGCTTATCAAATTTGTGTAAGAAGTTTGCGACAAGAACGGGAAAAAATATAATGTAAACCAAATCGCATACTCGTTGAAGCCATAATTTGAGAAAAATGGCAGAACTTACATATTTTCCAGCTACCAATTCGAAATTTAAATGTGTTCTGTTTCCATGTAGCACGCACGCACTGCTCTGCTATCCGAAATGTCTAAATACAATTTAGTTGTTTTGAAAACTTCCACAACGAATCAATCACGCCCTTGTAAATGTTTAACGCCCCTGCACCAACATATCCCCTCAGTGATTGCCGTGCTGATCACTGGATTAGAAAGGCTAGTCCTCCGAGCCTTTAGAGGATATTAACAATGACGGTTGTGTTGAAAAGATTGCATTTTTCGAGAAAAACCTCATCACCGTATCGACTTTCGATCATCTTCCCCAGAGCTGCCACTAAAGTCAATTAAATATTCCCAAAAATCCCCCCCCCGACGCCAACTTCAGAAGCGAGCTTTAGAACTCAGTTCTGACAGCATCCATAATTTAGAACGAAATCAATGATCGACTTCTTGACGCAATGTCACAATGGTCTCACAAAGAAGACATGAATTCATCATAAATGAGACATAATCGAATAAATCTTGTTTGTATTTTATTAATGATAATACCTCGTTTGATAATAAAACACTTGTCAAGTGTTGTTTATAACTCGCTATTGGTACAGGTTTCAGTGAATGAAGTTTGTTTCATATTATTTTGAGACCGTGTTTTTTACGTGTTTTAGACACGTCCACTACTATGCTGCTAAGTTTGAACAACATTCAATAATATCTTCGTGAATTTTCAAATAGAATACTACAGCTACCACAAAATACCTCGGCAGCACAGAATACCAGTCGTATCTATTTTTAGCATAAAATTGTGGAAGAAACGTGCAAAATACTTTATTCTCGTAAATATATATTAATTTTGGTGTTAATTGACACATAAATAAGAAAAATGAGTATTTTGATAAAAATTGTTAAAAGTAACGAGGATAAAGTTTAAATATAATTCGTTGTTTTTGATACGTACCTCTTTTTTGCTAAATGCTCGTAAAATCAGGACGTTTGAAAATAAGTTTGCAAACCAATATAAATTATGTTCATAGACATTTGTACTAAGCGATAAAATATTCCTGCCATTCAAGAATAACAGGGAGCAATCAAATTTGCCATAAAAGAACACGATCTTTCAACATTATTGATAAACCTGATATATTGTAGTATATACAATGGGTATTATGTAGTGACTTTAGTATTAACCTTCCACTAAATTAGATAGCAATATCTATACAGTGTTACCATACAGCACCAAAGACCAAATCCTGGTTCAATTTGATAAACCGTTACATATTTATTGCCACACTGCAGTATTCTGTGGTACATTAGGGTTTTATCCAAATACTGTTAGGCTTCAGAAATACTAGAATATGCTAAATCTAACCGCAACACCCCACAGGAAGAAAAACCACAGGGAAAACCTTTCCAAAAGACCAATAATAGCCCATGATATATACTTGTGACATAAAATATGAATGATTGAAAATTGTGTGGTATTCTGTGGTACATCACCAGCTGTACTCTAATGTGTGAACATCTATGTTAGCTTTCCTACCATCTAATGCAAGGTATTTCAGTTAAATAGTTGTTGAGAAGTTATTTTGGATCAAAAAAGAGAACTTTTTGGCACACTCGGTGGTTCTTGTTTTTAAACAGGCATCGATATTTTCTATTTCTAACAAAACTAGATTGTCTCTGGCGAGCAATTTAAAAATAATACGTCCGCTCCACTTCTCATGATTCGCTTCAGAAATTGATACGGTTTCTGCCAGGCACTATGCAACGCACACATGCCTATCAAATAAATTTTGGAGCGTGTATATAACTCCCATGCACCACTCACTGCTGCCAAGGAACATCAAAGGGTCGGGGAGGATCGCATGGCTGGCCACATCCCAAAGCCACAGCTGTCCTATGCTACTCTTATCTTTTTTTCCACAAATTTTCTCTTTTGCTCGTACCTAACTCCTTGGGCCATGTGTTACAACCTACATATTAGATCCACAAGTTTATAATATTATATTCAAGATTTAACCCTAAAAACTCTTTGGTTTCTTTTGAGTTTTTTTTTATTAATTTATTTTGGCAGTACTTAGAAAGCACCCTATTTCTAAATAAGATCAGAAGAATCAAAACATTTTGCTATTATAGTCATTCTCTTGCTTTCTTAATCTCAGCTCGCTGAAGATGATGCTTCAGACATTGATGAATCACCAGAAGATGTTCCTCTTGATGACGAAGAATTTGACGATGATGAAAAGGTCAGCATATCTAAAAATAGTTTTGGAATGCCTTGCTTTAATGCGATGTATACACGGCAATAGTTCAGGGAACTTAAGCTGCAGAACGACAACGTGACGACAAAGTAACACAATGAACTTAAAACTATTACAGAAAAACCATCAGCTAAATCAACATAGGCTACCAGGTGAGATAAAGATGTCGTTTTTCTTCTCGTTACAACGTCAGAACACAAACTTTTACGCCGCGCTTACCACGACAGCATTCCAAGCCACAAGAATTGTAGACCAAGCCAATTGGCTAGTGAATAAGTCGGAACATTTTTCGACAAGAAAACATCGGATTCTGTTATTTTAAGCGGTATTTAATTCATCTCATCGATAACAAGCGCCAAGTTTTTTTATACAAGAAATTATTTAAGTCAGTTTGCTTTTGCCATAGACGTTGAGCTGGGGTCATACAGCTTGAGCTACATTGCTGACAACATAGTCTTAACACATTAACGTCGGCAAGTAACGTCTGATTTCAATTTTGTATCATTTCTAAATGCGATTACACACCTGTATTCTGGCATCTCCTTTTTCTTTATTACAAAAATCTTTTTTAAGAGGCCAGAAGACGACTATGGGGGACTAGCAGAAGAAATTAAGAATGGAGAGGTCAGTTTACTTTCTAGTTTCTGCGCCAGATTTATTTAAAAGACCGCAATGAAAAAGATGGCGGATGTAAATTTTGCTGCCGTGTGAGAAGAGCCTTATTTTGCTAGTTTTCTTCCTAGCGCAGGAATAGCGAGAAAATAAGGCTCTGTAGTGTTTGAACTCCACTTCATCCAAGATTTGGACGAAGTAAACCAGCTGAATCTTATTAAACCAGTATTTGATGCGCGCGATTACTATACTTCACGTTTAAATGTTGACTAAATGGTAGCCCACGGTGTAAAAAGATAGGGTTGGTAGTATTCATGAATAATCAGACAAATTCTTTAATTATTTTTGCTTTTCTTTTGTTCTCTTGGCGAAACGAATGATGGTTTAGCTTGATCATTCATGAAAACTACCAACCTCGATTAACAAAATAAAATATGTTTAAACGAGATTTGTACGTTTCGTGACATAGAGCATATATTCAGATTTATTAAAGGTCAGCGTGATGAAGTCCTTCTAATAAAATTGTCCTGAACACATTAACAGTACTTTTAAATAACTCATTTCGACATCGCACAAACCAATTCCACAAATTATTTTGCACCGGAAGAGGAATTTGGCTATAAATGGAAAGCGTCAGAGCATGCCCAATGATTCCGAAATACGAATACTTCCAAGCCTTATTTCCTCGCTACCATAGTGCTAGAAAACAACGAAAAAATCTCTGCTCTTAGGATGCAAATTGACGACTGCTGAAGGAAAAGCATAAGAGAGGAGACTATTTTTTGTTTTGCAAATGTTTCATGTCCTTAGGAAGTTTTCTTGTCATCTTATCATCTTTGCTTGTGGCTCGCGATGTATTCTGGTAAAATGTACGTGTTGCCATCCTTTTTGTTATGGTCAATTCCACTTATTGGCATATTCCTATGACCATTAATTGATTTAACTGCAAAAACGATCGATTTAAAAAAAAATCGATAGCACAATGTGACTATCATGTGAACATTTAGTAAGCGAACAATAATATGTGTGCATGAAATGCATTTAATAACTGGTATCTTTTTCCGTGAAATTTAATACAATGAAGCTCATAGAGAGGGGACTTAGGTTTCTTATCTAATTAGAAAATCTAGCCTAGGTTTTTCCAGAGATAGGAAATTTGCAATGCGGGACAAAATTTTCCGGCTGTCTATGCCACTGCCTCACCGTCCCCTCAAATTTCCGCTGCCCTCTTGCTATTTATTGGTCGGACAATACTAAGACGACGCCCTATTTTTCGTTAATTTGTCAAATAAGCTACTAATTTAACGTTCGAACAGATCTACTTGAAACGCTAATTTTAGCTGCGGAATAGACAAATTTCACATAAAAAATCCTCACACAAAGAATCACAGTTAAAATTACAAGTCAATTTTTCCAACGGTATTTAATTGCCTTCCATTTACCAAAGGTATTACTAAAGGTATTACCAAAGTTTTGGTCCTTCATATGTAACATATCGTACATTATACGCAATTATCTTAGACTAGATTTAAAAGAAACATGTCAAAGCTTAAATGATTGATTGATGAATCAACCAAACCTTTGAAATATCTGCTGTTAAAATAGAGTAAACTACTTTATTAGGATACTATGAACCTGGATGGCGTGACTGTACAAAAGATTTGCATGCATATACAATCCTAAACGCTAATACATGGCTACAATCTTGGCCTAATTATAGCCAAATAACGACTTATCTTAAAATATACTTTTGCCTACTTTCATCAAAATTCAATTGCTTTGCCCGCAATATTTGACACAAGAGATTAGCTGCATTACGTCTTTTCTTTTCTTTTTCAGGAGGATATACGTCCTATCATCGGTAAGAGCAATGCTTTTATGCTCTAAACCACGCACTTTAAATTTTACTGAAATTGCATGCACAAATCATTTGCTTTTTTTTAAGTGTAACATCCAAAGAACTCTGGAGTTTATCTAGGCACATGCTTGAGCCAGTGCAAAATTGCGGTAAAGAATTGGTATCATATAAAACAAAGTTGAAATATATAACAAAAACAAGAGGGTATTTTGTAGCTCATTGCCAATTATTCCGTTCAATATTTTTTTAGTATTTTACGTCTGATATTATTGCAAGCATAACCAGAAAAAACGTAGTATACATTGCCCCACATACACAACTCCCCCGCCGCCGATTTCATTTTAAAGGAAAATGGCAACAAAATTTTTTATTGTTTCATCTGAAAGAGACTCTAAAAGTAATATATAGAAGTCTGTTACAAAACTTTTATATCTGTTTTACTTTGGGAGGTATTGTCACCTTAATAATCGAACCGTACGCCTTCTTGGATTAATTTTAACCTCATTAACAATGTTTTTGTGACGTCACAACAGGGATAAGCCAAATCAAAGCTTCTCCTAAATACCTAACAGCAATAAAATATTTGGGAAACCTTTTCAGTCCGTGCTAAAATCCGAAACACTTACCATGTGTGTGGTTATTGGGGAAGATTAGTCATTGTGTCCTAAGAAAAAAAATTGCGTGACCCGAGTTGTGACGTATCATGCATATCTAAAAATATCCAAGATGGCGGACAACTAAAGATTTCAAGTCAAAATATCTCACCAAGTAAGGCAGAAATAAAGATTCTGTAATAGAATTCTATATATTGTTTTGGAGTCTCTTTCAAATATTTTTATTGCCATTTCCCTTTAAGATTAGATGAGACAATTTCACTCTTCTTTGCTTAAACATTGCATGAAAAGTTGTCTTGCATAATGTGCTCTAACACAGTGGCGGATCTAGCGTAGGTCAAAATAAATTACTACAGCTCATTCTTAGATATATTTACATTTTAAAACACCTTCAAAGCAATTTCATTGGTAAGATTTTATTCTTTGGAAATTCATAACCAATGACATTGTTATAAAATTATTTTGAATTTAAAATTGGGCTGCTATAATTTATTTTGACCTACGCTGGATCCGCCACTGCTCTAACACATAAAGAGCAATGTTGCTGCACCAAATAGCTTTGTCTGCACAGTCAAGCGACAAGTCATATGCGCTCATTGCACGACAAACAGGGGTATTAATGTTATGAGTGCGACAATTTCAAGCTTGACAGAAGGGGGTGGTTGCAAGGTAAAAAAGGGCATTGCTTAATACTGGATTATTTTTGGAAAAATATTTAACCTATGCCATATACTTAATCTACAAGAAACCATTTTTAGTCCAAGACATGGGCTAAAACACTTTTGATTCTTCCTGTGAATGTCGCACAGAATCGAGCCAGTTTGACACTTGCGCCATGTGTTACAGCGACAAATTTTGGTCGCAGCGACCAAGTTCTCGACAAATTAAAATTCTATTGCTGCGATGCATTGCAGAAACATGTTGCACTAATTTTTCGCCGGGTATGTTTCGGCCTAAAAAGATGTTCTATGCGCTAATGCTCACACTAACTTATTCCGAATGTCTGAGGAGTATACGAGATTTATCCCTGGCCACCTGAATGCAGATTTCGTATCCTGGGAAATCTGCATCCAGGGTCGAAGAAAAAATCGCGTATTACTTTCAGATCCTCGGTGCAAGAATTTCGTGTAACACCCTTCTAGAATTCAACTTTCTGTCCCCAGCAGTCCGTCGTGGGGAACTTCCATATAAATGCCTTTCAGAGCTGATATCAGTGAGCTTTAAATTAAACTAAAATGATAACTTGGCCGCCATCTTTGAAGCCAAACTGGTATCAACAGGCTATCATGTTCAGTCCAGTTAGTTTGATTTAAGAAGTAATGTTAGGATTTATGACCTTATCACCTAGCTTTCGATGCAGTCGTTTTGAAAAAGAGTAAAAAGCATGGAAAAATGCTACTAAAACTGTCTACGACATTTATAGTGGTTGCTGCTATCTTTTAGATGATCTGAAAACACGGAAAAGAACTAGCACTAGTTGTCACATAGAAATCCATTTTTCGAGCCAAACTAGCAATATTCTCATTAAGTATAATTTACTTCGGCTCCAAATTTCTGGTTGATTTATAATTTTCTTTCCTGAACGTGATTACAAAGTTTCAACAATTTTCATAAAGGAAAAGAAAAAATATAAGTGATTAAAAACAGCAAAATGGATTTTTATTTGGTAGCTAGTTCCAGACCTTTCACTCACGGTCAGATCAGCTGGTAGCTTCACTCAAACATACCTATAAGGTTTTTCCCCTGGAGTTATCGTTCTAGTATTTATAGGGCTCACTGGCTAATACATAAGCTTCAATCTTCTTGAGTCGCTTTTCTCCAATTTGAGTTTTTCTCTATATTCTTCGTCCAAAACAAAGTATTTACACAATATTTAATTGGATTCCATTTTGAATAATAATAATTGCCATATCTAGCATCTAATCAGGGTTGCCAGATTTCTTGAATAATTAAGCCAAACCATCATTAGTGCTGTCACAAAAACAAAGAAAACAAAAGGCAAATACAATGAAAAACAAAGAGCATTGTTGAAAGTTTGGCTAATTTATGCATTCAATCTGGCAACCCTGCATCTAATACGTGCTCTAGCAGCCAATCAGCTGCCTTGAAAGGATATGTAAGTTTTCAGAACCCTGTCGGCAAGCTCAAAAACTCGTATACCTAAGGAGTGCAATAGGGATACGAGATTATCCATTCTGTTTCAATCCATTAAATTCAAATATTACACAGAGGATGTAGGCAAAATACTTGGTCTGTTCAACCGCCCTCCCCTTCCCTCCTACCCCCGGCAAGAGGTGATCATTTGTTTCAAAATATTCCAAAAGGTTTTTGGGTAAAAAATGCTTTTATCTTTTAGTTACATAGCCTAGTATTTAATGAAGAATTTTCTTGTTTTATTGAATTGAATAGGTTTGGTAAAAAGACTGAGATCCCTCAAAATACTGCTAGGACGCAAGGTAATGAAATAAATTTTACTTATTACCTTCCATAAAAATAATGTTTTTCACATAAGCCGAAATTTGCACATGCACCATTAAACTACACTCCCTGAGTTGTGTATAATTACACACAATTTCAACTACACACCTTAAGAAATAGCTACAATAACGCATGCCAAGTTATATATACTTACCCATCTAAAAAAACGCCTTCGGTGCATAGATTTGGCAAGGAATATCGGACATATACGACGAGAGTGAGTTTAATAACTGTTTTATTATACAGGCAACTACTGCTACCAAAAAATCTTCTCAGTGCAGTTATACAGGGTGTATAAAAAAAAAGAAGACAATTTTGAAACGGCTCTCAACCTCGCGAAGCGGCTTGAAGTATGAAGTTTTTTTATTAATATACATTGCTTGGGTACTTACGGCGTAGAATAAATGAAAATATTCTGAAATTTGAATGTTTGAAACCCACGGGTGAGCGCATTTTGAAACACATTAAAAATGGCTTGCGCACGAAATTTTGAGGCTTAAAAGAAATTTTGAGTTGGTAGGTAGAAAATATGTTAGGTGTTTTATTGCTGTGCAAAATTTCAAGAAATTTCATTGAGTTTAAGCCCCTCAAAACGTCGTGCGAACGTATATTTTTCTCCATAAGAATCGTTTTTCTGAAGAAATGTTCCAATTTTAATTAAATGTCCCATGAGAGTTGTATGCAAATTAAGTAAACACATAAATTAAACATGCACAAAGCTAATTTATCTAAAAATATGGAAGTTCGCGCGACGTTTTGAACGGCTGACACTGAAGCAAATTTTCTGGAATTTTGTACAGCAATACAACACCCGACAAATTTTCCATCTACTAAGTCAAAATTACTATTAAACATTTAAGTTTTGTGCGCAAGGCAAATTTAAATTGCCGTAAAAGACAGAACCTCCCGGGTATTGAAGTTGTAAATTTCTCATGTTTCCGGTTTATTCTAGATTATAAGTACCAAAGCCATCTATTTTAATAAAAAAACATCGCACATTGAGGCGCTTCGCGAAACAGAGAGCAGTTTCAGATTTGTCTACTTTTTTTCATACACTCTGTATATTACTGAATGTAATCAGTTTAATAATGTACACAACTTTAACGTACCATGAATCCCTATACAACATGCACTATTTATCACTATCTAACGTAAATGATATGTTTTGAAAAATTTTACTAATGGAAAACAACTCTATTTCTGTTCAACCTTTAGGAGACTTGCTCGGTATTAAATCGTGAAAACTTATACTTTCAATTCGTTTTAGTGACATTTGAATCAAGCTCTTACTTTCAAAAACTTGATCTAAGTTTATGTGTTGTACCTATGGCCAGGAAAGGCTGCCAAAATAGTAAACACAAGCCTTTTAGCAATCAAAAAACTTTCGACCACCATTCTGTTCCGTCTATTAGAGAGATTGTCTCTCCAGTGAAGAGAACGATATCTTACCAAATTGTGAGTTGACGAAGTAGTAAACCCCTTATTTTATGAAAGGCGCGCAAATTTTGAAACGACAGCACGCTATTGTAGGCAGCCCGACTGGCAATCAGCGACAAAATTTTTTTCAGTGATAAAGGGAGTAGAGCAATAAGTATTAATAATATCGTTGATCAAAGAAAAATGAGCTGTAGATCGAAGGTTTTCTTAAAATACACACTTACCATATATAGCTAATCCAAATAAGGAAATTTCATGACATCGATGTTGGCCATGTAGCTAATGTCTCCATGGTGAGCTTCATACGTAAATCCAGTAATCTACATAATGACATCATAACTTGTGTATTACGTTTTTCATATCTTAGCGCCTCCAGTTCAACATACTTAGGCTACGCAGAAGGATTGGATGTAAGTATCCTACCTTATCAAGTACAGCTTTTGCTTAAATGTAGGGGGGGGGGGGAGAAAGCATATTTTTCATTAATCAAGAGTTTTCAATTTTCAAAAATTATGTATCTTACCAAAATAGGGTCTTCTGTTGAAACATTGTATATTCCGCTTTCATGCTTAAGGTAGTAATAGATAGTCGTGTGTTTTTTGTTGTATAAAAATTTAAAAATTTGTCATTGTTCTTTATACTCAGGGGCAGGTAGATTTTGCGCTCGCAGGTGTGCAAGACTTAAAAGATGCGATAAGCAAAATTGCTTACGTGCCTGCAAAATAGTAAGTAGTGCATGCATACCATTATATACGTATATTGTTATTAAACATTCGTGGATTATTTCACTGCAATATACCATGCATATAAAAAATGATCATTTTTTGTATTGAATAATATTTTTAAATGGACATTTTTTCAACAAATCTGTTCAGAATTGTTGCAAACAATCAATCTAGACAGTATCGTTCCATATCTAAGAACAATGTAGGTTGCAGCAAAATATATTATTCAATTTTACAATATTGTGGCTTCCACTTTTCGGTGATTATTTTGTTGATCGTTATTTTGGCAAGTCGTGGCCGCTCAGGCCTTTTTTTCGCATATTTTAACCCAATCGATGCGTGGGAAAAACCGCCTGTGGAAAAACAAGCAGATTTTCCTCAACGACGGCTTCAGAAGAGCAATTATGGTAAATGTCACACTTAATTTTCTCCCTACCAGTCTGTAACACGGCTAGGACATTTTATCCAAACGGAAGCTTCTTTTACTGCATGTTCTCGCACTTCAAGCAAAAAGATTTGTTGCTATTGTCATACATTCCTTTGCAGACGACGTATTGGCTAGTTGATATATATTACTTAGTAATATGATTGTTTAATAAACTAACCAATTAGTATTTCCCAAGTGAAAGTTGAAAAAACCTGGTAGTTTTTTCTTCTTCCACAAGTGGTTCATCCCACCCTTTGCCCTATTCTTTATAACAAACATGAAAAGGTGCTATAAAGTTTTACATACTTATCTTATCTGTTCTAGGCAAAACGTATCCGGCTTAGACAGTTCATAGGTAAGGATATCTACGAATTACAAATATTGTAAGTGAGCAGTAAAAAAGCTATGCAGTAAATATGTAAATGATGGAAATCAGAGAATTATTGAATGACGTCTTTACTACATTTCAACTCTTCAAATATTGATGGAATGTAAAAAGAAAGTACTATTTCAGAAAGCTCTTGAAAAGACAATATTGGATATTTCTGCATCTTACTCATTTAGTTCTACGCCAACGTTCACGTTGATTGATTGTTCTCAAAAAAAAGTGTCAAAAATCATTTTCTTTAAATGATATTTTGAATCAATACAATTTGAATGCTCACTTGGGACATATTTGAATGTTTGATTAGGATATAATCCCAGCAAGTAGTGTTAGTCGCGTACGTTACGTCATTGAATACATTATTATATAAATATCCTAAGGGTGCAAATCTTTCACCATATCAAACTGACACACGTTTAGACTATCGCTTCAAACAAACAAAATAACACAAGTTACTGCAAAAAAATAGACATACATTACCTTGGATACCCAAGTTTGCTCGATAAAAAGTGTTTTTCAATCAAAATTTTTCGTATAGACCTACAGACATCATCTTCAGAAACAACTTTTGCTAAGCTGCTTTTGGCTGAGGAGAACTTGGAAAAGACGAATTTAATAGCAGCTAATAGGAACTTAGCCTTGCTTACCCAAAGTTGTTTCCGATACTGACGTTCGTAGGGCAATTTCAATTTCGCCTATCGAAACGAAAAATTTGAATAAAAAAACACTTTCATTGAACAAATTTTAGTTTTCCGAATCTTGTTTTTGTCTAAAAATTATCTAGAAATGTAGAAGAAAATGTTTGCAGTAAATTGTGTTAATTTTTTTGTTTGAAGCGAAAGTCTAATGTGTGTAGTTTAATGTGGTGAAAGAGTTGCCAACCGTAGGATATTTGTATAGGTAATAGTATAATTTCGAGTGCAATTACGGATAAACAAGCACGAGTGAGTTTTTAAAAACTGCAAAATAGCACGAGTCCGAAGGACGAGTGCTATTTGCGGTTTTTAAAAACTCACGAGTGCTTGTTTTCCGTAATTGCACGAGAAATTATACTATTACTTATTAATAATATAAAAAGGAAATGTCCAAACAAGCGTTTTGTACTTACAACTTCGCATTATGCAAGTGCACTCATTCTCGAATTTCTTCGCTTAAAAAATTCATGTTTACAAAAGCCATGGCTAAAAGTTTTATGTACAAAGTTCCAGCATACTTTATAGAGTTTGTTTTGTGATCATAATTGTCAGAGAAGAATCCCAAGTTGTGTTGAAATTTCGACGAAATCTTTAAGCAAACGTGAAAATTCGGCCGCCATATTTTTGGTTTTTCAGCGAGTAAATCCCATCGCTCAAAGAGCTTATTACAGATTTTTGCACTGTTGTTACAGATTTTTGAACTGTTGTTACAGATTTTTGCACTGTTGTTACAGAATTTTGCACTGTGTTACAGATTTTTGCACTGTTCTGGGTGATGTTTGGGATTAACTGCACTCGAATCAACCAATCACAGCCCAGAAACATTTCCTTGTATATTATTAATATATTAATATATTATACCTCATACTTAGCTCGTCCAATCAGAATGTTCTATTAGTAGCACGTGTCCATAGGATTTTTCAGTGAATATCATGCTATAGGAAATTCTGACCTAGGTTTTTTCCCCGAGGCATGGTATTCCGACGAATATCCTGGGAGATTCGGGCGAATATCCCGGGAGATTCGACTTTTTAATCTCACGTGACATCCCGCGAGAGCTACACGCGCCGATTAAAACAATGAAAAGTGGCGGGAGCACACAAGAATGTATGGATATTTTACGGTGTTTTTTAAGTGGTTTCACTGGTAATTTTACAAAACAGGATGTTCAAAAGACGGCAAAATTACTCAGCACTATTTACTTGATGCCATTTGGCAAAGAACTTTGGAAAAATTGTTTATTTGAGTGAAAAACGAAATCTCGTATTCTCGAAGGTATGTTGACAAGTTGTCCTGGACTTGAACAGTTATATATTTTCGGTATAATATATCATTTATAGACCCTCCGCTTGGGTGATTCGGCAAAATATTAACCCTCAGTAATGATATTTCCCTCGGGCTAAAGCTCTCGGGAAATATCATGAGGCTAAAGCCCTCGGGCTAAAGCCATCGGGAAATATCATCACTTCGGGTTAATATTTTGCCGAATCACCCTCGCTTTGGGTCTATAACTGATAAGTATCCAATGACGTGACGTGAGCGACTCACATTATTTGATGGGATGCCTGTGGTTAAATTTCGTGTCGTGACTAATACAAAAACAAAATGTATCAATTCAAACAATCACGACGTTCCTAGCCACAAGTCCGACCTCGGAGTTCAATGACGCCAGCTAAAGATCGAACGTCCAAAACAAACTAAACCGACACATTGTGAAACCACGAAATTTTGCCGGGATATTGCAATATCTTATACATAATTATTTCGAAGCAAAGCCAAAAATTCTTTCCATGCACATGTTTCTTTTCAACAAAAATCAAATGACTGTCGTTAAGATTGTCTTCAAGAGCAAGAAAGAATGGAATACAAATTGTCGTTTCAGAGTAGTGAAGCTTCAATTATCCCTGCTGCTTGTTTTTGGTGCAGAGAGTTTTTTATTGACGCTCCAAGAGTTTAAGTGGTTGTAAACTTCGAGGCTCAACTGAAGTTTTGCATGCTGTCCAAATGTGCAGAAATACCACAAATTAAATACACTACTTCTATATTAAACAAACATGCGTGTAAGCGACGTAACGCAAAAATTTCAAATTTTATGAGAATTCCGCCAAAAATTTGAGTCCACCTTACTGGAAGAGAAATTATTAGCAAAAATGATTAGCGTGTTAAATCAATTATCTTCTTGTTAAATAGGCCTGCGGAAATGTCGCCGTAATCGCCGTCGTTGTATTTGGGTAAGTACAACTTATAACGGAGCTACGTTGTATTTAATTTATTCATAATGCACAACGCGGCCTTTTTTTCCTTGAATTAATCTTAGTCAATAAACACTGTCCAAATTATACCATCAAAAGACAGAATGATGAAACTTTGAAATAAAACCGAAGCAATACAATTTCAATCGTTTCTTGTTTTTAATTCTAGTATTGATTACAACACGTATTTCTTCGGAATACGTTTTATTTCATATAATAATTAGACAATGACTTTCTGAATGTGAAACTGAAAATTTCTCCATATACATAGAATGCAAGAAGACGATGTCTTGCTTTCTGCAAAAAGAATCCTAAATTTAGACATGCATGTGTCAGAGTCTGCACGGTAAGTGAAAATTATCTTCGAGTTACTCTTTAAACAATTTAAAATGCATTCATAGAGACCGTTAATTAAAGATGATGTGTACAACGATGACTATCAAACCATCAGTAGTGGATGTGCATGATTCTATCATTTTAGGATGAACTAGAACTATCACTTTGTCACAAGTCTAACAGTTCAATAAGGCTAAAATGTGAAATTCACCACGAAATGTCATACATTATTTAATCTTTTCTAGGTACGTGGCCGGTTACGTGGCTGACTTGAAGAACAGTAATTTTTGACCTTTATGTTAAAGTGAATATTACTGAGAATGATGCATGCCTTACTCTCTCAAGCATATTGGTCTTACTAAAAAATAAAATGTTTGATCCAAAGAATTTTGTTTTGTGAGCTATATATATTTAATATTAATATTATTTACACTAAAGTACTCAATTTTAACTTGGTATATGCTCACATGCTACTCACATAATTATTTGCAAGGTTCTTCTGAGTTACAAAGTAGGAAGGAAAAAAAGTCCCTTTTGATCTTGTTACACATACAATCAGGGACAACATTTCGAAGCACCGGCAGCCGACTAAATAAATATGTTATCCAACTCAAAAGTTTACTCCACTTTTTTGACTATCAAACCCCGTCAGTTTCGAAATTTAAAATAACAGAAAATCACTGATGACATTAAGCTTCTGTTTCACGACAATTCTCTCTCCGTACAACTATTTCAATTAAAATTGTCCCAGAGCAATGTATAAAAATCGAATACAAAGGCGAAAAGCTTGCCGGGAATCGTTAAGAAATTCAATAATTTAGTAATGTTATCAGGAAGCCTTTCGCGGTTGTATTCGTCTTTTCTGATAACCTTAATTGAAGTATGTAGCTGAATGCATACCTTCATTTTGACCAGCGATTTATTGAAATTGCAACAAATTTATACCGTGCTGACGTCAGCTTGACGTCATGGGTCTTTTTCAACATTACAGAATGTAGCATTACTTACATATTTTGAAAGCTCTGCTGAAACTAAACAGAAACTCGAAAGAAGCTCAGCAGAAACTTGACAAAAACTTCACAGAAGCTTCAGAGAATTTCCAGATCACTGCTTCCTCAAAGAAAGAGTATGTTGAACTGTGTCTTTATCTAAACGATAATCAAAAGAAGGATAAAGGGGTTTGACGAACACGACAATGTATGCATTTTGGAAACAAAATATTTTTGCAAGGTTTGGTTGCATAAATTTATACAAAAATGAACGTTTGGAATAATATACTTCTCAAAAATATAGCAATATAATAAAAATAAACACATTGCAATGTGCATATTTTTTAAACACAATGTACAGCTTTCTACATTGTTCTCCAACTTCGATCGTTCGACTTTGCCCCATCCTTCTCCAGCAGGAGATAACGTTTTTGTTCATTGTGTTCCATGAATTAAACATCCAACACTTTGACTGCATATCTGTCGCTTTCTTCCTAGTACCTTGGTACACACCCATGGTGCACTTTCTTGATATCCCTATTTCCCTTACCTGAATTCGAATTTGCTTATTGTTTTTGCTCGTCGTCAGCATGAAAGCTGATCAAACACCATTGAACATGACAAACTGTCACGCATCCTCCAAAGTTTAGAAAGTATGCAGAACAAATTTACCTTTACAATGGAATCTCAGTTTTGTCAACGAGAAAAGACAAATCTGCATACGGTCGGGGAAACTTCAATGGACGATCGCTTGTCAACCACAGAAGGTCCACCATTAGATGAGAACGAATGTCTCGGTGACGCGGAAACTTCATCCACCAACGGTCTCCATGAGACCCCATTAGCTGGCTCTGTGCCACCATTAGTTGACTTTGTGTCACCTGTACAAGATGATTAGTCACAGAATACACAGGACAATGAAAGTAATGTTGAAGAAATGGGCGAAAATTTATTAAATGCAGGATTTTTTATCCACAACAAACGACAGCACGTTGTTAGGTCCCTACCAAAACATTTGGGGCGTTTTTAGAGGAAAATTTCCGCCGGCGAATGACTACGGATCAAGTCAACGAAATTGTTTGGTAGCTCCTATACTGGACAAGAACATACTGAACTACATTCCTTCAAACCAAAAGAAGTTCATCGAACAACGAGATTGAGATCTAGTTCAACGAGCTATGTTGAATGCAGCAGCGCCTTTGTGTTATTTACATGACCGCCTAGAGTCTAATGAGGATATTCCTAACAATTAGCAACTATGTGCCTTACAGCAGTCACTATGCTTGCTCGGTTCTGCGAACCATATCACAACAACTCTTCCTCGTAAGAAAATTTTAGCGGCAATAAACCCTGAAAAAGTTCAACTAGCCGAACAAGAATTTCTTAAGGCGGGAAAATTGCTATTTGGCGAGGATTTACCCAAACTCGCTGTAAAGCATTCAGAGCTCGCTTTTTAGTTGCAAAAACCATATAGTAGAACACACCCCTTTGCATGAGGGAGCTTTTTGTCATTTTCCATCTCAGGTTAACTTCAAATACAACTCACAACTTTTTCGAGGCAAACCTATAAGTAAACCTTTTCGACATTGTACGTCAACAGGTAAACAATGATTGGCGCCAGGAACCACTTCAGGGAAGTCTTTTCGTCTAAGGCGGGACCAGCCAGACAAACAGTGGCCCCGCCAATACCATAGATTAGGAAATAGATACATGGCTCACTCCTTTGAGGTTTTTGACTCCGCAGGCACCCATGCATGTTCTTGCCAGAGTAATGACGGTGCAAGAACTATAATAAAATGTATTATGAAATTGACATCCGTACTACTAAATCCTGTATTTTTATAATTCTGTTTTTTTTCCATCAAAACCAACGGAAGCAATAAAATATACAGGACTTAGTAGCAGTATACAGTAGCACGGATGTCAATTTCACAATACATTTTACTATAGTTCTTGCTAAGCCACCATTACTCTGGCAAGAACATGCTTGGGAACCGGCGGTGTCAAAAACATCAAAAGAGTGAGCCATCTATTCATTTCCTAATCTATGCCAATACTAACCTTAAAGCCGGCCGCACAGCTAAAACATTTTCTTTCTCAATTGTAAATTTTAACTCAAGATCTAACAATCTTGAATATACTGTAAAGGGGGCACCCACTCACCGGAGCTGATGGCTCTGACAATTGAGTTGTGGACATGGTGTCTCAGTAGAGACATTCACATTCAAGCAGAACATCTGCCAGGAGTACAGAATTGCTTAGCGGACAAAGCATCGAGGACATGCATGGACTCGAGGGACTGGAAGCTCCAACTAAAACTCATCAAACAATTCCTGGTAGACAGGGACACAGACCTCTTTGCTACGAGGCTGACGCACCAGTTACCACGCTATGTCAGTTGGCACCTAGATTCGAAAGCCAACGCAGCGGATGCATTTTCTCTAAATTGGGCCACTTTGAGAGGCTACGCCTTCCCCCGTTCATCTAATACCACGAATTCTAATCAAAGTTCAGAAAGACAAAACCACCATTATCCTAGTGACCCCAGTGTGGCAAGGGTAGACTTGGTGGCCTTTACTACTTCAGCTGGCGATCCGTCAGCCAGTTCGCCCACCTTCAACACCTTCAACACTGAAGAACGCTTAGATCCAACAGTGACGCCTCCAATGTTGCCACGACTACATCTAGCTGTCTGGCTTGTTTCGAGCGATCGTGCACGACAGTCAGCCTTCCGGAACACGTCAATAATATTCGCTCAGCATTTGTTCGCAAGTCCACTAACAAAACCTACGATTCATCATGGCGAAAATGGAATGGCTGGTGTGATAGGTAGCAAATTGATTCAATTTCGGCGGGCTTGAATAACTTCCTAATCTCCCTCAACAATTTGTGTGCAACTTGCAATATAAAACATTCAATGTACTCCGTTCCGCTATTTCATCTGCTCATCAATGGGTTGATGGGAAGCCAATCGATCAACACCCTCTGCTTATCCGTCTCTTGAAAGCAATCGCTAACGAACGGCCACCTAGACCACGTTATACCACAGCGTGGGATGTTTCTAAAGTAACCTCATATCTATCATCATTAGGGGACATTAAAAACTTGTCTCTAAAGCAACTGTCTATGAAGCTAGCGATGCTTCTGGCACTCCTTTCACCAGAACGATTCTCTGTATTGGCGCAGACCTTGATACTTGGTATTTAAAGAAGCATCCAGATAGCTTCAATATTCTTCTCACTATTCTGGGCAAGACAGGTAATCCCACCTCAGAATCGTCAGTGTCCTTTCCGAGTTTACTTGATGATCTTTCACTTTGCCCTCTTGCATTTCTTAACACTTATTAAACGACAAACAGTACTTTCCGTTCTCCTAGTGCTCAGAATCTTTTTTGTCGTTCCAACAACCTCACAACGAAGGTCAGCAGAGATACTATCGCTAGTATAAGTATATATTCCCTTCTTTTTACTTATTGTATCTAGAGATTATGCTCCCACGTTGAAAATAGTGGGTAAAGGACACGTGATTGGCATATTTCTCGTGCCAAAACAAAGAAGGTCACGTGCTCAGTGCTTTTTACTTCCGCTTGGTACTGGAAGCATTCAATTGTGAGCCAGTGCACAGGAAAGGCAAGCCTTACCATTTGTTTTCTGATATATTTCTCCCTTCGTTTGCTCATATAATCTCAATTACACATGCAGGTTTTGTAGACCATATCCTTATGTTATTGGAATTCACGCTTAGACGGACGTTAATATGCGTTAAACGTGCAGATTTAGAAGAAATTACAAGTAAACATCATTTTCGACGTTCTTTAGCTTCACTTTTAGATCCAACCTCACGGGCCAGGGGTGTTTACAGCTATTGTGTGATAATCAACATGGTTTTCATTAAAGACGTTCATGTATTACTCAGTAGAGCATGATTGGCTGTGAGTGATGGATAAAAGAGAATCAGTTCATGCAGTGCTCCTCGACTTTGCCAATGCATTTGATAAAGACTCCTATTTACGTCTTATTCAAAAATTCTTGATAGTATACATGATCAAACTACATCATGGATGAAGACTTTTTAACAGCAAGGCAATAGCGTGAGGTGTTTGGTGGTGAAACCTCCAAGTGGTTTGTTAAACCAACAGTCATAAGTTACAACAGGATATTGAAAATATCTTGAATTGGAGTAAAGCCAGACGTGTTCTAGGATTGATTAAAAGGACTTTTAGAACCAAGAACAGCAGGGGTATCAAAATTGCCTTCAAAGTTCTTGTATTTCCCATTCTGGAATATGGGTAAAACAATACACAAGAGAGCTGCCCATATGATCTGTGGATCACCGCTTTCGTGTGCCGGTAGATTGAAGAAACTCGTTTGGACAACTATAGAAGAAACTACTTGAGTTTGGTCACTCTTTACAAAATTATTTTTGGATGTATTGACATCAATCCAAATGAATATTTGGGCCAACAAGAAACAGAGCCAATCTTAACTATAACTTGCGACCAAGATCGTATCAAGCCAACTATTTTAAATTTTCCTTTTTCAATAGATATATTAAAGACTGCCGAACTCTTTGCTCTCAACATGTTGTGAACTCAACTAGTTTGTCTCTGTGTTTAAAATAGCTCTTAAAGCACATCTAGGAATTTAAGTTGCTGTTTTGTGTGCTGTTAGTTTTGCTTAGTTATCTACTTTATATGTATGTACTTACTTCACATGTAAATTTGCATTTTGGAAAACAGTTATATAAAATAGGAGTTATAGGTTTCCCCTCTACTGTTATTCCTTCATACTTGCTTATTTTTTATTATTATTACTTTGTAAGTTTATGGCAAATATTTATTATTATTATTAAAGCACATGCACAGTTAATTGACGTCTTAGCGTGTGGTCAGTACGTGAACGTCATATGTGCTGTGATTTGATGCCATAGCACGTGAACAGCACATGCACATTTTATTTACGTCTTGAATAGACGTGTACAACGCACATACTTGAAATAATAGGGCGTGATCACAGCACTGAACAATAATCGTTGCTGTCCATTCGTTCCATGTAAACTGCTCTTTCAGAAGAATACACTTGTTCAAAAAGATTAATTCGCTTTTTTTGATAAAGAGTCCAAGTAAGAGCTATTTAGTGATAAAGCCTGATCATTTAGATTACTGTTTTAGCCCGTACGGCTGCGAAAGAAAGTGTGTTTTGGTGGAGCTTCGTGCATTTGTGTATTGATTCAGTACAGCGCTAGGGGTAGAAGTGAAGGTTAAAGTGATGTGCGCGCACATGGGGTGTATTCTGATCATTGTTAAGGTATGCTATTGTTTTCTTGAGCGTACATACGGGTATTAATTGGTGTATTGTTTTAGACTGTAGGTTCACCAACCTAATGCCAAGGCATTGTTAAGGTGCTGTTGGGCATCTAAGAACATATGCAGACTTGTATTCATTTATGCAAAGCCACCACATGTCGGCAAAAATTAGTTCTTGCTCAGCAAATTGAATTACCTGGCTAGCTGATATCTAGCAAGCTAAAGCATAATAATTATATAATGTATGTACTTCAGGATTTCCCGGCCACTCTGATGATCCAGCTGTAATAAAAACCAATGGTGATGACTTAACAGCAAGTTTTACCATCTTCTGGCAAAAGCTGGTTGGAAGTTGTAAGGAGTTGAAAGGGAGTTGAAAGGGAGTTAAGAGTTCGTCTATGGGGAATACACATTCTGTGTATTTGTGGGGATGAAATGCTCCCAAAGGTCACCCTCAACCCCATAGACTCACATAAAACACTTTATTGATCTACTACCACATGGACATTAAAGCAAACAATGACCATCACCGGGATCTATTACCCCATGGATATTAAAGTAAACAATGAACATCACGGGGATCTACTACCCCTTAGACATTAAAGTAAACAATGACCATCACGGAGATCTACTACCCCTTGGACATTAAGGTAAACAATGACCATCACGGGGATCTACTACCCCATGGACATTAAAGCAAACAATGACCATCACGGGGATCTATTACTCCATGGTCATTAAAGTAAACAATGACCATCATGGGGATCTACTATCCTTTGGACATTAATGTAAACAACGACCATCACAAAATTGCAATAAGTTGTACGTATACGTAAGTTGTCTGTATAATTAACTTGGCAACATAATGCAGTCATACCTGTGGGATTCTATAGCCATATGCTGTGAAGTATTACTTGAGTGTTAATGATTTTGAATGATCTATGCATGAAACAACTTCATTGTGCACTTACACTTTTCGTGAAAAATGAAGAGTATTTTAAATTTTTGGTGTTTATAGTAATCGAGATTGGAAACACGAACTAATAGATTATACAAAAGGCCTAGGACCGGCGAAGTTATTTAGCCTAGGTATTTTACCGTATTTAGTCGCACATTCAATACATATAAACTGAATAACTGTATGTATTGTAGAGAGCCCGTTTCCTCTTCTTATTTTGCCACCTAGGAGAAATATTGCGCATTCATTAGATCAATCTAGCAGGAAAAGATAATTTCAAAAGACCCGCTATTACACGATATACACAGTCAGAAGACACCTATGTACTTATCTAAAGCATGCAAACTCAGCAGCGGCAACCAGTAACAATTGATTAATATTTTGCTTATACTATGTCTCGAAAATATGTTAATGGCAATAATGAGGCTATATGCCTTTAGATGCAAGTCAACTATTAGGTTACACAGCAGCCATTGTACTAAGCTTATGTGTCTTGCCCCCTTGTGCTCCACGGTCTTGACATCAAACACTTTGACAAACCCATACATCGCATCTTTTTCCAAAAGTATTCGAAATGAATCTGACAACGAAACGGCAACACTATCCAATGAAGATGTCTTGAGGTCATCAGACGAGCGCAAAAGTTCAAAAGAGACAGAAGACTTTAATGAAACGAAAGTTTCGTGAGTTAACTGGTTTCCATGAGGGGCGTGAATTAAAAAAATTAACTAATTTACAAGATAGAAATAATACAGATAATACGTTACACACTAAGAAAATACAAGTACAGATATATTTAATAAACGAAAACATTTACGCGCAAATTTCAACTCATTCTTTGTTTTGAGATTTATTTAAAGGATCTTAAAGATTCCGCAATTTTAACCTCATTAGGAAAATTATTCTAGTGCACGGCACCATTATAACTGAAGCACCTCTTCCCCAATGATTTTTCGGCACAGTTGACGCTAGATCAGTTTCTCTATTTCTGAGATTAAAGAAATCATTTCTTTCATTGTTGGGACAAAAAACATCTTTAAGATTTGGTGCGGTGTGGCTATTTAGCTTATTATAAACGAAAATAGATTTTAGGTATTTTCGTCTTTCTTTAAGAGATGTCCAATTACAAGAAGCTAGATTAGTTGGCACAGGCTACTACCAGTGCATTTAGAAGTTAGAACAGAAAACTATTGAGTTTCAACAATTGAGGGATTCATGTGGGTCCCTGCTGTAATCTTGTATGTAATTGGCTATATACCTTTTAAGATAAATAATTTAATTTATGAAATAATAACTACTTTACTCATTGTTATCACTGTATGGATAAAAATAATTATTTGCAAGACAAGAAAATGGTAAGTTTTTTGTACCCCCCCCCCATTTCATTTATTCAATTCTGATTATAAAACGCGCTATTCTAATGCGAATACGTCCGAATATTAATTAGAATACTACTCATATTCAGACGTATTCACAGATATTCTCGGCGAATATCCTCGGAATATCCGTAATATTCACATCTGAGTACCTTAGAATAAAACGCACCTGATATTTTAATGCAGAATACTTAAGAATATTGTGTGAATATTTTTATTCGTCTAATATTCTACCTTGAACGTTTAAATAGGAAATTTGTCAAAGCTTTTGATCGATTAGGAATGATTTTGGCAAATATTTGACATAAACGCTACATATCTTAAATTTATCATTTAAAAATACTTTGAATAATTCAAATTAAATGCTTAAACGATTTATGTAAGGCTATAATGTTACAGACTTACAGACATAGATTGTGACATTAGTTCAAACGTGCAATGTCTTGTTATAGCCTGTCGAATTTTGTTGTTCTGAATCACTAATTTGTGACGGTACATTTCTTGACATTGTTATGAGATATAGCCATTTAGGTTAAATCTATTTCACGTTAACATGCTATTTCGAATAAACTGCGTTGCTGCATCTTCGTGCGAACCTTAAGATCGACGACGCGGCAAGCTCAACGACGCGGTGTAAATGTTTTGAATAAGAAAAGCTTTTGAAACTTGATAACTGTAATGCCCGTTTGAAGCTTATTTTAGTCACTTACAAACGATTTTCCTCACACAAACGATGCGCTGTCTGCTATAAGATAGACTTCAACACACTTTTTACATCGTACCCATTCATCCCCGTTGCTCAAGGGATGCTATAATGCTTAGTTTGACGTTGTATTGGGCATGACTACGCACTTGAGAATACTTCTGGGACTACAAATTATTTATAATATATGACTTCTACAAGAATTTAGTGCTAAAATAGACATGCCACAAGTCGCCGATTAGTAGCTCCCTGCCCTTTGGTTTGTAATATATATAAAATTCATTTAACAGAGAACTAAAATCGCGGGTGCAAGTGGAAGCACATATCACCATCACCATGTTTTTAAGAATATATAAATAAAATAATATTATGTTTTTGTTGTACAAGAATGTGAAAATTGACCTCTTTCATCGATATTAAAGTGGAACGGTATCTCAGAAAGATATCATGGTGATTATGATGAATTCTTACACATCAGTCATGGGAGCAATCAAACATGGGAACCAGACCTGAACATTAATTGTGTACAGTACACACGAGCTTTGGTACAAACCACTACACCAGGTGTCCAGGTTAATTTTGAACCAGTAAGGTTTAGATAATGTGAAAGCATGTGGTTCATATCTTTAAGGCAGTTGTAAAATAAGGACAATTAATTACAATGATAATGTTGAAGCAACAATGCCTTTACCCTGCCTGGTAGTTTGAACATGGAAGATTGCATAGTATTGAAACAATTTAAAGACCTTATAAACAATTGCCTTAAGGCATGGACAGTGTTTATTGATATTGCTACTTCTACATCACTTACCTACCTCATAACTTCTAAAAATCTGTGAGTGCTCGGGAATCTGTTACGCTCTGTTATGAAGTGAAATCTTATGAATTAAAAGGTGAAACAAAGCCAGGATTTTACAAGCCAGCCACCAATTAGTGAAAACATTCTCATACCATGTCCATTAATCAAGCTGGAAAGTACCTGATCCATCAAGGTATAACTCCATTCCATCACTTAATCCGCCATCTCAATACAATTAATTTGACAAAAAGGCAGAAAAACCAGGCAACGTTTTTACAGTTGCCTGGTCATATTTTGTAAAATTTATTTGCTTCTACATGTGCTTTATATTTAAATTTAGTCTTGATAAAATTAATTTCTAATTTTACAATTGTTTGGTGCTACTGATATACTGATAGCAAGCACCATCATTCATGAACATATAAATATTTAGGTTATAATAATTGCACTAATAGCTCAAACTGCTGGCCAAAAGACAGAAATCTTAACCACCAACCACCCAAAGACAGAAATGTTAATGGCTTAGAAGTCTTTGCCAAGTGTGCTTTATATTTAAATTTGGTATTAATAAAATTAATTTCTAATTTTACTATATTGTTTGGTTCTATTGATATACTGATAGCAAGCACCACCATTCATGAACATATAGATATTCAGGCTATAATAATTGCACAAATAGCTCAAACTGGTGGCCAAAAGACAGAAATCTTAACCACCAACCGCCCACAGACAAAATCTTGACATCTTTGCCAGTTGCACTTTATCCTTATCTGATTTAGTTTTGTTAAATATTTAAATTACCAATATACTGGTAGCGTTCGAACACCATCATTCAATACTTTACACATATTTAGGCTGGGATATAATTGCACAGAATAGCTTAGGGCATCAGTCAGGGCATATGGAGAATATATATTATATAACTAGATAAGAATTATCAGTAATGCTGGATGCCAAAAGAGCCTGTACAGGCCCAGATACCCAACAGGTTTGGTATAAAATATGATAAATATGCAGCATGTATTTTCCAGTGCAGACGAATCAGGGTCATCCTGATTCTTTTCACTGATCTTATTATTGATAACAGATATTGGCATATTGCCGTAGATCACAGACTGTAGTTCACAGTGAAATTGCATCCCAATGTGTGTAGCTATAAGTAATCTTACATTCATGATTTCTGGACCCTTCTTTGGACACACAATTTAGTATGCTTATTCATCCACTGATCCACATGACTAGAGGTATCAAATTTGTTGTCGCACATTCAAAGCATATTGAAACATGGCTAGGTGCATTCTGTCTTCTCTCCCGACTTGGCTTTCTTTCTCTGTTCACTTAAGTCTTAATCACTTCTGTGGCTTATCTCAGTGTCCAGCATCTTAGATAAGATGTTGCAAATCTGCGATTTTAATCCATACTGTATCTATTACAGAACTCCAAGGCGTGCTCCACAGACTTGTTGTACATCAGAATGCGCGCTATTTTGCGCGGAGCAAAGGTTTATATTTTGTCCCATTTTTGGGCATTATATCCATACATATCCATGATAGTAGCGATAGGCACACCAGGCAGAATTTTTTAAGTTAACAGTAAGCATTATAGGTATGACATATATTAAGTATATGACTTTCATGCATTCAATATATAAAAATTGTTATGAAATAAAAACGTTTTCACATGGAGTGTGCTGTACTTTACTTAAATGACACGCACCTTACCTAATGTTTATGTATTTCAACCGCAATAATGTCGTATCATTGTCTTTCTTTGATACATAAAAAGTAATTTATCATATTCCTACCCTCAACCTGTTTTTAAATATCCTGGTTTTCATAATTTAAAATAAACACTACGCTTACTATTTGCTCTATACCTCGTTGGGTAAACTGAGATATGAACTTAAGATATATTTTTGGAAGCACCAATGTTCTCAGTAACAATATTCGTAGTGTGAATACTGCATAGAATATGGATAATATTCATCCCATATTCCGGGTTTGCAATACTAGGTAATACTATGTCGTATTCACGGCCATATTCTAAATTAGAATACTCCTTAGAATATGCGTTTTATTTACACCCGTATTCTCATGTGAATACCTGAGAATACGCCTTTTTTCGTGCAGTGTAAATATTATCAATTATTTCTTTGCAGTCCAGATTGATCTGAAGGGTGCCATATGTTGCAAAGCTGCTGGATAAAACGTAAAAGATACCAAGCTGCTGGATAAATTCAAATGGTTATTACTGTCATATTATAATCTGGATATGCTACAGTAAAAATAGGATGGGAATTCTCAACAGAAATGTATTCCATTGAAACAAAAATGCTGATTTTCAAGATTGTATGGAATAATCCATCATATGCAATGGATGGAATGTGTTATCCATGTAGCCTATTATTAAATTCCTGTACCTGACATTGCCTGTTTCAAACGCACCAAATGGATGGATTTTGGGCTCATCATAATGTATGCAATTGGATGTAATATGTCAAGCACAGTATTGTTAAATTACCATACTTATTTCAAATGAATCTACAATATGCACATCTGGGACAAATTTGTATGCCAAGACTATATCCGTACATGTACAGTACCATAACAAGTTATCAATACTACATGCTAACAAGTTAATCGATACTACATACGTGCTAAATAAATTTGGAACATCTACATTATATTGAATAAAAAATCATACTGTTGACTACTATCATTATTTAAATTACTTGGAAATAATATTGCAAGAAAGAAGGTGTGTATCACCTTGAAAGACATATTTCCTTCTTCAAGTCTGGTACGACTTCCATTGACATCTTGAATGGTAGTTGAAAATTATTATTGGCACCAAGAATCGATAACAGTGCACAAATATAATTCAAAGTGCACTTTATGGTATATAGTAATTAATTTATAGCATATTGTAATTTCAAATATTTAAAATAAAATAAATTCATTCATACAGTGTGTAAAATGATGCTATTAAATTGGTATAGTCAAGGCATAGCTGCATAGGTGGTACGGGCCGTACAACAGCACTAAGTATTTGCGATAGTAACTTCTAGTTATATGTATTGTAGAGAACCTGTCTTGTCTTCTTATTTTGCCACCTAGGAGAAATATAGCGCATCCATTAGATCAATCAAGTGAAAAAGATAATTTCAAATGACCCGCTATTACACGACATACACAGTCAGAAGACACCTATGTACTTTAAGAGATGTCCAATTTTATTTTCAAGTAAATCAGACGATCGAATATCGTAAGTTGACCCAGTGATTACTCTCGTGGTCCCATTTTGATATTTTTGCAACCTATCCGAAACTATCAAACAACGGGCTACAGCGATCGAAATAAGGTTGTAGCTATAATAGCATTATATAGCATTTTCAGAGTCGCCAGCTGTACAAAAGGTTTAACTCGTCTCATTGCAACAAAAGCGCACTGACCTTCGAACAGGTAGACTCAATGTGTCCCAAATAGCCTTTCATCCATAGTCACACCAAGGCATGTGTATTTAATAATCTTAGGTATTGGCACATTACTACTAAAAATGGGATTACTAAATAGTTAATTTTTAAGAATATAGAAATAGTTCGATTCAATGGAGTGTATTTGAAATTTGTTTTTCATCATCCACTTATGTGTATTTTCAAGATCGATGTTAACCTTGGCAACAAGGTCAGCATAGTTCAGCATAAGAAGATGCACAAATCAGGCTTAGTGAAACAGGCATATCATTTATATGCAGGGTGTCTCAAAAAAACCCAAAAACTATTGAAAATGATTTATTGTTAGAATTTCAATGCCTAGCACTAAATTGAATCTACGAGTGGATAAACTATTGACATAACCGTCATAATTAATAGTAATGCCCAGTGTTAACCATTTTTTATGCCAGACAAAAAACTAAACCTGTGAGTGCATTAAAAATGCTATCAAATTTTATGCATGGGTTATTCTAGCCTATTCAATTTGGTTTTTATCAATATTCCCATGAGCAAAACAAACGTACTTTACAAAGAAATTTTAATTTTGAAACAAGTGCTAGGGCATTCAAATGTTAACAATAGGTGATATTAATAGTTTTGGGGGCTTTTTGGGACACCCTGTATGATAAGAATAACAGAGGGCCAAGTATGGACCTTTGAAGAACTCCACATGTCGTCGTTCTAGAACTTGATAATCGTTCATTTACCAGACATTGTTGCGGTCTATTATTCAGATACGATATAAACCATTTTAACTGGTTTCCTGTTATTCAAAAAAATTTCGCATTTTATTAATCAGAATTTCGTGTAGTTATTTGAGCCAAAGCCAGGCTTTTCTGACATCAAGATGGACTGCACAATTCAATTTTCCACCATCCATGCTTTTAAACAAGTATAGAAGGAGGGCGATAAGTTTTGATCTATGTACCGAATTTATGATTCTATTTCGTCCGCAGTTTTACCTGGGTATGTATACTCATGCACTCCTTTCCGCAACAACTTCTGTGGTATGATGTTTTTAATGATAGAATTGTCGATTAAAACCACACATGGACTTATATTTTGGTTACCAGTGCGATTGGAACTTTGACTGCCTTGCGCAATGTGAGGGTTAGCGTGCTCGATTTGTGGAAAGCTTGAATTAATACACTGGTTTTGTTCTTCATCCCGAGGTGTGGGTTCACTTCTTTGTCCTGCAAGAGCAGACGGCTGATTAGACTGATTTTCTGATCGAATAGAGCCATGTGGGTATTGTTTTAGTGGTTCTGGCTAAACAAATTAACTGATTTCGGCCTCATCAATTGAGCATTCAAATCTACTGGGCATATCTAGCCTTGTTGGTTGCACTTTACTAACATTCAAATTGTAAGCGCTGTAAAAACTGTAATTTCCCGTAGGAATGTTTTGACATGCTTGCAGATATGCTTTTAATTTTACAGCACTGGCAAATAACACTATCTGAATATAAGACATTGCTTGCTGAATACCCACTTTGGCAAAGCTTGTCTTGTACAATGAGCTTCGTCGCAAGATGCAGAGGGTTTCTTTCTTCCTTGACTTGTGCTACCAATCAATTGAACAAAAACTGGATCCCAATAGGTAATAGGTACTATACCTATATATATATATATATATATATATATATATATATATATATATATATATATATATATATATATATATATATATATATATATATATATATATATATATATATATATATATATATATATATATATATATATATATATTTATATATATATATATATAAGGCCATTTTTTTAAATTTACAGCTCTACCGAATTGTTTCGAAAGTACGAATTTAGTTAATTTTTTGGACTGGTTATATACCAGCTGTGCATTGTCAATATATGTTCTTCGAGATCACTCGTGACATTTTTACAACACATTTTGAGCACAGCGTGAAATTTTCCTTCTGCACTTATGATTCAATTGTGTTTTTTTTAATGGTGGAATGTTATTTTAAAATTCTTTCTACTCATGAATAAATTCGATTCAATCAATTAATTTTCATACAAAGACATGTAAACGCCGGTCCATTGCTAGCAGGTTTGAACGTAAGAGGTCAGGAAAGGAACACCGTACTCCGGGTATGTCGACTTAAGATAGGTATTTTTTTTAATTAACTACTATATTGTTATATCAAGCAGTATTCGTCATATAAAGATGGAATGGTAGTAATGTGAGTGACTGTGGTGTGTTTGTGTGCTACGTGGCCATTCATTGTCAAACCTAATTTATACAGTTCGTCAAGGACAGTCGACAGAATTTCCATAATGTATAAGTGTACAGTTGGGATTGAAATGAAGTTACAGTAAATGTTTGCTTATTTACTTGCTGCCAGGAAGATATACAACAATTTTACGCTGCCTTTAAAGACATTATTTCATTGCTTCAGTGATATGTACATAAACTTTTTGTCATTCAAGTAATTAACGCATTATTTTAAAATGTCCTATATTTCTACATGCACATAATTATGTTGAGTTATTTTCAATACACGGTGATATCAACCAATGACTAGACATTGTAAACTAATAATTTAATTTGTTTTATGTTTATGTACCACGAACATCTTTGTACAGTACCATAAACATAGTCAGTTCTTTCATGTGTTTGTACTAAAATGGGCATTAGCTATATTTAGAATAAATGTTAAAGCATTCATTTATATGTGACTCGAATGCACGCTTGACCTTGCAAATTGTTTAGGTTGAGAAGTGCTTTAAAAGTAACGTTGAATTTCTAAATTGTACTAACTACAAATTAAAAGTATATAACTTCAAATTTCTAGGTAACAACAATTAGTAAAAAGAAAAATCTAAATCGATTAGCAGAACAAACAGTACATCTATTACTAGAAACAATAGATAGTATACTACACGCTATACACTTTAATCACAAAAACTTAATTTGGCATAATAATAATATAGTATGCCGCGGTTAAACTGCTCATTACATTCTAACACAAAAAATCATGATGCCTTGAATGCAATGTCTATGCCAGTTGTGGAATCCATAATTATTATAAAATTTGCACTATTGTGCAAAATTGGGTAGAGCGGATATTGAAGCTAACGATTGACTTCCTGTGACTCTGTTGTAAATTGATATTTACAACAATATTTGCACGAAAGCTCTTGGAATCCTCAATCATGCAGCAAGACGAACTAAAAGTGATATTCCATACTTAAAGCATAGATATGTAAACATGCATCACTATACGTCTATGAAGTTTTATACTTTTTAATCAGTGTTGAACATCGAACAAATTTAATGTAAATTTGAAGAGTGTTTGTAGATCAGTATAATTATAAGGTCACGCATGGTAAATCAGTAACACAATCAATCACTTGTGGTTAATGCTATTTAGTGTGTGTATATATTTTGCCGAATTTCTGGCAGATCACTTTTATAATATTTAATGCACATGATGTTTCAGAATAGTGGCAATTGAAATATCAGGTGGAAAACGTGATCTGCAGAACATGCATATTAACGCCCAGCAAGTAATTTTAAATGCATACATATGAAACAACTCCATGTTGCTACATCGCAGCATCAACAGAACTAGCATTATACACATTGGAAAATCATAAGTTGTATGCATATATACATGATAACTAACTCAATAACTAACATGAAAACTAATTACAAACAGTAAAAATTCAAAAAAAATATACGTTTTTACATGGTATACCTGTAATATCTAATCTCGATGTCTTCAATATATGCAATTCGTGTAGAGGTTAGGATTGAAATTTATTTGCCGCTGTTTCTTTGGTTTTTCGGCTTTAAACGCATTGGAATGACCCATCACTAAGGTTTGATGTAATCATGGGGGATTTTTGACAAGTGTTGAAGGACCCCCCTACCAGTGGCAGATCCAGGGTAAGTCAAAATAAATTTTAGCAGCTCAATTTTAAATTCAAAATAGTTTTATAACAATGTCATAGGTTATGAATTTCAAAAGAATAAAATCTAACCAATGAAGTTGCTTAGAAGGTATTTTAAAATGTAAATATATCCTAGAATGAGCTGTGGTAATTTATTTTGAATTACCCTAGATCCGCCACTGCCCCCTACTGTTTACAATTATCATAATATGCCTGTGCAATAAAGCTCCACAACAAGTACTTATCATTGTTTTACATAAACCGGCCTTTTGTGAACATTGTGAACATCCCAGTCAGACGAGTAAAGACAACTTCTTGTTGTTTTAATGAGATGTGGTTCATCAGCAAAAAAGCACAGCTTTCGTTCTGGTGAAAATATATTAAATGACTCCAGTATGTGAATGTCGCTGAAGTCCTCTGCGTAAGGTAAAGAATTTTCTGTTTGCGAAACCACCATCTGCTGTAGCTGCAACACACCAAATTTCCACACTGAGCTACAGAGCTGATACAACTTGCCAAAATATATTGAAGATCTGGAAAGAAATTGCAACATCTGTTGTAAAAAAATAGCATAGAACAAATTTTAAAGAGATCATTAAACCTCCAATCGAGTATGCAATTACTGTTAATGCTACTAGTTGGTTAACTTCCAAATGAAGAAAAAGTTAACGTTAGTGTGTGATCACCACGGTTAGCAAACCCAACAGTTTCTCCCCTTTTCTGATCAAAAACCAAAGCAGACTTGATTTTCATCTCATCAAAGATAACACCAACAAACCTCTGACACTCTCTGAGTAAGATAATACAGAGAGCTCTTGTATTTTATGTTTGTGAATACCAGGCTTGGGCAAAAAACATTTTTGCAGTCAATGAGGGTCATTTCAGTAGGGAGTACTGATACAGTTTGTAGTTATCCCTGTGCAGGCGAACTCTTTGCATAAAGCGATAAGCAGAATCTCACAAATTGTGGGTGGTAACGTTTGCCTTTAGGATTGGCAGCAAAATTGTTTTTTATCCTGATCCAATGGGGTGATTACTCTTAGAAATGTTTGGAAATGATTGAGGTGATATCATTTTCTAGACCTTCACTTAATTTCATTCCATATGTATGTATTTCTTTTTCCATTAGGCTTAAACAACATTTAATTCTAAAAAAGGCAATTTTTCCACAAGCTATAGGCTTATCTAGGGAAATCTTGCCCTTAACTGTAAATTCAATAAAAAAACAAAGTACATGAAATAATGACTAACTTATACGTCACAAAAAAACAGGGCAAAAGACGAATGGAAGCATGACATTAAAGCGATATAATTTGATTAAAGGAACATCACGTAAGACTATTAAAACATCTTTCAGATTTCATAAAAATTCCACACACTCATATTGATATTAACAAAAACGCTTTGAATTAAGAACATAATCTTGCACAAGTGAAAATAATTTTATATTGATAATGAAATATCAACCGTGGCGAAGCCAGCCCGATTTTTTACTCCTGTTATGTAAATTTCAATTGTTAGCGATAATTATATCATAATTCCTTTATTTAGAGATTGATTGTTTTTACAGACCATTAACTCTGAAAAATTAACATAACAGGAGTAAAAAGCCGGGCTGGCTTCGCCATTGAATATCAAGATGACCATATAAAAACCATTGTAAACGGGTCAAAAGTAGCAAGTTTAACCATGAAGTACCAAGCAAGCGCTCAGCAGCAGCCAACAATACACGACGTTCAGCAACAAATCGATTAGATTCAAACAAAAGTGGAAGTCTGTTTCATTTGCTGAACCGCAAATGCATAATGGCAAGGTTACACAGTTCATCAAAAACAGCGGATGATTTAAAGTAGTATTATGTAAACAGAGACGAGTATGCAATATAGAAGCCCAACGATTCCCAGGGAAAAAAAGCATTGCTTTTTGGCTTTTTTCTTTACTTCATATCTATTTTGGAAGCAAGCTAATGAATAGGAATTGCGAACATAAAGTGGCAAGGTATTCCAGAGTTTTAAGGAAGAAACGGAAATTAAAGGATTTTTTAAAAAGTTAATCCTTGCATGCCGAATATGATAATCATCTCCTGTGCGGAGATTGTAGATAGATACACACCTAACTTGTACCGGCCAGAGTTGCGGTAAGTAAATAGTTATTTCCACGAGGGGCGTGAAATTACATCCATCGTTCCAAAAATAGCCGCTTTAGGAGCATGCCATATTTTTTTTTCATTTTCTTCAGAAAGTCAGAGGTATCACTTAAAACAGTTGGTAAGCTTTTTACAATTGGGTTAATAGGATAATCCTGAAATTCTGTCTGTAGGTGTACCACAATTCGAAATTACAGGTCTACCCAAACATCAGTATATCTTTTAATGAATTTTATCACTTAAAACAGTTGGTAAGCTTACAATTGGATCAATAGGATAATGAGATAATCCAGAAATTTTGACGGTAGGTGTACCACAATTCCAAATTACAGGTTTAACTAAACATCAGCATATCTTTTAATGAATTTTAGGCAACAAATAAATTTTCCGTTCTCTAAATTCTCCGCTTTAAAATTGTCCCGATTTTATTCAGAAATTTTACCCTCTCTCACTATTCCCAGTAACTTTGTGAAATAACCTTATCCATATGATTATATTCAACTTTTTCGTAAAAATTTTCCTCTTCTAATTGCCTAAATACTTCCTTATAGTAATGATCTAACCCACAAACAACTGCCGCCGAACCTTTGTCAGCCTTTTTTACAATATCAAGATAACTTTTTATAATTAAATCTCTTAATGCTTTTTTTTCATTGTATAGTTTCAATGAGAATAATTAACCTCACAATCATGAATACCTTGTGTACTTTTGTACACTACCTAGGAATTACACAAAATTTCAACCTTTTACACCATACTTTATCCAATGTTAAAACGTTTTCGAGAAGTTGACTAAATTTTCACTCACATAGCCTCCAATACGAGCTTGTAAATCATCAGCTTTACTATTGCATCTTGGCTCCTTAATTTATTGTTCTGAACTCGTAGATACCCTTCCGCATCAATGATCTCCCTCACGTTATTTACTGTATTTGTCAAGTCCACGTCTGTTGACTCAAAATGTTGCTTTTGCAATTATTCGGCCCGCAATTCCAACTTTCTCATTCTTTTCTCTGCTGAAGCTTCCTTTAAACTAAAATGTTAAATATGCCAAGCATGCTTGTTTGTTTAGTCTTCGTACTTTCGGAATGATCCCTGTTTTTAAACTTCACTTATAAACCAACTCTCAATGTGTAATTCCCATTCAAAAGTAAAGAAGTACATGCGTAAATCACCAACTCTCAACTTCATTTCCGCAGCATCAATCATAAGTAGAATGATATTTTCCAATTTATTTCCAATGTTTCGTAGCAAAGGCCCTTTATCAAGGATACAATCAATAGCATGTATAACATGCCGTGCTTTTGTAGCTAGTTTAGGTAATCATGCAGACATTTTAAGAAATTTCTTTTAAAGAACCATTCAATGATAACATTTAAATATACCGCGCTATGTGGATCTTTCTGCGGTTATTATTAATATTTTCGCGTCCTGTCAGATTACCAGATACCTTACAAATTGCTTTGCATGCTCTCTAAATAGGACTAAAATTTTAAGCCTCAATCACTTGCAATAAATATTGTAAATAATCCAATTGAATAAACATAAGTGAACTTATTAAACATCAATTACAAAAATTACAGAAAGAGCTCCACCAAATTTAATTTATTTATCTACACAAACTAACTACTTCTTTACACGCTTAGGTTATTAGAGATGTATTATGAAGTTGTTGCATTTTTTACAGTGACTTTACTCTTTCATGTTCAAGGTAAGATCCGCTTCTACAAACAGATTGAATTATAAAGAGTTTTTTTCCATTTTGATGGAAATTATCCCTTTTGAGAAAGGAATTTGTGATAAGTGGAAGCTTGATTCAAGATGTGAAGCCTGATAAACCGCGATGCAACCACCCGATACCATTTTGAGACCGTACCTGATTGTTCTTGATAGATAACATACGCTTTCATAGATAACCTATTAACGATTTTTTCTGCCACAAAGGGTATATATATATATATATATATATATATATATATATATATATATATATATATATATATATATATATATATATATATATATATATATATATATATATATATATATATATATATATATATATATATATATATATATATATTTAATTTATGACTTGTGTACTTTCAAGTATAAGCCTCCGGTTTAGAGCAAACCTTTAATCTCTATTATTACTTTTAAGGTCTAGAATTTGAAAATGAGAAATACGCGGTTGTCTTAACAAACCATCACCCAACAGGACCAATTGGTGAAATAAAAGTGAGGAACACAACCTCTGGGGCTACTTATGCTCTTGCTACTCCGTCTACATTTCTGAAAATTGATCAAAACTCTGGACAACTTACTCTCCAGTTACAAATTGGACTCCAACAGAACAACTCAAAGCTCAACATTACTGCCACTGCGGCCAGCGACGTTGCGAGGACAGAAATAGTAATCTTCATACTTCCCTCTCATCATGGTGATTCATATGCTATAGACGCTGTACGTGCAGTCAGAGAGCGCATACAAAAGGCGAAAGCGATTACTCCTCAAACCATCTTTGTCCCAGCAATCTTGGACGCTTTATTGCAACAGGTTGCTGAGGGTTCCCCACGCACGAACATCTCTAACGCTGAAGAAATTGTAGAAAACGCAATTAAACTTGTCAAAGTAGAACTCCTTCAACCTTATGGTAAGGTTTTCCTTCAAAATTATAGTTATAGTGTTTCCAGTGTATTGAACTTTTGTTAGATTTGAATGAAACCCAGGTATTTCAATTTTTGAAGAACCGTTCTGTAAGTCATAAAAAGGGAGCAATAAACATACGCAAACTACTCCAGCACTTCCGTTTGTCTTTATTTATTTATTTATTTGGCAGAAAATTGACTTAAAGACAGGTTAAAGTCGCTTCTGCGCATCCAATCTGCTCATAACAAATGCGGACCACATTGTCCAAATTTTGCGTTTTCAAACCATTTTTGAATTGAAACGCTCGTTTATATTCCAATAGGAACATAGCAAACCCAAAAAGTGTCAGATATTCAGTTAGTTTAATCAAATTTTACAAATATAGCAGCTCAAAATGTAAACATAGCGTTTGCTTACATTAGCGACTGTAACCTACCTTTAACTACTACGATATTATATAGCGGAATGATGAAGTTATTTCTGGTTTAAAGACTCTAAAGATTTTAAATTATAGGCTTATTATGCAATGCACTCTTTTTCTTGCTCACTTTTTGGGAATATTATAGCGCAAGTCACCAGGTTTTACAGCAGTTTTCAACGATTTTTATCTTAGTTTGGTAAGTCGTTATAATTGCTATCAGAATGGATAGTTTTGTTTGTAATTGACGTGTTTTTGTTGGATATTGTTAAACGTTTTTGTTGATCTCCGCCAGTGGAATTGAACATGGGGAAAATATGAGCATGAAGTCAAGTAAGGTCACATAATTTCATCAGTTTTTTCTAAAAAATTATTCAACGTAGAAGGTGTAATTTCGCTATTTGTACCCCTCTGTTAAAATAGAAAAAATTGCATTTTTTTAGTTATAAACAGTTTATGACGAACTTGAAACATACATCATAGCTATATTTACACAGGATATAAGAGATAAATAACGAATTATACATCGCCTAACGGTTTAAAAACAATCCGTCTGCAGAGCAAGCAAATGATACTTGATTCATGTTCATATTTTCTATCACAATTCCATAGGCGTGGAGAAAAAAAAGTTTAAAAAGTATCCAAAAAACACATCAATTAAAAACAAAACCTTCCATTCTGATGAAAACTATAACGATTTACCATACTAAGAGAAAACGTATGTCAAAACTTGTAAAAATTTAGTCAAAACTCCGAAGCTCGCGTTCTTAAATTTGGAGAAAGTAAACAAGAAAATAGAGCTTTTGCATAATAAGCCTCGTTTCCATGTGACGCTAAGGCGCGGTTACTTGGTTTCGCAATTGGTCTAATAACTACAGTTGTAAACCAGCAAACAAATAAATTTGTGTTATTTGGAGTTAAGTCATGATAATTTTGCAAGAAAATGCAATTTACCACAAAATCATCCTCGTTTTGTTTCAATCAAGTTTTAAATCTAAGTTTGTTTTGTTAAAAACTGAAAATCGTGCCACAGTTAAATACCTCGTTTTGTTTCAATATCAGTACGAAGCAAGTAAAATAATTAAAGTTTCATGAAGAATTGCCTTGAAAAAGCAGTCTTGCCAGTAATCCTTTAAAATTACTCTTTTTACATTTATATGCTAGAAAAACTTCTCGGTGAAGGTGCAGTTCTTTCTCTTCTGCAAACCTCCAGACTGTTGTCAAGTGCTACAGTAACTAAAATGAAGAAAGAATCATTGTGCATAGAAGTTACCACGCCAGTAGTGTGCTTGAAGAAACCCATATTTCGTCGCATTGATGGGAAATGCAGCAACCTAAAGCATCCAATTGCTGGCGGTGCTGGAACGCCTCTAGAGCGAATCCAACCCGCGGTAGTTGCTATATCTTACTAAATTTTCCAAAAAAATTGGGAATACTGCTTTAACCTCTCTCTGACCAGACTTATGTACTTAGCTATAGGCCCATGTAAACCTTGTTAGATTATATGTTAGAAAAGTTTATGACCTATTAAGCCATGGCCGTAAGAACCACGGGGGCAGGGGGGGGGGGGGCTCGAGCCCCCCTAACTTCAAAGGCAGGGGGGCTGAGCCCCCCTAAAAAAGATCTTTCAGTCCCGAAGTTAATACATGTTTTTAACGGTTTACAGTGTTACACATGTATTAACCCAATGATTATGGTAAAACTAACCTCAAAATGGCAGAAAAGCATGTTTGAGCGTGTTAAAAATAGAAAAAAATTTCTGGGGGGCGTGTCCCCGGACCCCCTAGCAGCACTTGTGTCTTCATCGCTCGAAGAGCCCCCCCTAACTTTTTTCATCTTCCTACGGCCTTGTATTAAGCTATGGCTACTGCGTAGAAACATGGAAAACAATACAAGGTTACGAAAGGTCAAATTTCTTTGAACATCATTTTGTGTGATGAAAAGGAGCCGAAATATTTTCTATGAATACCAGTGTGTTAATACATAATCTAGCGACTGCATGCTGAAGCATTTAGTATAGCCTATGCTCCATTGCTATTAGATATGCTACCCATATATTAATGCTTGGTTTGTAAGTTCAGCCAGAATGCTAAAATTATATTAACAATTACTATACTATATCATTGAAGCTAAATGCCAAATGATTTTCTACTGCTTCTATTCTCCGACAGAAATATTATGATATCAATGGTTTGAATGATCCAGTGGGTTTTCCTAATCAGATAAATCCACCTATTTTACCCCCACCATTTCAAGTTACAACAGATTTCATCAAAGACGAAGTAGCTTCATCAGTTGATCCAGAACTTACACCACTTATGATGCAGTTTGGTCAATTTCTGGACCACGATTTGACTTTATCTGCTGAAGAACCAGGAGGCGTGGCCTGCTTACGAAGAAGGTGCGTTTAAAAATAATCATCATATTACATTTCAAGCCTACACAGATATTGACATAGCCCGTATAGGCATACAAAAACCCCGAAACCACCTGTATTCTATAAGCTACAAGAAAGTAAGAAATGCGAGATTCAGTTCATTGAGATCAATACTTTTATAAATTGAAATTCTTATAGAACATTTGGCGAAATGTTGATTGTACACAAGACTAACCCTCTCGCTATAGCCTGTTTTTAAAGAATGTTGTTTGGGCTATGCATCCTCGCAAACAGTGCCCATGGCTAATAAAATTTGGAGTTGGGTTACATACATCTAATATGAAAGTTTAGGCCAACTTCATGAAAAAATATTCCTTACGCTTTAATTATTTTTTAGCTGCGATGGATCTGAAACTGATTTCGACGCTCCATGTTATCCAATCTTACCCCTGGAAAACAACGAAACATCTTGTATACCAATGATTAGGTCAGCGGCCATGTGCCAACGAGAAGGTTACCCTGAGCAAAGACAACAAATTAACGAAGTTACTGCAGTGATTGACGGAAATAATATTTATGGATCGTCAGAAAAGATAACCAACATTCTGAGGGATAAGAGAAGTATGTCACCTACCTTATCTCCCATAACACGAATTAGCTACATATTTTTACCAATATTCACTTTATTCGGTAGTCAGAAAAATGGCAAGCTACTCCTCGACCTAATTCAAAACGAATTTCCTACTAATACTATGCTGAAATATTCATGAAATGTTCAAAGACAGTCTTGTATCTGTCTGTCTACACGCATTGTCTACAACGTGCTCTTTGCAATCATAACTTTCTGAATTATTAATTTAATACATGATTACGGAAACCTTTTTGGAAACATATTACCTACATGAATATGTTATTGTTTGCTTATAATTAAAACCCTATTTTAGGAGCATCATCAGATGATCATTAGACAAAGAATTAATTTTATACATGAATACGGGAACATTGTAGCCAAATTTAGCTAGCGCTTTTCAATAATGGATAGCTACTACAAGTTGCTATGTAATAACTTTTCTTTTACCGTACATTTTTCCTTCATTTTTCCTTCCTTGGCCTCTCGTCAAATACTACTTGAAATATTAGATTGTTTGAGACTTTACAAACATGAGAGATGTTACTTGATAATAAAATGGTAGTGATTAGGCCAAGAGCCTCCGTGTATATTGAACATTAATGAAAGATTACCAAATTGATGATAAAAGTATATAAATTTAAGGTCCTAAAAATGCTAAAAAGTTCCAAGCTTTCGTCTTTCTACGACACATCAGAGACAAAAATAATTAAATGTTAAGCAAGTTTGTGTACAGTGATTAGATAATAATTAATGAATGAATGCCTAAATTGTAAAATAGAATGTGCAAAAGCCTAGTGCATCCCATGCAGGAGTTTATTTGTGGTTGTTTGTTTCTAACATGAATAGCTTCTTTAAGTTTTAAGTCAACCAGTACCGTATCGTTGTCGTGGGCAAAAATACTACATGTATGTTGTGTTTCTCTGATTGTCGTTGGCATTGTCGGAGGTGATTGAAGATCGAAAAGCTTGTTGATTTCAAATGCTCGTTAATACAATCATGTAGTTCCCTGATGGTACTTCCAATGTATGAAGGTGTTAGAACATCGCTTGCAAATGAGTTCGTCGACCACATTTCTGGGGAAACTTCAGGCACACACAGACTGCACGCGATTTGCCAACATGACGCGATTTTTTAAAGCAAATAAAGCCGTCAACGGAAAGAAATTTGGCTAGATATGTTCACAAAATAGCTTAATTTCCTGAAGTTCTTCCGAAGAGTGGAGAAATATAGAAATGAATTAACGTGTTAAAGGACGTTAAAAATAAAAAATTGCGTCGCGTTTTCAAATTGCGTCCGGTCTGTCTCGGCCTTTTTAAGAAGCGATTCATATTAGATATAAGCAACCACATATGAACTTTCGGGAGAAGTGTACTTAACTTTTGCACATTCTATTTTAACAATAGAACTATTGTAGCTCAATAGTCTAATAGTCTAATAATTTGTTCTAATTTAGGCATTTAATAATTAATTATCATCCAATCACTGTACGTCATAAACCAACCTCGGTCCCAGGGTCTTCTCGGGTAACGGCCGATGGCAGCTGACGAGGACCCTGGTAAAATTCATTTCATCGCCCCCAGATTTTGGGGGAAAAATCGCATGCGCAGTAAGGCTCAACGTATGCTGCTCATTAAAACAATGCTGGCGCTTACGATTTCTCAAACAAATTACAGATTGCTTGTTTATGATGTTAAAATACGCTTGATTTTCAAAATTTATCTATTAATCTCGTGAGATATGGGAAAATATGAATGTTCGTTTCTTTATTCACATCTAACCGCAACGATTATACGCTACGTGAAGACATATTCTCTTCGACAGTCGTCAAAGGTGATGCAGCAGTATCCCGCTTTTAATACAATGAGTAAAGCAAAATGTTTTTAGTGAAAAACTTTATCATAACCTCAACTTAATGTCGATTTTCTAACGCAACGATTGCAACTCTTTTTTATAAGAAATAAACGGGTAAACTTTGTTTGTATTTTACGTCATTTTTGGCAGGCAATTGAGGCGAAGAAGAATGAGTGATAACAATATTAAAAATCAATGCAAAACACAATACGACATATATATATATATGTATATATACATACAATACGACATATATATATATATATATATATATATATATATATATATATATATATATATATATATATATATATATATATATATATATATATATATATATATATATATATATGTATAGGTTATCATATGAGAGGCGAGGTGATATCAGTTTTATCGCTCGAGAGACGATACTTACCGAGTCTCAAATATGATAACCTATTTATCACATACTTGTGCCTTTATCTAGAGCAAAAACCAGATAATATTTTCAAATCATTTACACTTCGAGTACATTTCCAAATGAATTCAAAATGATTGTTTAAAATACGCTAAACAGGTAGAAATTACAAAAACAAACCAAAAATAACTTATCTTTTAATAGCTGCAAACTTCTTTGTGTTATTTTCCTTGTATTATTTAATATTTTTATTCTTATCTCTCTATCGATCCTTCAGTCGGACGCCATCTTTGTTTTAAGCGGGACAAAAAACGATATCGCGGGACAAAAAACGATATCACGGGACATATCGTTTTTATGTCACCGTGTTATCGCCCGGATAAAGGCACAAGTATGTGATAAATATATATATATATATATATATATATATATATATATATATATATATATATATATATATATATATATATATATATATATATATATATATATATTATACAAATTATATAAACATAATCTCAAGAGAAACACCAACTTATATCTATTCACAATTTCACAGGCATTACAATCTTACTACCCTAACACACACTTCACCACCATATCTCATAAGCCCATAGCTTGGTGGACAGAGCAGTTCACTAGCATCCCACAACCACTGGTTTGATACTTTGATTCCGGCTGTAAGACCTGTAAAGTTGATAAATTCCTCTCAATTTCAACCGTTCCCGGTATAATTTTGGAATTTGTAAATATAGTTTCGACTTTAAAGTAAAGACACCACAACCCATCAGAATTCTAGCTGGCACATTGTGGACATTTTAGATGGAGTATCTAAAAAAGTAGGCAGTAAGTTGGAAAATCAGCTTCAAACTTAAAACTTTCTCAACAACCAAATGTAAATATGTGTATTTTACAGTTTTCTGTGTGCTGCACAAGGATTAATTCAGTTAATTTAACAATCTGTCCATGATATGGTTTGGTAATGCCTGAATTTTGCACACCTTAGATTCATGGTGCCAGTAATTATGACACAGCATGCAATCAGATCCACATAAGAAATTGACACCCAATCCTAGTGATCCGAAACTGAATCTTGTAAGGAAGGTATCGGAAGAGCAACATAAAATTATGTCGAGATTACCAAAAAAGTATTGGTTTAAGCTTGGCAGTAAAGTTCCAGGTTTGGAAGCCATGCAATCCATATTGCAAGCCACGCAATATGCAATTTTTGATACATTTTTGAAATGTCAAACCAAAGTGCACCAGGGGGTGAAATGACATTCTAGTGGTTTTAAATACTTTCTAAAAGGGAGGCAAGAAGAATAGGGGCTGGGGGGTTAACCCCCCTCCCAGAAAACCCATCCATGAAAAACATTGCTTTGTATTGCCTTGCATTTACTCGTCTTCAATCATGTGGATTGAGGATTCAATATTTGAAAACCATGGTAAAAAATGGTCACATGATATGCTCACATAAATAGCATGTTTTACAGTTGATGTTACAAGTTCAGTTTTTCCACAATTTTCCACGATTATTGCAGGTTTAACAATATATAGGATATATAGCTCATTTCCATTTATTTGAAAGTTAATTTCAGTTTGTCCAAAGTTTGAACCATTACTAACATCAGAAACAATGATAACAACAATAAATCTCATGTCTCAATATCGATATTTAGGAACGGTCACCAAAGATATTATAAGGCAAAATTACCTCTTTACTGCCCACCTGGCTCGGTTTAGGGACCTTATACATTTGTTAGTGTACTATAAGTTAATTAATTTATGCATGTGGTTATTTTTTGTAGTTTAGGGGTCAGGTGTCAATTGGGACGTAAGTTCTGTTCCTTTCTCCAGTCACATGTTATTTCTATGACTTTGTAATGTTTTAGTGATTGCAATGATTGTTTGTATAGATATTAATTGTGACAAATTGATTAAATTAAATTAAAAGACTCATTAATAATTTTTAAGGAAAATACAAAGGAAAATACAAAACAGTATCAGTGGTCCAACATGTTGACTGTCACTTGGTTTTTATTATCAGTAGTTTTACAACTAATAAATTATTACTGGCAGTATATAATAGTACATGCGTCATTATATAATGTCTCATTTTAGTTAATATTCATGTGGTGTAAACCTTCCAGTCAATTTTTGGGAACAATTCCAGAGACTAACCGAGATGACCTTTGGAACAAGGTTGGTCTAATATCAGAGTCAAAGGGAATGTTGTTGAACAGCACTACTTTAGAACTTATTACTATTCATTACCTAATTTCAAATTAAATTGAATTTAAAGTTCAGAACAAATTTGCAATGTAAAATTTCAAATTAAACACAATTTATACCCAATCAACTGACAGAATTTTTTTTATCTTGCCACACTTGCTGGGGCTGAGGTGTGTATCATTCCGGGAATGTGATCAGACATTTCCTGGCTAAAAAGGCTTTGAATCAATTAAATTAAACCATATATAACATAAAAAGTTAGTTCAAAAGCAACAATCATTTTGTTCAAATAATTTTAATTTCAAAAAAAAATTTGCTAATCAATTTTGAAAAATGTTGGCATAGACAACATGGTTATTTTATAGGCGTCTCTTCTTGATCGATGACAGTGCACCTATTGAATTGAAAGCTTTATGACTTGCATTGACCACTTTCACTGCATTGCAACAAATGATTCAAATAACCATGGAAAAAGCCTATACAAAAAATAAGGACAGCATCACAGTGAAAATGTTTTGTATCAACATAACCATACAATAAAAATGTGAAACATATTGATACACTACAAAAGTAAAATGCAAAAGGATTATTTTGTATTTTAGTTCACACTTGGTTTCTCTTCTTGGATGTGATCAAGTGAATTTGCAACACAATTATAATTATAGAAAATCACTGATGGAATACACTCTTTTGATAATTTGATATGCCACTTGCTGGCATGCACAATCACATCCACCTGCCAGGGGAGAGAATGCTGACAAATAGGACATTGTGAAGTAGGATTTAGTTGGATCATGAACATACACAAGTTACACAATCGATGATAAAAAAAACATACATATATAAAGGTCCAGTCATGAGTCATACTCATTCTATTATCTATTAACATTGATCTTAAAACATAAACAAAGTTTACCCGTTTATTCCTCATAAACCATTGTTTGAGTTGAAATCGTTGCCTTAGAAAATCGACATTAAGTTGAGGTTATGATAAAGTTTTTCACTAAAAACATTTTGCTTTACTCACCATATTAAAAGCGGGATACTGCTGCATCGTCTTTGACGACGGTCGAAGAGAATATGTCTTCGCGTAGCGTATAATCGTTGCGGTTAGATGTGAATAAAGAAACGAACATTCATATTTTGCCATATCTCACGAAATTAAGAGACAAATTTTGAAAATCGAGCGTATTTTAACATCATAAACAAGCAATCTGCAATTTGTTTGAGAAATCGTAAGCGCCAGCATTGTTTTAACCAGCAGCATACGTTGAGCCTTACTGCGCATGCGATTTTTCCCCAAAATCTGGGGGCGATGAAATGAATTTTACCAGGGTCTTCGTCAGCTGCCATCGACCGTTACCCGAGAAGACCCTGGGACCGAGGTTGGTCATAAACTTGCTTAAACATTTACTTATTTTTGTTTCTGATGATGTCGTAGAACGATGAAAGCTCATAACTTTCTAGAATCTTTAGGACCTTCATACTTTTATCATAAATTTTGTTATCTTTTATTTTTGTTCACTATACACAGTAGCTCTTGGCCTCATTTGATCACTGCCATTTTCTATCAATTATACTACAGGAGGAATACTTTCGACGTCTTGCTTGATAATTATGGTCACAGTCGAAGAGATATTCGTATGACGATCTTACTATAACAAAATGTCGTCCATGATTTACACCTGAGGTTTAGTCATGTATCAACTATATAATTTATTTTTAAGGGGTTTGGACAAAAATTGGCGGCGACATGAAACAAATTGACACAGGATTGACAAGCGAGGTATGGGCCGTTGATCATGATGACAATATATACCGTCTAAAACCTGAGAAAACATGGGAAAACATTCAAGGGAAATTAAAATATGTCACCGCTGGTGCATCAGGTAGGAATTCGGAAGTATTAGTAAAATTGTCGTTAGTACGCGAAAAGTACAAATTTTTTCATTACCTGAGACGAGAAAGTCAAAAAGTCGATGTTTCTAGTGAAGGCACTTCGAGGAGGGAAGGCCCTTGATAAGACTTCGATGGGAACGTCAATTTTCACCTTATTGTCTCAACTGATGAAATAATCCTTACTTTATACATTTTATCTGCTTTCAACCATGCTAACTACACTGGATATATGTTAGTTGGAGAAGCCTTTGTATATCGGTTCTCTAAAATGAAATCGATCCTCGAAGGCAATCTGGTGGGTATTATGCAAAAATATATAATTATAGGGAAAAGAGAACTTTGACCGGTCGGCCTACTTCAGCACCGAATTTTATCTCTCAGCCAATTAATGTGGTCTTTAATCTGTACATACGCCAGATGGCGAAAACAACATGGACAGAATTTAAAGATGTCACAGTAGGAATACCGATTATTTTGGATATCGCTGGACATCAAGACAAGAAATAACACTGAAAAATTTGTTTACATGATTGACAGCTTTCAACTTTCAAGTCAGTGCAATGTATAAAAAATGTATTATTTACCTCATCATAATGAAGCTTGTAATGCTCTCATTTTGGAAAGCTAATTTCTATGAAAGCTATTTTCTCGCTCTTGGAAGAACTGTTCACAAACTTCCAATCAATCTTTCCCATTATGCATTAACATGTTATTTAAAAAAGACTCTAAAACAATATATAGAAGTCTATTACAGAATATTTATATCTGTCTTATTTGGTGAGATATTTTGTTTTGAAATCTTTAGTTGTCAGCAATTTTGAATATTTGTAGATATCCATGATACTGCACAACTGGGGTAACGCAGTTGTTTTTTCTTACGACACAATGATTAATCTTTTCCAGTAATATGGTAAGTGTTTCGGATTTCAGCGCGGACTGAAAAGATTTCAAAAATATTCTATAGGTGCTTGGTATTAAGGAGAAGCCTTGAATGGTGGCTTATCCTTGTTGTGACATCACCAAGACATTGTTAATGAGATTAAAAAAATAATCAAGATGGCAGACAGTTCGATGATTTACGTGACAACATGTTCCGAAGTAAAACAGATATAAAAATTTTGTGATAAACTTTTATGTGTTGTTTTAAGGCAACAATTTTTTTCCATTTCCCTTTGAAATTGGAGAAAGCCTTAATATTTATTATTAGTTTAGGGAATCGCAAAGATTTTAATTTTGTCTGTAGTGTTGCGATTCTTGGACACACAAAAAATTCGTACCCTTTGTACTCTACTTGACTAAGGATACAGCTAAAAGAGTGCCATTCACATCCTCCTATATCCCCATAAGTTATTTCATTAATTATTTCAGGCGTCTGGGGCGTAAATGAAAACAATGACGTTTACCATTTTTTTCGATCCGCGAAATGGAAACATATTCCAGGTATCAAAATGAAACAAATTGACTCTGGTCCAGAAGGGATTGTCGTCGGTGTAACGGAAAGCCACGAGATTTTCTACCGCACTGAAATAAGTAATACCAATTATGTCGGTAAAGAATGGGTTAAAATTGATGGAAGTTTGATGCACGTGAGCTGTGGAGCGTCAGGATGTTGGGGAGTTGACAGTGCAGAACATGTGTATTATATTGACGGCATTTTTGCGCAAAATTGCGCGGGCGCTAGTTTAGTGGCAGTCGATGGGAAAATGAATCAAGTGGAAGTTGGAGCATTCGCAGATGTTTACGCTATAAACAAACGCGGGAATTTATATTTACGGTTTGGCGTGACAGCAACTAACGTTTTTGGAACAGAATGGAAGCTTTTGCGTCAAGCATCACAAGTCACAAGTGGGTGGACTGGACAATATATTTTAGTCGATAAAATAGTTTACGAGTCATCAGGTTGGTATTTCTTTCTTGATATGATATTATTGTCAACACAAGGACTCCATTGTTTTCTTTTGTTTCCCTTTTAAATATCGAAGATACAAGGTATCAAAATATTGAAATTGTCTTGCATTTACTGTATAAGATAACGATGATTACTCCCTCTCGTGTCATTCAAACATGCGGGGAAACTATGATTTCAGTACGATTGTGTAAATATTAGTGAAGTTGTATACCTCTATTATTTTTCCCGCGTTTACCGTTTCTGTTCTTTCTTAATTCATTTATTTAATGTAAAATTATTACTTTTAGATGATGAGGGTCTTTTGAAAACATCCGAGTCAGATCTGCTTCCGCATGATACAAGCTGTAAGGCATCTTCATGTTTGCAAACCTGTTTCATTGCTGGTGACATTAGAGTTAATGATCAGCAGGCACTTACAGCCTTCCATACCTTATTCCTCAGGGAGCACAACCGCATTGCAAAACAACTAAGGATAATAAACAGACATTGGACGGGCGAAAAAATTTTTCAGGAAACCAGAAAAATTGTTGGAGGTGTAATGCAAAAGATCGTGTATGAAGATTACCTACCAATCCTTCTTGGACCAGATGGATTACCTCCTTATACCGGGCACAAGGAAGAGGTTAACCCAGGAATATTCAATGCATTTACCCTCGCATACAGATTTGGGCACAGTATGATCAGGTCAAAGTTTGATTTATTGAACGCTAATTTTGATCCGATTGCACCAGCTGTAAAACTTAGATTTCTGTTTTTCAACAGCACCACTGTAAACAATCATGGCGTCGAGCCACTACTCTTGGGACTCGTTGGTAATATTTCTGAAAAAGTAGACAAACATCTCACAAAAGAGATCACAGAACATTTATTTCAACGTGGTAAAAAACACGGAGAAAATCTTGCAGCGTTGAATATACAACGGTCACGGGATCACGGCCTTCCAGGCTACAATGCATACAGGGAATTTTGCGGAATTCCAGTCGCAGCTTCTTTCCAAGAAACTTTGAATGAAATTCAGGATCCTGAAAATAGACGCATTTTAGAAGGATTATATAACAATAACCCAAACTTGACTGAATTGTGGGTTGCTGGTATTGCAGAAACTCCGGTAAACGGCTCTGTTCTCGGTCCAACTCTCCGCTGTGTTGTGCGTTTGCAGTTTCTTCTCGTCAGAGATGGTGATCGGTTCTTCTACAAGAACAAGGGGATTTTTACTCCATTTCAAGTTGAAGAGATTGAGAAGGCCAGTCTGTCGCGAATTTATTGCGATAATGTAAAAGGAATCGTATCTATGCAGCCCAATGCGTTTCGATCATCTGATAACCAAAAGAGACGTTCGTGTGAAGAAATAACAGGAATGTCACTATGCGCATGGAAAGGTATCAGGTCCTTTAATTTATAATATCAAAAAGTACTTTATCAATTCTATCCAAGTTTTGCGCAAATTTTGTACTACAGGCATGAATATGTTAGACGAAAATCAAGATCATTATTGTTATATCTTTAACAGCAAATTTAACTCGTTAAATTCATGATTTAGTTAAACTATAAAACCTAACATTGAACTGTCAAGTCTCGTTCCGCACACATCTAACTTCGCCCGTTTGCGCATGCCTCAATCCTTATCAAGAGTAATTAAGAAAAAATATGAAATAATTATATAACAATTATGACTGAATCATCTTCATTTCCGCCTAACATAATTCTGGGTCTGACATCTTTTTCTCTGGTAGGGAACACTTTCCGTGGTAGAGTATGTATAGTTACTAGTAAATAATCCACACGCACTCAACATTTTATTCCATACCCTAGAGTGTCTGACTGGTGAGCCTCAGTTTGACCCAGCCACTGGGAAGTGTATATGTCAGTGCAATGCAAACATAACATACTGTGAACGTAAGTAGAACTCAAACCCCGGTGACTTAAAAAAAAGAACATCCAAAACTCGTTTAATCTTACGGTAAATGAGTTGCGAAGATGAATGGGCAGAACATTGTTTCCTTTGGTTGAGACTGCAAATTATATGATTTTTGAGCGTACGCATATGCGTTGATTTTTGTCTCAGAGCCTTTAAGCACAATATTTTTTTTGAATCGGATAATTTTAGGACACTCTTTTTCCCTACCTCGTCTGATCATATTGAACATTACAATACTTAAAAACGATTGCTACGTTAGCAAAAATCGCACTGCCAGTACTAGGAACTGTATTTTTCAAGTTCACAGAGACTACCACTTGATGAAAACCTTTAACATGCGATAGTTAGTAACGCTTGTTTATGAAATTTGCCAAAAAATGATGCACTTTGCATAAGTAAAAATCAACAACGATGACCTCAATTTTGTTCGCATTAGGTTATAAAAAATTAACACCGCAGACTAACATCATTAACTGCAAAAATGTTGTTTTATTGAAAAGTCTTGGCACTACAAAATTCTTTTTATTTTCTGTATAATGCAAGATTTATGTGGTATAAAATTTTGCACATTCATTTTCAGTGGCGGATCCAGGGTAAGTCAAAATAAATTTTATAGCAGTTCATTCTAGGATATATTTACATTTTAAAATACCTTCAAAGCAACTTCATTGGTTAGATTTTATTCTTTTGAAATTCATAACCTATGACATTGTTATAAAGTTATTTTGAATTTAAAATTGAGCTGCTATAATTTATTTTGACTTACCCAGGATCCGCCACTGCTCATTTTTAAAAATTGAATTTTCATGTTTTTGCATCTCACATAAAATGCAGTATTCGATGTTTGATAGTGTTTTCCTTATCTATTTGTTATAAACGAGATATGTAAAGAGATTTTTGTAAATTACATGTAATTTGGCAAATGCCGTCTTGATTTGCTTATTTATGTGCATTACTATATCGAGCCACTTCAAATAGTTAAAAAATTATTTCATTCAGCAAAAGTAAAAAACCAAGAGATTTTTTTCGAGCATGCAATTTAACGCACTTAAAAATTGAAGTATTACAATGAATTATTGTAGAGAAGTGGACAGATGCAGAGGGCTATACTCCACAATATCCTATTTTCTCAAACACAACTGGAGATAAAGGATCAAGATTTGTAGATTTGAACGGAGATGGTCATATTGACTTTGTTTATCATCTGTGGACTCCAAACGAGGTTTTCAAAGGAGCGTACATTAACAACCCTGAACAAGGAAACTTCATATCCAATGTTACATTTGCACCTCCTATGCCTATAGCTGTAAATAATGGCAGTGATTTAGGTATTTCATCGTGCTTTTGTCATATTCATATTACCTTAAATGTATGCGCACCTGTATTGGTCCCTTTATCGGTGACATCATAATACTGTGGGCTCATTTTGCAATTGGTGACCATTTTATCTGTTGTATATAACAAAGCAATATTTTATGAATATTTGATTATTGACAAATGTGCAATGGTGAGATTATTTCTATGAGGTGAAAGAGGCGATGTTCAACGAGATGAAATCGAAACTATTCTTACCACTGCACTTGTAAACATTCGTTTTTTTTAGATATGACACCAAAATTGATCATTATAGCACGAAGTTAGACCCCATTTTGTTTTGTTACTTCACTAAGTGAAATTCCATTGCCCACATAGCGGCGTCACGTTCATGGTTCGACATTTAATGCGTGCGAAATGTGCATAACATTTTGAGAGCTTGGAAAGAATAAAATCTACTGTGCAATTGAAAAAAAACTATTGCACGGCTCTACTGCACGATGATAAAAATGGAAATATCTAATTTATATCACGTGATCTTTAATAGCTAGAATTTAACATGGTGTTACATAAATACGATTGTTAACCACCTCAACAGCCGCCTGGTCGCCTCCATCGCAGAGAATAGATTTGATTCCTGTCGTTGGTACATATAGCTGATGTTTTGTTTGAATGTTTGTTTTTTGTCTCAATTGCTACGGACTCTAATTTTGACATGTGCATGAATTCCACTCAACAATAACACATATTTACTCAATGAAAATATAGTCGTTCACAATATAGACATACCCAGGCCTTACTAAGATTTCAATGTGCAACTGAATTGTCACTGTTGATGTTGTGAAGCTCCAAATACCTAAATGTACGTAAAAGAAAACATATTCTTGCGTAGATTTCCTGTCGAAGTAGGCTGGAAACCTTGAGTATAAATATACTTGATGGATTTAAAGATCCAGTTGATGGTTACTCTAATGCCTTCTGTTTTAAGGAACTCGTTTCGTTGATTTAAACGGAGATGGAAAAATGGACTTTGTGTACCACCGTTGGATTAATTCTGCTGTGGTTCAGAAAGGAGCTTACCTAAACACAGGTGATGGTTGGGAATCGTCGGTGGAGTACATACCTCCATTCTATCTTGCCCACGATAACCATGGGGATGTTGGAGCGAGGTTTGTTGAATTAAACGGAGATGGAAAAGTTGATTTTGTCTATCATCATCGTCAAAGCGGAGGTCGCCAACAAAAGGGAGCTTACATAAATACAGGTACGTCACCTCATTAACTTAATGCTTGAAGGATGTACACTTATGATGGGCGCCAAATCGACATACCTAGTAGATTTCAAAAGACGTAACTAGAGCGTTAATCAAGGGGTGCTCGTTTAAAGAACATAATTAAGTTTATTATATGGACAAGAGTGTTTTATAGACATCTAAAAAGACTCGTAGAATCCATATGTCACCACATCCGGGACCCGAGTGTCGTATTTTCCGTATGTAACGCTCGCGAGTGGCATATCGATAATTTCCCGCCTTGTTTATTGTTGTTGTTTTTAAAAAAGGCCGCCAATGCAAGGTTTGTAGAGTTGAACAAAAAGACGAAACAAGTCGATACCAGTAAGCATTTTAAACTTTTAAAATATGTATTAGTTTTTTTTTTACTTTTTGTGAGGTATATTGTGTTTTATACCTGGTTTAAGCGTCTGCCGTTTTGGTCAGAAAACGGTTTTTCACTATTAAAATGTTAATTTTTATATCGTCATTGTTTATTATCGTGTGACTGTAAAGGTCCATATAATAAATAGAACATTATACAGTAGCTCAAAGATTTGTATTTTATGTTCTCGAGTCAAGAACAACATCTCTCTGTTCTTGCCACTCGGACATAAAATCCATATCTTCCCCTAACCGTGTAATATCCTATATATATATATATATATATATATATATATATATATATATATATATATATATATATATATATATATATATATATATATATATATATATATATATATTATATATATATATATATATATATATATATATATATATCTATATATTATATATATATATCTATATATATATATATATATATATATATATATATATATATATATATATATATATATATATATATATATATATATATATATATATATATATATATATATATATATATATATATATATATATATATATATATATATATATATATATATATATTTCTTACACGGGAGGATTCAAAAGATGTAATTTATGTTTGGACGAAAAAATTGAAAGAAAAAAACAATTGCTTACTTAATAAAAGATCGGAAATAGTTTCGGCCTGCCAACACAAAAGCAGATTTCAGATAAACAATCTAAACAAAGGTAGAAATGCATGCTATTCAATCACCCATGCGCCCACATTTCCTCCTTGAGCATAAAAGAAGCTCGCACATTTTCGAAATTTGTCTACCACCTGAAGATTTCCTCTGGATGAAACAGACTGTAGTGGTATGTTTTTGAGGTATTTTGCACAATTATACATTTCGCTCTGTCTATATGTCATTGAGCACTCTTTTGTATTTCGCTAACCAAAACTAACACATTACATCTGCACCCTTTATTGGTTGTGCACTCTCGTTTTCAAAATCTAATTTTCTACCTTAAAATGAGGCAATTTCAACTTGACTATTCACTGGAAAACATTCCTATACCATCAAGGGACAGCTATTTGAGGAATTTGATTGAAAAAGCGGAAAGCGTACTAAAAAGCATGAGATGGAAAGCTCATTTCTTTATAAAAGGGGAAAAAAGTCAGGAAAGCACTAGGAATTTCGGCCTTTCGTCTAAGAAAACACCTCCCACAGTTTTGGAACTGAAACCTTTTGAAGAAGATGTTATAAAACTACTAGAAACCATTAAATTTCGAGACAAAAAAGACTATTTTCAAGATACTTTGGCAAATGACTTAAAAAAAATCAATTCATCCGACAAAATGTTCGTTTTAGCTGATAAAACGAGAAACATATATGAAACCTCGCTCGACACATACAAGCTCTTGCACGACAATATTACAAAAACATACAAGCACGGATCTGAGGAAAACATTTCGGAAATAAACAACGAACTTAACCATATCGCAAATAAACTTTCGATTGGCAACCGGATTGAATGCATGAAAAAACGCGAAGCTTTTATTTCTCTCAAAGATCATAAAAAAATTTTCAAAACAACCCAAAATGCCGGCTCATCAACCCAGCAAAAAGCGATTCCGGAAAAATTAGTAAATCAATTTTGGACAAATTAAACACAAAACTTCGGTCAATTTTGAACGTAAACCAATGGAGAAACACGCAAAACGTTATAGAATGGTTTGGCAGCATCGAGGAAAAAACTAGGCATTCTTTCATTTCGTTTGACATAGTCGACTTTTACACGTCAATTTCGGAAAAATTATCTTGGGCCTCCAATTTGGCCGACATTTCGGACGAAGACATTTCTATAATAAAACACGCTAGAAAATCACTCCTTTTCAATCACGGAAGACCGTGGATCAAAAACAACAATAGCAACTTGTTTGATGTTACCATGGGTAGCGCTGACGGGGCAGAAATTTGCGAACTAGTAGGCCTTTTCATCTTAAACGATTTAGGAAAAAAGTTTGGCAAGAAAAACATCGGCTTGTACAGGGATGACGGTTTGGCTATTATTAAAAACAGATCAGCACGTTTGGCAGACAAAACCAAGAAAGAGCTGCATAAAATTTTCGAACAGTTTGGCCTAAAAATAACAGCAGAATCAAATTTACACTTCGTAAACTTTCTAGATTTAACTTTCGACCTTGCTACCGGAAAATATAAACCTTATAGGAAGCCCAATGACGATCCGCTATACATACACAAGCACTCTAACCACCCACCTAGCATTTTAAGGCAACTTCCAGCATCTATCAACAAGCGCATTTCAACGCTGTCATCTGACAAACAAGTATTCGACGATGCAGTGCAAACATATCAAAACGCACTAGGACATAGCAACTTCAGCCACAAGCCGGAATACATGCCACATATAACACAGCATCCACGCAGGAACAGACAACGCAACATTATTTGGTTTAACACTCCATTTAGCAAAAATGTTAAGACAAACATCGCACGCAGTTTCCTCAAGCTTGTAGACACGCACTTTCCAATAGACAACAAGTTACACAAAATTTTTAATAGGAACACAGTTAAGGTCAGTTACAGCTGCATGAGTAACGTTAAGTCAATTACCACAAGCCACAACACACCCATTATTAGGAATAGCCAACCACAAGACATTAGCGCAGAGATCTGTAACTGTAGGAACAAGCACGCATGTCCACTGCAGAACAAGTGCATGAGTAAGGACATTGTATACAAAGCAACAATTAGCACAGGCAACACACAGGACACAAAGCACTACATTGGTACCTCCAACACATTCAAAGAGCGATACAGGAATCATATTAAATCTTTCACACATAAAAAATACTCGAACGAATCGGAACTTTCGAAACACGTTTGGCACTTGAAGCAAATCAAAACAGATTTCACTATAAAATGGTCCATAATAAAAAAGTCTATTTCTTACACCGGTGGATCCAAAAGATGTAATTTATGTTTGGACGAAAAAATTGAAAGAAAAAAACAATTGCTTGCTTAATAAAAGATCGGAAATAGTTTCGGCCTGCCAACCCCAAAGCAGATGTCAGGTAAACAATCTAAACGAAGATAGGAATGCATGCTATTCAATCACCCACGCGCCCACGTTTCCTACTTGAGCTAGCATAAAAGAAGCTCGCACATTTTCGAAATTTGTCTACCACCTGAAGATTCCCTCTGGATGAAACAGACTGTAGTGGTAAGTTTTTGAGGTATATATATATATATATATATATATATATATATATATATTTATATATATATATTTATATATATATATATATATATATATATATATATATATATATATTTATATATATATATATTTATATATATATATATATATATATATATATATGTATATATATATATATATATATATATATATACATATATATATATACATATATATATATATATATATATATATATATATATATATATATATATATATATATATATATATATATATATATATATATATATATATATATATATATATATATATATATATATATATATATATTTCTAGGAAATGGTTGGTTGGAGGCACCGCAATTCGCGCCACCATATCCCGTAGCAAATGATCGATTAAGTGACACGAGCGCAAGATTTGTAGATCTGAACGGAGATGGACGCCTAGATTTTGTCTACCACCACTGGGTTAAAGGTAACTCTGTAGAAAAGGGAGCATACGTTAATAATGGGCTGGCGTTGGTGTGGTCTCCACAGTTTATACCGCCGTTTCATATTACCTCTGGTTGCAATTCTGACATGGGGGCACGATTTGTGGACATGAATGGCGACGGTAAAGTAGACTTTGTCTACCACAGATGGATCAGCAAACAGGTAGTCCTACGTGGCTGTTATTTTATTTAATTATTCTTTTTCAACTTACTGAGAAAAAACTTTAAGACTCATGTTTGCTTTGTTAAAACAAATTAATGCCTAAATTTATAACATGAAAAAATCTAATCTTGTACCAGGCAGAATGATCGCGACAGCGTGTGCCAAATACAGCGTTTCCTTTTCAGAACAAACTAATAGTAAGAAATATTTTAATATTCTAACATTGGCAAAGGGTAAACGTTTCCATACAACTAAATAATAATTTAATAACGAAGTAGTAACTAGCATTTAATTAAACAAAATATCCCAGAAGACGATTTTCTAAATATGGTTGTTAAAAACCAAGATAATAGACTAATTTGACTACTCTTTTTCTGCTGCAAGTTTTCACAAAAAGGGGCTTACATGAACAATGGATATCGCTGGATTTGGACGCCTGAGTATATTACACTTTTCCCAATTTCGGCCGACCATGTGGGGGATTTGGGGACTAAATTTGTTGATATCAATGGTGATGGTCGGGTTGACTTTGTTTGGAGCATATTTTGGAACGGAAAAAATCAAGAGGGAGCTGCTATAAATACTGGGTGTGGCTGGAAGCCTGATAATGCATTCATCCCCCCGTACAACTTGGTAAGCCAAAGTGGAAAGGAATCAGGTTCTAGATTCGTGGATCTTAACGGTGATGGTGTCACTGATTTTGTGTGGAACATGGAAGTGTCGGCAAATAACTACCAAAGAGGTGCCGCTCTAGGTAAGATCACTTAAATTTACTTTAAAATATAGTAAAAGAGTTTAAAATTAATCTATTTCGGCCAATTCTAGCCTTTGACTGACCTGATTTTAATTTGAGGCCTACAGGCGACTGTGTCGAAAAATAGTAGTGCTTTTTTCTACAGTTGAGTGATAATGCTTTAATCCTTAATGCCCAATTAGTTAAACCCTATAAACGCCCTTAGCTTGAGGTAGAGATCTTCAGTTGCAAAAATATTCAGAAAAACATTTCTCCAAAAACTTTTTATTATCTTTGCGTTGTATCTACTTGTAACGTTTCATTATAACGTATTTTATTCTTCCTTAGCTTGTGTCGGTGATCAAAATTTGGCCTAGGAAAGCATGGGTACCAGTATGCCAATGTTCAGCATCGTGTATGCATCGCCAACTATTTCGGACATTGAGCCTGCAGTACGCCAGCAGATACCCCCATGAAAGTCAATATATTTTAGCAAAGAAATCGATAAAATACATAGGGCTCGAAATAAAAACATTGAATTGAGAAAACATTGCTTCGATTTTAGTGTTTTCCAAATTGGAATAGAATTCCCATATCGTATACAAACAGCACTGTTTAAAAAAATTAATAGCTAAAACCTCATCTTATGTTTCCTTTCGAGATTCACTCAATGAACGCTTTGCTTCGATAGACTTGTACACAAAGGTGGTGAAAATCCACTCGATTACTAAGTTTCATGGGTCAATTTTAAAATTTATGTTACTGCATTGTAATTTGCCCAATTGAAGCACCAAACTTGATTATCCTGGCTGGCTGCTGACAAAAACTCGGCTGATGAAACTTGGGGAAAAGTTTCCAAAATGCCATTAAGTATCATAAATTTTACTGCGCACTTGAACCGAGTTGTAGGCAAAAACCCACTCTAGGTAGTTTGTATTTAGATAGATAGATAGATAAAGAACTTTATTTACCCACGCTGACCCTGTCAACCGAAGCTTAATTATTTTCACGGGGGGCGTGTAACAAGAAAATTACAAAAGTAGAAAAGAAATTACAGAATAGTATGAGCAAGAATCGTTAACTTATTTACAAATAGCAGAAAAATAGGTAAAAGATTACAATAGTTTATAAATTACGCTATGTACAAGTGGTTTTACTTTAGAATGCGTGAGTAGCAGTTTTATTTTGAAAGCATGATAAGGATTTGCTTTCTCTAATTTCTTTTAGAATGGAGTTCCATAGTTTAGCACTATCGTACATAAAACTATTTTTCATACTATTGGTGCGTGGTTGTGGTGGCAAACAAAGGCTACCAGAAATATTTCTTAGATTATATTTTGTCGTTTCATTTTTACAGTGGAAGAGCTTTGTAAGAGATTCAGCGCCTGTATTGTTTAGGGTTTTGTACATCATTTCTGCTTTTGCTTTTTTTCTCGTGATATTAAGTGGCTCCTAGCCTAAGACATACAAAGCAACAGAACGATCTACATACATCATTGCTCATGCTAGAAATAATTCGAGCAGCTCTATTTTGGAGCTTTTGAAATCGTTTGGATTGTATTTCACCAAATACATCCCAAACTTTACAAAAATAATCGAAGTAAGGACGTACGATGGCATATAGAAATAAGTGTACCTCTTTCAGCAATAAATGGTTTGACACGTCGTAGAGCTGAGATTCCTGATGTTATTTTTTTGCATATGTTTTCAGTATTAGGCTTCCAGGATAAATGTTGATCAACTACTGTTCCTAGTGCTTTGGATTTATTGACTTGCTGGATTTGCTTGTTATCAATCGAAATATTACCTTGATAGTTTGAAACATTCCTTAACATTTGAGGAGATCCAATAAACATAAATTATGTTTTGGCTACATTTAAGCAAAGTTTATTTGCTATTAACCATGCCAATGTCTAAGGTTTTCTAGATCAGAATTTGCTGCAATCTTAATATCAGCAATGGAATGACTAGATGCTGTGAGGCTTGTGTCATCAGCGAATAGACGAGGTCTTGTATTCTTAAGGCACTCGGGTAAGTCGTTAATATACAACAGAAACAGTAACAGTCCTAAAATAGAACCTTGTGGTACACCACATTCAATGAAATGTTCTGATGACACAAATTTATCCACTTGACACTTTTGGCGTCGATTAGAGAGATACGATTTTAATATATCAAGGGCTTGACCCTTAATTCCGTAAGATTTCAATTTTTTTACTAGGATCCATGGTTGACAGTATCAAATACTTTTTTTAAGTCTATAAAGACTACAATGTTAAACATTTTCTTATCGATATTCATACACCGCTCATTTGTACAGTCCAAAAGAGCTGTTGCTCTAGAGTGAGATTTTCTGAAACCGAACTGGGCACTACTTAGTAGACCACATTCAGTTAAATAATTGTAAAGTTGACTGCATAAGATTCGTTCCATTATATGTCTTACTCATGGCTGAAAGAATTGAAATTGGCCTATAATTTCCAGGCATATTTCGATGTCCACTTTTGAAGAGAGGTATTACTCTCGCTATTTTCCATTCATCAGGATCGGAAAGGAAGCAAGAGTAATAGCCTGATTAAAAATGTATGTCAAAGAATCTGCTATAGCTGGTGACCATCCTAATCATTTTACATGATATTTTATCAATGCCAGTTGCTTTATTGCTGGATATTCTACTCAGTAGCTGATAGACATTGTCAATTGTGGTATGTTGGAATGCAGCAAATTCCGATGTAGCTATTTTAACATATGTCTCAAAATTGGAAGTTGATGTTTAAATTTGGCTTGCCAGATCTGGACCAATATTTGAAAAATAATTATTGAAGCCCTCTGCAATGTCTTTGGGGTTATTTAGGATGTTTTCACCTACTTTGATTTCATTGACTTTTGACTGTTTTTTTTGTTTGCCCAGCAATTCATTAATTGATTTCCATGCTTTCTTTGGATTATGTTTTTGATTAGCAATTTTTGAGGAGTAACAATTTATTGTAGCATTTCTTAGGTCAACATTTACTTGATTTCTAATTTTCTTGTAATTTGACCAGTCAGTCTCTGTTTTGGTGGTAATTGCTTTTCTTTTTAGTTTGTTTCTTGTAGTTATGAGACACTTTACCTTGTTTGTTATCCAAGGCACTTTAATTTACTAGATTTAGTTTTTTTGTGTTGTAATGGGGCATGTTTGTTTAGAATTTCTAAAAATAATTCTTTCCATATTCTCCACATAGCATTCGGATCATCGCCAAAAAAGTATACATTTTCCCATTGTTGGTTAAGGAGTTCATTAACGAACTTTTCCTCATTGAAATGTTTCATATTTCTTATTTCAACAAAATCATTAGCCTTCTAAAAAATGTTTGAATTTTTTGTGATTGCATAAATTAAACTGTGGTCACTAATTCCAGTGTGCAAAACACCAGATTGTGAATTTTTTTCTGGTGTATTGGTAACCACATGATTAATAAGGCTTGATGATCCCCGAGCCAACAGCGCGAAGCGCCGTTCCGGGCGTTAGCCCAGGGCGAGGGTACTAATTCCGCACGGCTATTTACACCCGGGAAAAGGAAAGCATAGCGAAGTCTGAAGTTCATCAAATATCGCGGGCGCGTGGCTCAAGGGTGGCGGTGAGTGGGTAGCAGTGAACTCAATAAAGACTGGAACGATACCTTCAGGTAAATAGCCTTATCTTTAGGTGAAGCCAAGATAGCGGAAATTGAAGGCCGTCTTGTAGGTATAAAACACGCGTGTTTTTTGCGTGGGGTAATCACGAGACTAGAAAGCATGGCGACTATGGTGCGATTCTCAATCGAAGCATCCTGTCTAAAGACCCAAAAATTTGTACTTTTGGTTTGAATTTACACGATTTTTATGGTATTTTTAAAAGAACTTGTGACTGAGAAGGGGGTTTTTTGGATAATAATAGTGGATCAAAAGGATATTAAACTTATTTTACGAGGATTTTGAATGTGGTTAAACCTGGGTCAATAAACACATTCGAACGTCGTTGCACAGCAAAGAATGCATTTGTTTTAAATAAACAATCAACGAAATATAAGATAAGTATTGTATTATTTTAACATCCTTTACAAACTTGGATAATTATTGATTTCTAAATAAAATTAATTTGTTCAACTGGTACTCAACTGCCTGGCACTGGGCATTCCACTATGTACAACTGTCTCGCTAAAATGTTTCCCGTACGTAAAGAGACGTATGGTAAAGTATTTATCCGATGTCCATTTTATAAGTTTTATTTGATGCTCATTTTCCTCCATGTTCGCGTTTAAACCCATCTCATGGTCTTCAAATACAGAATTGTTGACACTTAGAAGAAAATGATAGCAAACTTCGAGTATCATCTTGGTTTTTAGATTTTTCGCGTTGCTGATTCCGTTTTGGCAAACATATTGCTTGAAGATGTGTTCACACTGTTCAATGGTAGTAAAAACGGACTTTGATGGTATACGCAATCCACCGTTGTTCACAAATAGCGTGAATGCAGCAGCTGTTGAAACTTCATTGTATGCAGACTGTCCACAGTAATCGTGATCTGATTCTGCTCTGTTAATACTGCCAGCAAGACAATCTATGCATGATTGACAGGTGAGTTTCTTTACGAGTTTCGACACAATGAACCCACCAATATAAAATAGAATGTTCGAAATAAAGTCAGAGTGAATGCCCCGGTCCAAATGTTCGAACATCAAACTCTCTTCTGCCTCTTCCATGGAATTGTTTGCATCGGCATTCTCATCCTTGTCCTCTTCTAAAGACATTCCACTTAATGGTGACTGGTGCTTGGGGCTGTGGAAAATTGAAATGATAGAATTGTCAGCAAAATCTGTACAGTTTGCATTTTTTGATGCAGTGATAGCATTCTTCATCATCATTTGGCGCAGGGCATATTGAACTGCAAGCAGTTAGGATTGTTGTTCCATCCGCCGCAAGATCGAATGCAGGAGAACAAAAGTTCCAGGTGATCTTGCGAATATTTGTAGGTTAAGAGGTATTTAAAAGGGTCATTAGGTATAAGGAACATTTGATTTGCCATTTCGATGGTTGATTTGATGGTGGTTACAAAACCAATGATAAAGGTCTTCCGTCTGTGAGTTGCTAGGAGTTTTGAGGTCAAGTTTATCTTTAAGGAGAGTAAATATTTTGCTGTGGATTGCAGCGTATCTTCATACATAACCTTGTTTGTTGAACGTAGGGGCTGTTTGTATCCTTTTTCCACAGGGTTTCTCGAATTTAGCATGTCAAAAAGCCGATCAATTGTTTATACAAATTTAACTGTTCCACTGCTGTTTTGAAATTTTTGATTTTTCATACCAACATCTAAAAACTCTATCGCATCAGCCACAGATGAACTGAGTGTTTGTGCCGCAAGTCTTACATTCATCTTGTGCCTTTCAAACTTGATGTGGTTGAATGAAAGCTTGTTTGCCATCTTTAAACTCTCTTCCTGTTGAAGCATATGGAGTTGTTGGAAATAATGCCATTGTATTTTTTGACCATCTTCATCAGTAATGGTACCAAGGAATGCCAATGCATTCCTTGCCAATTTCAGCATGTGGCTTGGATCTGCCATCAAAAACACGTCTTCTCCTGTAGTTGGATGTTGGAATTTTGTTTGAAAGGTGTCATATGTGGTACCAAACTGACATCCTAGTAGCTCAAAAGTACTCAAGTTTACTGATGTTCCGTCTGCGGTTACAGACCATACCTTTAAACCAGCATCAGCTGCCATTTCCAGAGCTGTCTTAATCAATTGTGCTTGAGTTGTTGATTCAATTTTAGCAGTTAGAAAGTAGCCAACAGGGCACTTCCAATGGCTTCTTGTCCCAACAAGAAGAAAAACGTGTGCTTCTGATGCTAAGGTGTCTGGGTCATCAAGAACAGGGCCACCTATGCCATAGTCTACAAAACCAACATATCGATCATTCTTTGGCTCCCATACTGTTTGCTTTCTAATAGACATTGCATCTATTATTAAGCAACAGTCCCTTTTAATGGCTTCTTTGCTGACCTCGCTTTCCAATGCAGTCCGCCATCTTGGTACTCCAAATTCGTCATCTCTGCTGGCTTCACTTGATGCCACTCTATGCGCGATCCAGTATTATCCAGATCAGTGTCCACGTAGCGTTCCAGTCTTATCTGAGTTCACTGGTGGGTGGTCATCACTGATCTCAAAAATATGGCGGACTATAATGAACAGCGGTTGAAGTCAACTGACTGTTTACTTCAACACTTTAAAATTTTGCTTTTTGGTTATACATATATGCAACAAAAGTTGAAGTTTCTATACGTTTTTAATAACACAAACCCCGACCAGATCCTAATTTAATGGAGCGAAACGAAGAACGGGAGAATAAGAAATCGGAAAATTTAAAAAAGCGAAGGGAGCGAAGGAGACAGCGTTTGCTCGAAGAGACTGCCGAGGAAAGAGAAAATCGTCTGGCAAAGCGCAGAGAAGCGTGGAAAAAAAGGACTGCCGAAGTAAAAGGTAAGCAAAAAGAGTTTCAGAGAGCTTATAGGTAACAGAAAAAAGCTGCAGCGAGGAAAGAAAAAGCCGCTTGGCAAAACGAAGAGAAGTATTGCAAGAAAGGACAACCGAAGCAAAAGGTAAGGAAAAAGAGAATAAAAGAGTATGTAGGGAACAGAAAAAGGCTGCAGAAAGCACCGAGGAAAGAGAAACTCGCTTGGAAAAATGAAGAAAAGCGTGGCAAGAAAAGACTGGAGAAGCAAAAGGTAAGGAAAAAGAATATCAGAGAGCCCATTATCTAGATAAAATGCAAAATGAGACTGAAGCAGAACGCACAAACAGGCTTCAAAAGAGAAGAGAAAAACGAGCATCCAAAATACTCGATGAACGAGAAAGAATACTGGAGATTTTAAGAGCCCATTTTCACACAGCAACTGCAAATGGCGAAGAACAGCGAGATAGACTTGCTGAAAATGAAGGAAGAGAAGAGCGTAGTAATGCATTGGTCCTTGAAACAGACGAAGGTAATTTGTCTTTCGTTGATGCTATGGATGCATCTTTACTGGTTTATAATGAAGCATCTGAGGAATGTGTACCATTTCATGAAGCAAATGGGATGTTAAGTGAACCTGTTCGTGAGGTAAATGATAACTTGAATATGTCTGTTAATCAAAATATAGATAGATCTGTTCTTGAAGCAGATGAGGAAAGTATATCTGTACATGAAGCAGGGTGCCCAGTGGTGAGTAGAAATGAATATTTACACCAGGGTGGTTGGCAAAATGTTGACAACCCTTTACACGAGCAAGAGTTTGTGTTAAATGAAATGCATAGTTTTCATTTAGAGCAAGAGCATTTAGAGCACAGACAATGTATAGTGTGTAAAGAAGCTTGGCCAACACGACAAAACTTAACATCTGAGGTATATACATTTGTTACCGGTGTAAGAGGGACAAGAAATCACCCAAAAAAATCAGCGCAGAGAATGACATGGACCCTGGTGTAGTCCCTGAACAGTTGAGAGGTTTGACTCAGGTAGAGGAAATGTTAATTTCAAGGGTTTGCCCCATTATGAGAGTCTACAGAAAACATGGAGGTCAGAGGGGGTATCAGGGACATGTACTAAACTTACCTCAAGATATTCAGAGTTTTTTGAACAGGTTGCCTTCACATGTGGCTGACTTGCCTGTCATGGTTGTGCGAAGACATGGTGCAGATGACACACACCGAGACTTTACTGTGCATCAACACAAAGTGCTAGAGGCAGTGTTGTGGTTAAAGACAAACAACCCCTACTTTAAAGACATTGAAATTGACAGAGAGGCTATCCAAAGTTTACCAGAAGATGGTATTCCTCAAGAACTAAGGTATGTAACGGATGAAAATGATGTGTCAGTACATGTTGGAAATGAAGGGCCTCCTGAAGAACCTGTAATGAGTGCTAATGGTAGTGTCGAAGAGTTAGTTTTAGGAAATGAGAGTACATCATTTATTCCCATGCGTCAAAGACAGAGAAAGGAAGGAGCAGCCATTCAAGATGCAGTGAATGAGACTGATCCATTAGACTGGCCATCAACTGAAGGTAACATTGTATATGAATTTAAAACAGATGGGTTAGCTACTATGGCATTTCCTACAATGTTTCCTTATGGGAAGGGGGATCCAACCAATAGGGCAAGAACACATGGCATGACACTGACTGAGTCTTTCAAACATCTGATGAAGTTTGCAGAGAGGCTAGCAAATGGTAAGTTTGAGTGGAGGTTTGCATCTCATCCACGGTTCCCTTATTGGGCGTTGAATATGAAACAACGGCATCAGCTGTTGTCACAAGCAAATATTTACTTACGTCAACATCCTGCTGATGCAAACATGACAATGGAAGAACTGAAGGAGATGGTAAATTCTATGAGTGCAAATCAAATGGTAAATAGGCTGCAACGGTATGTGTCTAAAGTACAAGGCACAAATCAGTATTGGTATCAGCGGCTACAGGAATTGCTAGCCTTGATTGAACAAAAAGGCTGTCCTACTTTTTTCTTTACTTTTAGTGCAGCTGACAGTCATTGGCCAGACTTGCAAAGGCTGTTACAGAATAATGAAGATGCAACCAGAACTGAGCGGGCACAAGCTGTAATTGACAATCCGCATCTCACTGATTGGTTCTTTAAGCAGCGGCTAGAAGAGTTTATCAAACATTTGCTTAATGGTGCCATGGATGCTGAATGGTTCTGGTATCGATTTGAATATCAGGCCAGGGGAAGTATTCATGCCCATGGATGTGCAAAATTAAAGAGTGACCCTGATATTCGATTATTGCGCAATAAAGCGTGTTTAGCCTTTATAGAGAATGATAAAACCAGGAATGAATTATCAATTGATGATTTTGATTTTTTTGCCAGGATGTGATAAAAGATGGCAAAGATGCAGAAAAATTGTTGATAAAGTAAGTAAAAATTAAAAAAAAAGAACATTTCAGTTAGCAAATGTTGACAATGCAAACTTTAAATATTTAGCCTTCATTTAAGTATGTCAAATGTTGTTCGGTAATCATTATACAGTTGAACCCCTAATAGCGGACACCCCTTTTAAGCGGACACCCCTTTTAAGCGGACACCCCTTTTAAGCGGACACCCCTTTTAAGCGGACACTAAAGTCAGGTCCCAAACGTTTCTTTAATTAAATATTAGTAAGGAAACCTTTATTTGGCGGACACCCCTATTTAGCGGATGCGGACACCTCACTAGAGGTCCCAACGAACAAATCAACCCCTTTTAAGCGGACAGTAACGTAACGAAACGTAGCGTATTTCATTGTTTCGTGAACACTCGGGCAGTTAATGATATGGACTCCATATATCGAATACGCTACGTTTCGCCGTTCACGATTGAAGTGAAATATGGCCTTTATAAATGATTATTCTTAGCTTTGTTATGTTTTATTTTGTATTATGAGCTTTCGCGAAAGACTCGAGCGCAAACGTTCCTAGGCTTTTTGAACGCTGATTTTAACTACAAAAGTTTCTGAACGTAGATATTTTGGTAGACTTTTATATATTATATATTATTAACATAGGTAAATAAATAACATACAAAAAATTACCCCCTGTTGTGATTCTGCGAGACCCCTTTTAGGCGGACACCCCTCTTAAGCGGACACCTTGGCGAGGTCCCAATGGTGTCCGCTTAATAGGGGTTCAACTGTAGTAGGAACTGTTACTGATACAAATTGCCAAATTTAATCATTGTACCGAAACGGTTGAATTCACTGATATTTGCTAATAGAAAGCAACACATGGGTAGTGTTTTAACATCCACAAAATGCTACAAATGTTGTCAAAACTGATAATAGTCATCATAGGGCAGCTATAAAATTGTATATATAATACGGCTATTATTCAAAAGAGATATACTACAAATGCAGACAGTAATGTAAAAAAAAACTCACCAAATATCCAGCGGTTAGACAATAAGTAGTTAGAATAAGATAACCTGCTATTCTGAAATGTTTTTGAACTATGCTTCCACACAAATATGTAATTTTTATGTATTAATTGATGATTTAATATCGTGGCCATTGAGATATATATTTGCAACATTTTGCAATGTAAATAAATCAATGTAAACAAAAATTCCTTGCTAAAAATTTCTTAAAATTTAAAATTCCTTGAAGGAAAATGTATAACAGAGTCGTAGAGTGGAACATTTACTGCCTTGAGATAATTGACCTTGATCACGAATGTAAACACTACAGGAATAATTTTTTTACTTGTAGTAAAAGCATTGGATTATTTTTTGGTTCCGGAAGCACATGATTATTGAATATATTATATAACTTATAATAACAATACATCTTTGTCAATAAAGGTATGTTGACTGGCTGGTTACTACATTCAATGAGGAATTACCAGATGAGAACTGGAGGATGCCAGAACCACACCCATCAGCTGTCAGAGCCACAGTGGTTGAAAATCATGATAATGATTACCACAGATTAGTGAACACTGTAGAAAGGCATACACGGTGCAGTCCGGCCTATTGTTTAAGAAGAAAAAGAATGGACCTGCACTTGCTGAATGTAGATTTGGCTTTCCTAAACAATTAGAAGAAGAGACGATACTGGTCAAGGAATTGGTAGGTGAGAAAAAAAGCATGTTGTTTCTGAGTTACATACAAGACGCAATGATGAAAGGTTGAATTCTCATAACAGGGTCATGATTGAAAATTGGAGGGCAAATGTGGATTTGCAAGTTATCGTAGACGAGAAGGCATGTGCAAGATACATGACAAAGTATGCTGCAAAAGGAGAACCCAGATCAAAGTCAGCATCAGAGATACTAAAATTGTCTGTTTCCTCATTACAGAATAACGATCAAGTGTCTTCAGCTATCAAGAAAGCTATGATTCAAGTTGCTGGAGATAGGGATATGGCAGCTCAAGAAACTGCACATATGTTACTTAGTTTGCCATTGGTTGGATGCTCATTTAGTTTTGTTACTGTTTGTTTAGAAAACAGCCGAAAGGTTATTCTTGATCCAGAAAATCAGGGAGATGATGTACTTCAGACGTCAGTGCTAAAAGACTATGGAGAGCGCACAACCATGAAGAGTAGGTATACAGGATTGTCTCAGTTAAGTCTGATGCAATATGTGTCACAGTATACCAAAGTCAGAGGTGAGTTGACGAAACGAAGAAATCCACACATTGTCAGGACATTCCCAAAAATTTCAGCCAATCCTGGTGGTCCTGATTTTGGAAAATACTGCAAGTATCAGCTGATGAAGTTTAAACCATGGGTGGGAGAACCATCAAATGCATGGAATAATGAGAAGGAAACTGATGAAATGTTTATTAACACTTATGAGTTGTTTCTTCTGACAGATGAATCTGCTGAAGAAAATGTGTTTAGGTATTCAGATGAAACAGACAGAGTTCATGAAGCACAAAATGGTGGAAATAGTGATCAAAGTGATGATGATCAAAGTGATGATGATCCAAGTGATGATGATCATTATGAGGAGGAGCAAGTTGATGATTGGATGTTGTTATGCAGAATCAACCAACAATTTCAGGATGCAGGGAATCAGATGTCAGACAATGAAGCAGTAGATTGGTTTGAAGAGGTAAGAGCTGTACCTACAGATTTGTTAAAAGAATCTTCAGGTTGGATATATAGCCAGAGAAAAGAAGCTAAGGAACTTGGTCACCAATTTCAAGAAGATGAACAACAACTTGTCATTGATCCCGAGACGTTGAACGAAAAACAACGACTTGCTTATGAGATCATCACTTCTGAGATTGGGGATAATCCTGAGCCTGTTCATATGATTGTATGTGGAACAGCTGGTACAGGTAAGACATACCTCATAAGTGGTGTAAAACAGGTACTAGGTACTCAGTGTGTTGTTACAGCAACAACTGGTATTGCAGCCTTTAGTATTAATGGTGAAACATTGCATTCTGCTGCTCAACTTCCTATTTGTGAGTATAGGGAATTGCAGGGTGACTCACTGCAGCGGTTACAACTCAGACTGGAAGGTAAGAGTTTCCTAATTGTTGATGAAATGTCAATGATTGGACATAAAATGTTATCATCACTGGACAATCGATTACGTGCTGGCACTGGAAAGGAGGATATCCCATTTGGTGGTATGTCAGTAATTCTCATGGGTGACTTTGGTCAATTACCACCTGTTGGTGATAGGCCAATGTATGTTTCAGGAAATGGATCAGTAGTTAGTGACCATGATCGTAGTCTGTATCTGATGTTTCAATCTGTGATCATTTTAGATGAGGTTATGCGACAGGCTGGTGATGACCCAGAGGCAATTGCTTTCAGAGCTTTACTCATGAGAATGAGGGATGGAAAAGTGACTGAGAAAGATTGGAAGCTATTGTTGGAGCATTCAACAACAAAGGTACCAATGGATCAATTCACTGATGCTATCAGATTGTATTTTGACAAAAAGAGTTTGGCTGAATACAATTATACAAAGGTTTTACAGCTTGGGAAACCCGTGGCAAAAATACAGGCAAAACATTCTGGTCGTGGTGCCAGTGCAGCCACATCAGACGAAGCAGGTGGGTTGGAAGCTGTTCTGTTTTTATCTGCAAAAGCAGAAGTAATGCTGACATCTAACCTTTGGACAGAAGTTGGTCTGTGTAAGGGCTCTTTTGGAACAATTGAGCAAATATGGTTTGGATAAAATATGGGTCCACCAAACCTACCAGTACCAGTAGTACATTTCCCCAGTTACACTGGCCCTGCATTCTTAGGTGCATGTCCTAAATGTATACCTGTGCCACCCAAAGTGTTTGAGTGGATGGCTGATGGAAAGCACCTGTCAAGGCAGCAAGTACCACTAAGGTTGAGGTATGCAATGACCATTCACAAGTCATAGGGGCAGACACTCACAAAAGCAGTTGCTGATTTAGGTACAGGAGAAAGAGTTGCTGGATGCACGTTTGTTGCTACATCGCGGGTAAGATCAATTCATGATATTGTTTTTGAACCTATGACCTTTGATCGCCTGAAAGCAATTGGCAGAAGTAAAGGTATGCAAAAACGACTTGAAGCTGAAGAACGACTTAAGGTGCTTGCAGAGGAAACAATTGAAAAACACAGTACTGCAGGTCATGACTTGTCATTGAAAAGTTGTAATGCTTGAGCACATGTGATACCAGTATCACAGTAATATAAGTGCCTGGGCAGATATACTGTGCTTTCGAGGTTAATTTGCCTGTTACTAAACACAATATTAGCGGTGCATATGTAAGATACTGATCACAGATATCTACTGTAGTGTGTGCTTTCGAGGATATATTTGCCTGTTACTACATACAATTTTAGAAGAGCAGTTAACAAAACCTAACCAAATACTAATTAGCACAAACATGTGTCTGGAATGACTACACTTCTATCATTGTGTTTGTGAGGAAGGCCATTTATATAATATACATGTGTCATTGCCTGTTACTAGACATAATTATAAAAAATATTGTTATGTTTTTGAGGGTGGCTGTTGACAAGTGCTGTTCATTATAAACTAACATCAATTTAATTGCCTGTTACTAGATACAATTTTAGAAGTGCAGACAACAAAACCTAACCAACTACTAATTAACACAAACACGTGTCTGGAATGACTACACTTCTATCATTGTGTTTGTGAGGAAGGCCATTTATATAATGTACATGTGTCATTGCCTGTTACTAGACATAATTATAAAAAATATAGTTATGTTTTTGAGGGTGGCTGTTGACAAGTGCTGTTTATTATAAACTAACATCAATTTAATTGGTATCAAACCTAGTGGATTTGTCTGGTAAGCTGTTATTATTGGGAAATTAAAGGTAGGTTTCTTAAAATATGACAGTCATATTTATATTTCGCTTGGACATTTAAATGGATACTATGGTAACTAAAAGATGAAAAATTTTAAAAAGCGCGCGAAAATTGTTTTGCGTTTGCATTGAACGGCTGGACTGCGGTAAGGTTAATTTTTAGTTTAAAACTATATAAAATACTCGTTATTTTGACGTTTGCTCGCACGTGTTTTTAATGTATCCCTCCTTCAAGCCCCCCCCCCTGAGAAAATTTGGCAATAGCGCATTCAAAAACTAATATTTTGGTCTATATTATTTTACATTATTACTTTTATGTGTAAACTGCATTTTTGCTAGCCGTTTTTGTTCACCCTTAAACGTCAAATTTTAATGTTCAACTAATGACAATATTTTCATGTATTTTGCAGGTTACAAGCAAGAAACAAAAAAATTTGTTCGAGGTGAAATAATGTAAGTTTGCTATTTAAGTTTATTGTTTTAGAAAAACATTTGCTGTTTGTGATTTTTTGGCCACTATATTACTAAATGCATTTGTTCAATTTATTTTCTTTTATTTTTATGCCATACACTGTATAGAATTCGAAGAAGAATGGAAAGTAAGTTTCAAGATAATTTTTTGTTTGTTTTAAAGTAGTTTTAGTTTTACATACTGTGTTATCATGATATTTCACATTTACTGTTAAGCCCCGTACAGACGAGCAAGTTTTCCTTGACAAATTTCTTAACGAGTTCAGTTACGCGTCTGTACGACGAACAAGTTTTCCTTGACAAGTTGTCCTTGACAGGATTTATTTGTTCCTGTGTACGCGAAATTTGATAATATTTTTTTCCTGACAACTTTTACGAGGCCGCAGGAATTAAGTACATAAACAAAAATTCCCTTGTCAAGTGTTCCTTGTTGCACGTACACACGAGCATGCAAGTTTCCTTGTCGAAAAGCTGGTAGGACTAGCTTTTAAACCAGGCTCCTTGTCAAGGAAAAATTGTCAATTTTTTCGCGTACACACGAGCAAATAAAACTTGTCAAGGAAAACTTGTCAAGGAAAACTTGGTCGTCTTTATGGGGCTTTACCAAATGACACCAAAAGGGCAAATATATATGTATGGTGAAACCTTATACCTGTATGTGCCAGATAATCCTTATTATGTTCATACTTATTTTTTAGTGGAGAATGAAGCTGTACTTGGTAAAGTAACTTGCCATTTTTATTGGTTGATAACAGACTGTCCTGCATGTCTGGATGGCAATTAAATTATCAAATTGTAGGAAATTCATTACAATCTTTATAAATTACAACATATGCTACCAGTATTTCTAAAGGTTGCACTATATATGTACCAATGTACATTACATATATGAATCATATTTCATCTTATTTAAAGGAGCAGTGTCACATTTCACACAAATTTTATTTCTTTATTTTCTTGCTATTTTACGAGTTTCTTGTAGATTCAGCTTGATTGAAGCACATAAATTGCATTATTTTTACCTTCTTCTGTATGCAAGAGCAACAGATGCGCGGTGAAATCGCTGCAATTCCAACGGTTACATCTCGCCTCGATTTTTGCATTCTCCATGCTTTAAATACATTGCACACCGCATAAATTCTTTAGCGTTGATTTTCGTATAATTTCCTTCGAAGTTTGTCATTCTGTTGCTTTTTTACCATCCGGAAATATCGAATTTCAGACCATGCTCGCCCTCCACTGAGGACGCCATCTTGGATTCCGAACTTGAAAACGTTAGCCCAACGCTTTCAAGTTTATTATGCGCAGAAGCATATGCGTGAAATATGACACTGCTCCTTTAAAGGGGGGGGGGGGGGTGACAGGCGAGTACGCATATTTTCTGCGCATAACAATTGGTGGGCCACTCCGGAAGTCACTTTACCGTTGCCATATCAACGCAGTGCTAAAGTATTTCTAAATTTTTTGCGACAAGGAGTGAAGACAATGTATTACTTAAAAAATATGCATTCGAAGTCGCTGAAATGCGCAAAATGAAGGATTAAATTAGATACGAAAAGGTACTGAAACATTGTGCGAATATATATATTATACGTGGCACTGACAACAGAGTCGGACAAACAGGATAGCCTAGGGCTAGACTCCTTTCGGTATCATATCTTATTGGTAAAATATGGCTTGATATGTCTCTTTCATTAACACATTGCTGGAGCTTTACATGAGATTTACTTTGAATAATAGCTACTAATAGACTAAAAAATCGCATCATTATATATAGCGCGTCATTATAGCGCGTCATAATCACTTTATCGAACTGCGTGTAAGGCAATAATTGTATGCCAATGTGGTAATATGCCAATATGACTTTCAACGATAGCAATTCTGTCTACATCAACAAGGAAAAAGCTATAGAGAGAATTAGATATGATTGATCGGTGAATTTTTGCTGCTTTTGTCTTGTTATACTGTAATTTGGAATTGTCTAAAATTGGTACATTGTGTCTCCAAAATGCCCCCACCAAACTTCAGAGTATACATATTTCTTGCAACTTGGCACAAGTTGCAAATTGTCATTAATTTAAAAAAATTACGGCATCTCATCGTCTTCATTGCTAATTTTTATGACAAAATATTAAATGCATATGATCCTGTATGAGAACAGATACTATTTTATGAATAAAGACTAAAGTATTTAAACACCATGAGAGCATGTGTTGAAATACCGTTTGTGCTTTTGCCGCAATAACAGAGGAACCGTACAGCCGCCTATATAGCTCTCATATTTCAGATCAAAATGCGGTATATGTGCTTGATATATTTCTTCCATTGAAAAACAACTGAAGCTTTGGTTGTGTTTTCCTCCACAATACGAAAAGGGACGCGCGTTAAGCCTACGAAGAAAATTCGCTATATCTAAATTAAATTAAATTAGAGCTGTACACGAAAAGAATTGCGCTGATCTACCGGACCATCTGGGCAAGGTTTTCCTATTCTTTTACAAGAATAGTATGGAAAAATGAATTTGTTTAAATTTCGTAACATTTGTTTCTTCTTTCGTGCGTTTCTTTGACGTCCCTGTACTGTTTCTCTCGCCTTTTACAGCCCTCTTATAAAGTGGCCTAACCATCCTTGTTTGTCGCAATACACGAGTAAAATCGCCTTATATGTACAACTTGCAACTTTGATACTAATATAAGTTAATATGATGTTTCGCAGTGGGCATTTTGGTGATACAATGTAATAATTGTAGACAATTCCAAAGCACAGTATAACAAAATAAAATTTGCAAATCAACGCAAAAGCAGGAAAAACTCACAGATTAATCATCGCTAATTCTCTCTACTCTACAGCTCTGTGCGTATTCGTGAATGAAGAATTTCCACCATGGCAGACAATGGAACAGCACTTTGATATTAATTTATTGGCATTAAATTCTATAAAAGCTTTCGTCTGTTGTGAATACAATTGCTGCGATATATATACGCACCTGGGTAAAGTAATTATGACGCCCTTTGATGACGCGCTTTTCTATTTTATTTAAAGCTAATTATTCAGAATAAATCGCTCATCTAAAGCTTCAGCCACGTTTCAATGAAAGTATCAAGCACGTATTTTACCTATCAAATATGATACCAAAAGGTGCCAAGGCTATTCTGTTTGTCTGACTCTGTTTTTGCGGCATACTGTTAACACGAGGTACTTCGAGGTATTCGCACAATGTTTCAGTACCTTTCCGTATCTAAATTAATCTTTTATTTTGCGCCTTTCAGCTACTTCGAATGCACATTTTTAAAGTAATACATTGCCTTCAGTCCTTGTCGCAAAAGATTTAAAAATACTTTAGCACTGCGTTGATAAGGCAACGGTGAACTCACTTCCGGAGTGGCCCACCAATTGTTATGCGCAGAAAATATGCGTACTCGCCTGTCACCCCCCTTTAAAAAGTCAGGTGTATTTCAACTACAGCATAGTAATTGTCAATCAACTACAGCATAGTAATTTCTTTTCATACAGGATATTTACCAAACAATATAGATCGAAATAAGTATACATCACAATAAATATAACTTTAAGATTGAAACACATAACTGACAAGAATTAACATTCAAAAGCCAGGTGCTGATGTTGGCACATATATCATCAATCCATGTAACTTTCAGAAACATGTATTGTATAAATGCAGTTGGTTAATATCCCTTTATACTGCCATTTCATGCACATTATGTACACATCAATCAAGCAGCTAACTCAATTCTCCTTTATCTACTTGTTGCATATAGATATTGACATTGGCATTGAGGATGGTAATTATCTTACAGTAATAATGAATATCTAAGTGTTACATAAGAACATCAAAAATTAGCTAGGGGAGACATTCATATTTTTGTGATTATGTATACCTTGGAAACATTCAATTTCAAAAGAATTAAACAACCTAAAATGTGAATAAATGATTGTATCAATGTATCGATCATCTCCCAATTATTGATTGACCATTGGTTGTTGATATATTGACAACTGATTGTTGATGAGGGCATTAGCTATAATTATATTTATGCAAATAACCTAAAAAACCATGTTGAATAAAAAGATTAAATAATAAGCAAGAAACACTACTATGTTTAAATTTAATCTCTAATACCTGCACACTTCTAATACATGCACACTTTTTAAAAGTATAAATATAATATAATTTGCCCGATCTAATTGCATGCAATTAACCAGGCACTTGAAAGCTAGAGCTAGAAACTTATAAGTTTGTTTCACGTAAATTAATTTTTAATTTATATTTCACATTAGATTTCAATGATCAAAATAATCTGCCACAAGCGCAATGTAAGTTTGCACAATTATATTGCCGATGGTGATTGCATGGCCTACATGACTAAATTCATGTGATATCATTTTAGTAAATCAAGAACTGGTCCCACCTCAGGCAGGTGATTTGCAAGGTGTAGTATTTAAGTATTAATTGACAACTCTTGCCAGAAATTTTTTGATCTTTCAGTCTTTCAGACCACCTGGTTTTCTGGTAGGTTAAACTACTACATTATTTTCATGATATGCCAGGTATATTGAGAATATTGTTAAATTTTTCATATACTGTATTAAATTCATACATAACCGACACGATATCAGTTAAGATTAAGAATTTTTATTGGTGCTTGCCATACTCATTAGAAAGCTGGAGACCAAGTTTGTTTCATTTCAGCATATCGTCCATGTGTTAATTGTTATTCCTGAATGTACCGTATGCTTCTTTTATTAACATATCTAGCTACTATACAGTACTATACAGTACTATACATTTTTCTGGGTTTTCTGAATATACCTTAATGCTTTTTCAGTATTACCAAATTTACCACGTGAACGCGGCCGTGGTCGTGGGCGTGGTCCTGATCGTGGTCATGGACGCGGTAGTGGACGCGGTCAGATGAGAGGTAAATGAAATTTTTTCATTTATACTTAAATGTTGGGGTTGCTTATAGAAATGAGATTTATTTGCATCACTTGGTAGAGAAAAGGTACATTATTTTCTTTGGTGTTCTATTTTAGGACGATGCTACAAGTGTGGCCAAAGAGGTCACCGAGCAGACAACTGTCAAGCCCATATGTATTAGTGTGAATTACGTAATGTTTTGTTCAGTTAAGGCCCGTTTACACAAGCAATTTTTATTTGACAAATTTTATTTTCCACATAAAAACTAGCATGTAATTTTCAACAAATACATTTGTCACATAAAAATGGCAAATTCTTCCATCTACACGAACAAATAAACATTGCCACATGAAAATTGTCAAGAAAAAATTGCTCGTGTAAAGGGGCTTTATTAGTACTGTTTGTCTGTACGTGTTTCGGTGATGTGTGTACGTTACACAGCTGTGAAATAATCTACTTTAATGCCAAAAAAAAACATGTAGGACAAAAATTAACCAAATTTAAACCCATTGAAAACTGTGTGGCAACTTCTAAAGTCTAATCACATGTTTCAACCCAACGTTGGTGACCTCACAATATTTTTTTAAATAAACTTCAGTATGGGACCTTATGTAGACAATGCAGCCCGAATTTGCCGTCTGGCTATGCAAATATTTCTGCGTTGAAAAGATTCAATTTCTAATTATAATTGAATTTTGCAATTAATAACCAAATTTCGGGCTGCACTTAGATGGCATTATTTCTACTAATATAACATTGCTACTTTTTTTCTTAACAGGCCCAGTATGTTGGATATGCGGGCAACGAGGGCATATCAAGTTGGTATGCCCTCGAAGGACGCAGCCGCTGGAAGAAAGCAAGACGGCTGCGCTGGTGTTAAATTTTACAAATTGCACATTTGACAAGTTTAACCTTTAAACTTTTCAAATGTGCACTTTACGTTTACGCAGTAGCACACTATTCTGATAATTCTTGAAATGCACATGAAAATGTCAATTTATGCCGATCTAAGAACTAACTGAATATTTTGGAGATATTTATAGCCTTTGTGGAAAACGGCTCAAAACATCAGATTTTCAAAGCCGCACCGACAAATTGCTTTTCGCTGTGTAAACGTGTCTTAAATTGCTTTATTATACAAACTATAGTGTTATATAGATATTTTGGCAACTCGGATAAAAATACGATATTTTTACTTGTGTTGATACGATTTTCCAGTCAATGACATAGGTCACAAATTCGAAGTAATCGGAAACCAATACCAATCGCAATGCTCTTTAAAATTAATTAGAAATTTATTGTATACCATTTTTGCCGTTGTTTAACATTAATATTGAATGTATTCATATACAATTTTCCATTGCTGTACAAATTTTATAATAAATTCGTTTGGATTATATTTGTTTGTGTTATGGCGTATATGCGTGCGAATTTTTATACAACAAAAAGAACAATATATGAGGGCTTCGAAATACCAGATTTATTTCTCGTGTTAAACCTGATATCTCACTTGTTCACTGCGCTCACTCGTGAAATATCATGTTCAACACTCGAAATAAATGTGGTATTCCCATGCACCCATGTATTATTCTCTATATTATATCCTATGAAATTAATACGCTTTTGATTTTTTTTTAATGTTTTTATGATCGAGTTTACGACATATTTAATAGGCAGCACAAAATTTGTTGTGGAACGATCTTAATATTACGTATGAATAATGATAATATTACATATCTTAGTGGCGAGGGGTTGCTGCATGCATGTATTTCTAGTTTTATAGTAATCCGGGTTGGTTCTTTTATCAACTGGGATAATTGATATAATTCATACAGAGAATATAGTTTTTGTGTTGGTATATTGAAAAATGTTTTCTCTTCTAACAAATTACAATTTAGGTCTCCTAAAATGTACATTTCTTTATTCTCATCATCAATTTGTTTAATTAGTTTTTCAAAGTGGTCAAAAAATTCTACAGTTGCATTTGGTGGTCGGTAAATTGTGGTGACAAAAAATGGTTTACTATGTGGTTTAGTAATTTCTAAACAAACTGCCTTCAGTTCAATAGAAATAAAATCTGACCTTACTTTAAAATTGATGGAGTTACGTAGATATATGCAAACTGCACCTCCATTTCTGGACCGATCTTTTTTAATAACCTCATAACCATCTATATCAAGGAGGCCATCAGGAATACTCCTGTCTTGTCGTGTTTCATTGAATGCAATTAAGTCAATGTTATTGTTACAAACTATGTGCCTAAATTCACCTATTTTGCCTGGTAATGTGACAATGTTTAGAAAGGCTATTTTAAACCCCCTTTCGTTGGGAATGGAATTCAGAGTTGTCAAAAAATTGCTACTCACAGGTTGTTACAACAAGTTGCAATTAATTAATTTTTTATCATATTCCTGACTGTGTTCAAGTGGGTAGTCCATTCTTTCCTGCGTCCGTAGACAGGCCAGAAAAAATTTTCGGCCTTGGTATTAAGTAAGGCATTAGGCTTTCTAATTCTAATCAACTTCAAGTAATTGCAAAATGCACTTCCTAGTGTTTTATCACCCTCACGGTTTAAATGTAGGTTTGATCGATTTAGCAGTGGTTTATCAATGCAGCTGTTATCAATAAATGCAATATTCTGCTTAGCACATATGCTATGAATTAATTTATTATAATGATAGATTATGTTATTATTTACCTTTCCATCATAACGCTTGATAACTCCTGACACTGCTATATTCGTTGTGCTGGATTTCACCTTATTGATAAGGTTTTCCATGTTAGATGTTGCCTTTTCTGGATTATCATGGGTTAAGTCATTTGTTCGAACATGAAGGATCACAGTATGGTATTTCTGCTTTTCAATTTCATCATTAAATTTCTCAATGAGCTGGTGTATAGTTGCTCCACTATAAGAGTGAGAGACCGCTTTACAACGTGCTGCTTTAGCAATCTTCTTGGCGTCAATATGCTTCACCATGGAGTCTCCTATTGCCTAAACAGTTTTTTCAGCATTTTCAGGATTGGCAAGCTTCGTATTAGATTCTTTCAAGTTACCGTCTTTTGCCTTTCTACAGGTTTTGTCAAACTTATATTTCTGATTCTTCCGATAGTCATCAAGCTGCATATCTAGTGTATTAGGGTTTTCACTGCTTTGTATAACTGCGGCCGCGTTCTCCTCTTCTAGGGTGCTAAACAATTGAGACGAATCTTCAACATTAAGCACTTCAAATTGGTTTTGAGTTACTGGGCATTTGTTCACGTTTCCTGACGATTTTGTTGCATCTTTTGTTTGCTTTCCCTCTACTTTTGACCACATATCCTGTTTAATGTCGAGGACGCATTTGATCGTTTGATTTTCGCATCTTAAATCCGTAATTGTCGATTTTAAGGACTAGATTTCAGCCGCTATTTTGGAATTTTCGATGGCCAATGTTTCCATGGTAGCCGCTAAGTTTTTTAACTTCGAATCAAACTTCTGGGATTCTTCTTGTTGTTTCTGTTTTATATCAGCGATGATTGTGAACATATCCGTGATTTGTCGCTTGTAGTGTTCGCTGCTTTCATATGCAGAGTCGATAGCGTCAGATGGCTTTTGTTCTGGTTGTTTGTCTTCGATGCCGTTGGCCACGTGCTTTGATACCTTGAGATTTTCGTTATGAGTTTCAGACTTTATTTCTTGAGCGTAAGTCCCAAGGGTATTCCGTAAGAGCCCTTCTTCGTTATCTTCAACAATGATTACTTTTCTTTTCTTAGGGCCATACCATTTTATGCTAAAATTTTTGCTTTTAAACATCTTAGCTTCTCCTCCTGGCGATGACCATTTACCGCATTCGCACTTGATCAAGACTTCAACGAGTGCTTTTAACGAATTAAAATCACCATTCCAAATGAAATAATCTTGTTTTTTAAACAAAAAAGACACTAATTTCTCTTCCTTGATCATGTTATCTTCATTTATACTTTGTATATTTACAACACTGGCCAAGCGTGAAATTGTATGACCTTCTGCTATGAGGCATGAGCCTTGACACGGTATTTGGTATCAAAATGATTGCCATGATGTGTAGACTTCAAACCTGCTAACGCCTCTGGGATACGTGAAATACAATCATTATTATTAGCGGTTAAACCTCTACTTCCAGCTCTTCCGCGTGTATTTCGCTTGCTGGCGCGAAATTCCAATATGTAAACAAACAAATTTCAATAACAAATGTCAGACGTAATTCATAAATATTGTAATTTTGAAAAGTTTAAAAGAAATATTGTTATTGATACGAGCCATAATCTTAACTATGTGAATCGTCAATGCATTAATACAGAAGAAGTTGTTTTTACACTGCATATAACAAATAAGGTTTAGAAGCAGTGGCACGATTTGAAGGTCAACCAAATGACAAACTACTTAGGTTATGTTGAAACCCCAAATCTTTTTCTGGCTCAAAACCACGCAGTTTTAATAAAAAAAGACTGTACCAGAATCTATGAGCACCTAAGGAGATTGGCTTCAAATGCTACGATTAAATTCCTCGTGGAAAAGAGGGCGAAACTATGACGAGTTTGTTAAACAAAGAAAAAGTATAGCAATTCGCAATGGTGAAGTTTTGAAAGTAGGAGATTTAGAAAAAGGTTTGGGTAATTTGAAAGAGAAAGTGAATGTTTTAAAGCAAGAAAATGATGAACTACATCAACGTTGTGATGTGCTATATCAGGGCCTATTGCAAGCCGAAAAACAAAGAAAAAACGGCAGTGATAAGCTATCACAAGCACATGTTAATATTGAAGGGCTTAAGAAGGAAAATTCTCATTTGTGGAAATATATCGACAAAATTTCTGAGCATGAAGGGTTCTTCATCAATTGCGGTAAGATTATCTCAAAAGCAAAGGAAAGACAACAGCTAAGAAAAGTACAGGAGCTAAAGACATATGTCGAAAAGGCCCTTTGGTTTGCTGATAGATTTGGTGTCAAGTTGGGCTCTGTGAAATTTACAGACGGGGATGGAAAATCATACAAAATTGAGTACGAGACAGAATTAGAGGGCAAGAAATGTTACGGGGATCTATGTGAGGAGGAAAAGATTAAAGTCCAAGAGGCGCTCTTTATAACAGACAAATTTTGTATTGGGGAAGGAACATACCACGAGCTAACAATAGCTGATGGTGGGGAAGGTCTACCACGCTCATATTTGGTGAAGCAATGCAAAAAGAACTTAAATGATCTTTGCCATATTGAAAGAACACCAGGGGAAAATGAGGGTGCCCAATTGGATCTTCTATCTGAACTAAAAAGTACAATTGCAAAACAGGTAAGTTACCCTGCTGTTACTTAATTTTGTGTATAGTGAATATTATATATTTAACTGTGTTTCTAGGAACAGTTTTATGCTAGGGAATTGAATTGTTCAGATATGTATACAGTTGAGCTGATAATCATGCAACTGTCATTGGGAGTTATGACTTAACTACAAACTTATTATGCTGAAAAAATTAAAGCAGTTACCATCTTAATTGATATCATATGTATTGTTTAATTGCAGACTGACCTAACACAGTTTCAAGAAAATCCTAATCACAAGCTGAGAATCAAGATCAGTGGTGATGGGGCAAGAATGACCAGGGTGACTAGCTTTGTGATCATGTCTTTCTCTTTTCTTGACTCTGATGATGTCATGTCATGCACAGTTATGACCATTTATAGTGACAAGAAGCATGAGTAACTAACAGGCATGACAAAAAAAATAAACTATATTGTTTATTTGTTTGTAACTATTTCTATTTGATGTTACTATGCATACCATACCATAACATTTAATATGCTTTAATTAACAGGAAGTCACACGAGAGCTAAAAGGGGAGAAAAGTTATGATTTTTTGAGGAATTCATTTGCAGATATTTTTAAAACAATCAACCAGACAATTAAAGATGGAAAAATTTTTGTAAATGAATATGATGTCCCAGTTGAATTTTTCCTTGGTGGTGATTACAAGGTATTTGTTTCTCATCAAAGTGTAGAGATAGTGTCGCAGAATTCTATTTATTTTTTTTAAAACAGCTATTAGCACCTTTACATATATTTTCAGTTTCTTTTGTCACTTCTTGGTATGAAGGGTGCAATACCTGTCATGCTTGCATCTGCATGGTGTACTATTCACAAGAACAACAGGTTATTTCTATCTTCATTAGTATGTACTGTATATGTCTATAGTGTAATAAATATTAGTAATTGATATCATGTTGACTAATATCAATACCAATTTATTGATATCATGAACCAAGATACAGTCTGGAACTACATGTAGGTATATACTTTTCTGTCATCTGTATATTTAGATTTGATATGTCAAAGTCACATGATCATTATTGTCAGCCACCCATGAGCCGAACATTAGAAAGTATTAAAAATTGTGCCTGGAAACATAATCTTTCTTGTGTTTATCAACCACTGCTGGATATACCTTTAGAAAATATAGTCCTTGATAAGCTACACCTGATGTTAAGAGTAACAGGTATGTTCATCTGTTAATTATTAGTAGGACACAAAAGAGCACACACTGGGTAAAGTCTAATAAAAATCTTGCTTATAAAAAGACATTTTTACAATCTGGAAGCTTGTTATGAGTGAAAAAACACAGTCTGGGAACAAACATAATAGAGAGCATGTGTTTTATATTCCTTCTACAGATGTATTAACCTGGAATCTAGTGACTGCAGCTATCAACTGGGACAAGAAAGAGAATCACAACAAACCACCATGTGAAAGAAAGAATTTGCATGTTGAATCCCTATTGTCTGCTATTAATAGCTGTGGTGTATGCTTCAATATTTGGCAGAAGAAAGATGTAGATGGCAAACGTTGTGAGACTTAGGACTTCACAAGCCTGATGGGGTCAGATAAGAAACTCATTTTGAAAAATCTCCCAGAAAAATTGCAAGAAGTGATTACAGAAGACTCAAGTGCTACAGCGATAAAAATTTGGAAGGTTTGTATTCAGTCATCTGGCACCCCTTGAGACACAGATTGTGTATTAACAGCTGTCATTCTCTCCCTTTTTGAACTACTGGAGTTCAATGAAATACACCAAATGTTGGATAAACAAAGCCCTTCTGATGACTATATTGCAAGCTATTTTGAGAAGGTTGGTTGTATGAAATATGATTACTAGGATACTGAGAATCAATGCAGACATTCATTTGCCATACAATGAATCCTGCAGTGATCTATTTTTTACAACACAATATTTCAGGCAAAGATGTGGATTGTGGTTTTCAATTCTCTGGGGGAGTATATGAGGGTTATGACAAAGCAAATGTCACTCCATATATGCATGCAATGGTGTACCATGTCTGACACTTTATGAAAATTCATTGTTGTATAAAGAGGTTCACAGGACAAGGTAAATTATTAATGAATTCACTAATTTTAGAATTATATCAACTAAGATTTTCAGATGGTTTTTTTACTGTAACTACAATTATCAAATGAATGTTTAAAGTCACTGAAAAGAATAATGATGACTGCCGCAGAATTCATTTCAGCAAATTTACACCACTGTATAGCCTTTTAAAAATACTATTTAGTCACCAAGTTTTAGCTCAATACAGAGAAAAACAAGAAAGCTATAAGGAAAATATAATTCTAAGCGGCTGCGTAATCCGACAACAAAACATTCCAAACCGGAAGTGAGATGTTTGATGCTTTATTTTGAAGAAAGCATGTTACCTAGACAAACAACGACAACGGAAATCGATTCTACAGGTCAAAGTTTACTTACGGCATTTTTTCCTCGTGAATTTACCCCAACGCAATCGCTAGATCGTCGGCTCTCGCAGGTTAGCGCACGTGCTCGAGAGCACGGGAAAATCCGAAGAGACTTACGTAAACGACCGCCACAGATAAACAAATGCTCGAATTTCAACTAATTGTAAGAATTATAACACGCAGCATAAGGAAGATTTTGTTTCTCTTTTGGAAGGAAACTGTCAAATACATCAGGAGATATTGGCCAATGAGTTCATGATCATCATGTTTATAAGGCAAGTTATGTTTTGTTCAACGTCATAAGTTTTGATTTTGAATTAATCTAGATACTTAGGCGGCAAATATAGGCTCAATAAAAAGCCTATTGAATGAGGAATCGGTTGGTACTATTTGTAGTTATTAGATGTAAATAATCGCGACTAAACGTGACTTTCAATTCGACCTGGGTGATGTAGCCAAGTGTAATAAAATAGCCGACATGTCGCGAAAGAGTTAAAGGACTAAACTAGCTGATTGAATATATGAGATTGAGGTGTAATTAAATTTTATAAAATATATGTACATACATATACAGTATCTACAAGTTTTCCATACTACAGGGACGTTTTAACATGTCCAAACACAGTTTTTCATTTGGTAATTGAGGTTCTTGGGACAGTTTGCCATTTTCTGCCACATGTTTCTTTGGCGTCCAACTCAAAATTGGCTTTGATTTTATGGGAGGGTCAATAGCATAATCCTCACCATGAGTGTTTAGCCAATACCACCATTTATCTGGCAAGGGTAAGCGGGACAAATCCTGTATCGTGTACAGCATGAAACCTTTATGGTAGGACGTTTCACCTCTACCACGGGAAACATAGCGCCAAATGTCCAGATCCATTAATACATACACCGGGGTTGTTGACTTTGATTTAAGCCCTGAGAGAACCCCTTGGTAAAATTGGGAAGGCACTAGATAGGATCGAGTAAAACCACGGCGGGCCGAGTCCTTACTCGCCCTTCGGGCTCGCGCTTTAGCTAAATTTGGTGAAGTAGATTCAGTCCCAGTGAGTGAGAATAGTGAGTGAGAATAGTTTTAATAAGAAAAAATATAAGAATATAAGAAAAAAAAGTATTCAAAAAATTAAGAAAAAAAAGTATAAAACAAAAGTGCGTAACTGGGCTCGAACCCGGAACAAACAGTTCAGACGCGCTCGACCTAGACCACTGAGCTAGTGCGACCAATCGAAAGTTCACTGTTAAAAACTAAATTTATGGTGCTTATGTAACAGTGCTTGTAGGCACCGCTGTCAAATGTATGAAATATTAACTTATTGCGGGCTCGCCGTGGTTTTACTCGATCCTATCTAGTGCCTTTCGTAAAATTGTCGTCCATCTTCATGTAACCTCTGGACACTTGGTGTTGGTGGGTTTTCATAGCCTCGAAAATATATAGATGAGCATATTGTCACAATAATGAAGAGATCGCATATAACACTAACAGCTCTGGCTATATTCTTCTGTATAATGCTCAGTATTACATAGTTATTACCATAGACTGCAATTTTATTAATAAACATATATACCCTTACGTTATGAGATCTTCATTAAGGTGACTTGAGGGTTCCCATGCGCAACATTCGAGTGGCCAACCTTCCCACTTGATTAGATATTCGTGATTCTTTAAAAATACAGTTTGCGATAACCAAATAATCTCAAATGACACTGAATAGTTGTCAGTTTTCAATGCTCTCATTATCAAAATATGACTATAGGTACATTTTCTCTGTTACATTGTTGCAATTTCGCCGTGATATAATCCTCTCAACATTATAAACACCAGGTAAAGTCTTCCTAGTCCTTTTTGGTGCCGTATTGTACAAAACAAGAGACGTAAAATTATTAAGTTGAGCGTAGTCAACACCGGGAACATTTCTCTTCGCCATGTTAAAAACGCATACGAACGAGCAATGAATAGAATGACTTGGAATGAATATGAATGAATACTTCTTGGGTACCTGTCTAAATCCACGGGAGGTTCCGCTGTGCAAAATGCTCGACATAAGACCGGAATAGTTGGCGATGGCAAAATTCTATTGTCACAGAGTTTTCATTGCGTCAAATGCAGCATATTTAAATTAACATGCAATTTGATTGGCTCGATATTTTCCGTAAGGACTCAAGTATTGCGTAACATCTCCAAACTGCATTATTTTAACATCATTATAAAATGAACTATTGAACAATTCCACGATGAGACGAACACGATGATACTAAAAATTATTCCATCGCAATACTGGTATACTCTGTATAATTTGACCAATTGTTTCTCCTCCAATCTTTTGCAAATCACAAATAACGTTTGATGTGTGAATTGCGCTACATAAAATGATAATAATACTACATTTTATAATTTGATACTTTTTTTCAAATTCGAGTTTGTCACGGATGCTCATGTTGGTCACCTGAGTTTGAAACACTGGAATTTTACGTTTCACAGGTCTGTTAATATTATTTCTCTCGGACTAAAACGCGCCACTTAATCTTTGGGCTTGCGCCGCTTCAGAGTCGTCGAAATGATATTTCCTGTAGGGACTAGCCAACCGCCAAATGGCTAAAATAGGAGGCAATGGTTTATAAAACGACGATATAGCTTTCATATAACTTAACATGGTTAAACCTTCCAGTTTAGGTATTCAACAAAATTCTGTAGCTGCTCAAATTGTCATTAATTTCCTATCTATATTAATTTTTTTGTTTCTATTCCACGAATAACGTATATGAGAGGGGAGATTTAAATAAATGCAACTATTAGACACTTTTCCCGTCAGCTCTAACGTTTTCTAGCTTGAGTATTGACAACCTCACGTTAAGGGAAAAGACAACATAATGCGTGCATTTGTTCACGATTTGGAGTTCTGTTCATAGCAGCTAATATCATTTGTTCACGATTTCAAGATCTGTTCATAGAAGCTAATATTATTTTCGAGACTATGGACATAGCTGGCTCTTGCTAACGTCAACCAGGACTACTAGTAGATTCTCAATTAAGCATTGTTGAATACAGTGTGTCCCAGAAAAAAGGCTACTATTTTAAATCAAGCCCATTTAGCGCCCCCCGTTTGGGTTTGAATGTTTTAAATCCCTAAGGACCCTCTTTCTTTGTTACTTTGACAAAACTGATTCAATTAATTTGCAACGTAAGCATAAACAAAATCTGTGTACTGGAGAATTACTCATCCTGCGCTCACTGCACTCTAAAAACGAGTGTGTTTAATAACACACCAAGGTGTGTTTTACTAGTACACACCAAGGTGTGCACAATAGCACACAAAGGTGTGTAATTTTAACACACATTTTTACTTATAATCAGAAAACACACCATGGTGTGTTGGAGAACATACCAAGGTGTGCTGGAAAACACATCAATATGTGTAAGAAAACGCACCAAGATGTGTACAAAAACACACCCTATTTTTACCCCCCTTTTATTACACACCCTTTGAAAAATGAAAGCTGTGTTAGGAAACACGTTTGATGAAAACACACCATGGTGTGTTTTGCAACCATGCCATGGACAAGTAGACCATGCAGAAGTTTGAGAAACACAGCAAGGTGTGTTAGAAAGCACACCTTGTTTTTGGTATGTTACGAAGCAAGAGTATGAAGAATTTCATATGGTAAATATAAATGATATATAATTTGTGATCATCATATTAACATGGTGTTAACTTCAGTTTATCCGTCCTAACATGGTGACTCAGAATATCGAGCTTAGTCTTAGAGATTAAAATCTGGATGTGTTAAAAATATTAGCCAAAATATGATCAAATCTCTCACAACACATCAAATTTGTGCTGCCCGGTTGTCCAGTAGCAGTTAGATAAGAATGTTATGTATTTATTTCTTCCTTACCCGATAAAAATGTAAACTATTTCATTTTTTGTTCCGCAGGCAAGTAGGTTTTTATCCAGTTGTTTCTAGAGATCAGTGGTAGTACTATGCGCGCAAAGCTCACCGGGAATCTTCACACTTGGACTCCATATTTTTGCACGTTGTATTATAAATGGTGATGTTTATAGCAAAAGAAACAGTATTTTAACCAATACTGTCAAAGAAATAATTCCCAATACATCACAAAGGAAGGTGTAAAAGTCAGGTAAGCACATTGTTTTGATTTTTGTATGGATAAAGCAAATTTAACGTGTAATATTTACTTCCTTCCATCGTTTATAATTTTAATAGAATCGTGTTGGATGTAAAATTTGAATTTCGCGCGATTAAACAGATTTAAATTCAATTACTTTATTTTCCTTGATGCATAGCATTTAGCTCAATTCTGTTAACCTGTTTTTTTTGGACTGGCGAGGTTTTAGTAGTTTCTCTTGCCTTGATTGCCCGATGGGATCATGTTATGATGTGGTCATAAAGGGTTGAAACCAGACTCAATGGCTGACTGATCATCTATACAGGGAAATTTAATGGCCTTTAAACTACTTTCTACATTGTTGAGTTTTTAACATTTATTTACTTACAAAAATATAAGTACTTAAAACTTTCATAATTCAAACAATTTGATTAGTGCTCAAACTGTTTCATTGTAAGATTTGTTTTGCTGCATTAATAATCTCCAGTAAAAAAGTTTTTGGCTATCCAGCTGAAACTACATTAATAGTTATGTAAAAGTCTACTCATGGTTTATAGTTTTGAATGGCAGTGAAATATTTTGGTTGTAATGATGACTTGTCCTTAATTCGGCCAACTATTGGAATGCTTCTCAACATATTAGAAATACTTCCTTAAGCTTATATCACCTATTATTACAACCATAAATGTTTGTAAGCACTTTGATGTGTAAAGTCAAAGATACTAATTAGCCTACTGTCAACATCCTATTACCGGTACTGAAGAACACTTAACACTGAACATGTTTGACACCATACTGCTTAGATTTGTGTCGCTCATGGTTCATACATGTCTGTGACACAGCCAGAAAACTAATTGGTTGAATTATTCATAAATGTTTTGGTTAAAACAGCCAAAAACAACTATTTAGAGCAACAACAAAAAAAATTTACTTTGAGGACCATTTATTCCTTGGCTGTTTTAACCAATTGCTTTTTTGTTAAAAAATAGACTTAAATTCAGATGCATCTAACTGTACGAAAACTGGCCTTGTCAGTACTCTGATAGATATGATCTCAAAATTTTATGTCTTTGCCAAGTCCTACCCTCACAGTATGATTGTGGTGCTGTTTATTTTTTTATGAAATTGTTTTGAACTGCCGTGAGAATGCTTATTGAGGTTGATGACTGAGTGATTATTTTTATATATTTCCTAACTGCATGTGCTGTGTATATTCTGTAACTTGTGTTATTAGTCTGATACAATAGAAATTAAAAGTGTCATTTATGAATTTACCAGTTAAAGGATAATACATTCTCAACAAGTTCATGTATCTGTACTTATATACCTATATATAGTGTGTTTTCTTCAGGTAAAACTGAATCATACGCTTCTCAAAAGGTGTGTAAAAATGCATGTCTATTGAGTGTTATATTACAGACCTTCTGTGAAGGTGTGATATAAAGCACTTTCTAGGTGTGTAACAAAACCCACCAAGGTGTGTTTAAAAACGCACCAGGGTGTGCTAAGAAAACACACCGAGGTGTATTAGAAAACGCACCAAGATGTGCCAGAAAATACACCTTTATACAAAACCCACCTTAAGGTGTGTTAAACTTTGGACAGGCAGAAAACACACCTTACGGTGCGTTTTGTAACACACCTAAAGGTGTGTTTAACACACCTCTTAACGTGTATTAAACACACTTTAAGGCGTGTTGTGAAACCCAACTTAGGGTAAGTTAAACACACCTTAAGGCGTGTTTTAAAACCCACCTTAAAGTGTGTTAAAATTTGGACAAAAGGGTGTGTTAAATTAGCCCTCCTTTTTTTACAGTGTAGGGATTTGAAACAATCAAATTCGAACGTTCGACAATGACGGTTGGCTACAAAGGGAAGGGTAGCCTTTTTTACAGGACACACTGTATAAGACAAAGCTATTCGTGCCACTAAGAAAACATACAAAGCAAAAAGCAAATAAAAGAGAAACAAAGAACCATTGTTAAATAGAGCATATTTACAGGGTGTCCCAAAAAAACCAAAAAACTATTGAAATCACCTATTGTTAACATTTGAATGCCCTAGCACTTGTTAAAAAATTAAAATATCTTTGTAAAATACGTTTGTTTTGCTCATGGGAATATTGATAAAAACCAATTTGAATAGGCTAAAATAACCAATGCATAAAATTTGGTTGCATTTTTAATATGCACTCGTAGATTTAGTTTTTTTTGTCTGGCATAAAAATGGTTAACACTGAGTATTACTATCAATTATGATGGCTATGTCAATAGTTTATCCACTCGTGGGTTCAATTTAGTGCTAGGCATTGAAATTCTAACAATAGATCATTTTCAATAGTTGTGGGGGCTTTTTGGGACATCCTGTACATTGTAGTCAATCATGTCTTCAGTTATCGTGCTGTTAGGTAAAGATATATTATTTAAAGCCAGCAGATCCTATCTCAAGTGCAATCCGAACCTACGAGCTGTTCTGTCAAACATTTTGGTGGATAAGTTGCGACAGGAGGACCAATCGTAGGACAACAGAGACAATTGGGGCTACATTAAATAGAATAGCCCATTAAAACTTACAGTTATGTACAATATAACAATATAATACAATGTAAAGAAATAAACAAATATACAATATGAAAAAAGTACAAAAACAAAAATAAATACCAAAGTTACAGAGACACTGCATATTAAATAGCTTAGCTGCTAAATCGTGGAAGACCGCTTTACTTTTTTGGAATTGACTGAGTGCAGGTTCATACCAGAATACCAGAAACTAAAGCAATAATTTCGAATATCTGGTTGCACACTACTACATGTACGCTTGTAGCTTTATAAAGGGCTATCACGCCATGCCGTTTTCAAAATCGTCCCACGTGCAAATTTGCCAACCAACACACATTGCCAAACAACACACATTACTAAACCAACATGCATTGCGCGTGAGATTTGAGAGTAATTTCGGTTAAATCTGGCCATTTTTTAACGAAAGCTATTCATTTAAATAAAATACACATTTATGAACGAGTGTCTTCGCTTTTTCTACTCTCCAGATAATTTTCATGCTTGAGCAATTAAAGATGCTAAAGATAATTGCATGCATTTGATCATTCTTTCATATTAATTTTCTACAGCTACTGTCCGCAAATAACTAGCGCAAATGTGGCTCTTCCCTCGATCTTGCATAAATTTATACATGGTCAAGATCAATGCTTAATTTCGAATGGGAATCGAATAATAATTAAACTGGTCATTGCATTAAACGACTCATGAGTCACGGTCTAAAATCAATGTTTTTCGGCCATCTTTCTTCAACTGTGATTTATATTTGCAGTTACTCAAAAGTGCATTGTTCAGGTGAGTGAGTGAATTTTCGTATATCAATTTTACAAAACATGAATTTAATAAATTTCATTATTGATTTAAATGTTCATGATTATCAAAATATTTTCTATTAGTATTAATATTTTGTTGTTATGAGTATAAAGTTACTCCTATAACTGCAGCATAGCAGTGTAGATTAGTCCAGCTAGCATTTGATTAAACTTCGGTCCGTTCTAAACGTCGCAATTTATTCGCGTTGAATGCAATTCAAACAATACATAATGAATGAGTCATCTCGTTATCTTTTACCGTTTGAATTACATTCAAAGCAACTAAAAAGGCCTTAAAAAGGCCCAAAAATACACATTAATATGGCTGATGTTGTCATTGGTGGCTGGGCCATTATATATGATCCTATTCAATTATTTTTCCTTTCCTTTTCCTGCCATTGCAGTCATTACAAGTACCTTCGAAAATTTATCTTCTGCCCACCCTCCGCTTTCACATCTACATGTATTATTCAGCAATAAATTGTTAATATACCCTTGAAGAAAGTAGAGTGTCTATTTATCATCGTTCTTATATTTTACACCTGGTTTTGTGGCTTTCTGTTCAGTACTAATGACAAATGTTTCGGAAGTAATGTAGAAAAATAACATAAAAGCTATCTAACATACATTACAAATGTAAGAAAAATGGCTGCGTTGAGAAGGAATTTAATGAGGCTCTATATTATGTTAGTCCAAATTATCTTTCACAAAAGAGTTGCATGAATTAATTTCTAGTTCAACTCATAGAGTTAATTGCACCAAGATGTGCAAGAACATCAGTTCCGGTTCGGACGTGTTCATTAAGTTTGAAATATTATGGAATATACAGCATATGTAGGATCTTTTTATAGAATAATTAAATAAATGAAAGTCAATCATTAATTTCTTACCTTGATTTAGGCACTAAATTGATAATAAACTCATGGCAACCCCTAACCCCCCCCCCCTCTCACGCCTGAAGGTTGAAATGGAAACGGAGATTTTCACGATTGAAATTTTGACAATTAATGTACAAAAATTAGAAAATTGGACGAAACTGGCGTGTAAGAACAAATACTTGCCGAAAGAAATTCTTAAGAAATCAGGAATAAAACATAATCCGAAGATTAGCATCTTGAAACGCAGGATACGGATTAAAACAGGGCGAGAATGAGTTTGTTTAATCTGTATCCAAAGGCTCAAGATGCTAATCTTTGGATTATGCTTTATTCTTTATTCTTTATTTTTAACCTGAAAGTCGAAATTTCATTGAGAATCTGCCAAGCATTTGCAGAAACGAGGCAAGTACCGCGGAGCGGGGTGGCTGGCTGGGCTAAAGCCCCACCAATATTTTTTGCTCAATACTTATGTTTGCATTAAAAATATAAGAATCGAGGTAAAAACTATATGCCACTTCATGATGATTGTTGAAATTAGAAGTGTTTCCAGGCATCTCAGGTATCTCGCACCTTCGTTGCTCGATTAGCCCCACCAATAAAAAACCCCTCCGCGCTCCCTGCGAGGAAGTCACGTGAGATAGCAAGGTGCATCACGAGGTCAGTTTTTGGAACATTTTTGGTGGGCATCTTAAGATGCTACCACTGTAGCTAGGAGCAAAGGGGTCGGGAACTGGGGGGATGGGACTTCCTTGTTCCTGCAAATGCTTCGGTGGAGTATCAATCATGCTTTGACTTGCAGGCAAGTCTTGTTTAATTTTCCAATTTTACCTCACATTAGCATTCACTGGGAAGTCACGTGTAATTTTAGACAGAAGACCAGCAGACAAGTAGAGCTGGTTAACAAGATAAACAATATCAATTACTTTATTGTTAACAAGTTGAAAAATATTTTAAACCAAGTGTCCGTAGCTCGACTAAGTATACTGTTTGGAAATCAGTCCGTATCTTCAAGTGGTTAATACTAAAATTTCTAAAAGGTGACGAGGTTCTCAATTTTTCTGTTCTCAAAAATTTCATCATTAGGGGCACCAGCCACCTTAGATGTCGCTGTGCTTCTGGTACTGCGAGGTTTGAAAACTTCAACAATTACGCCCGCTACATTCATTATTTCTTTTGCTCAACGGGATATTGTAGCCTTGGCAACAGGCTCATGAAGCTTAGCATGTGGTCTGGGCCGTTTGGCATTGCGATGAATTTCTTCTTGCGATATTTTTTCCGCCATTTTGGAGCGGAAGATCTTAGTAACTAGCTGGACCAACTGAGTGTTGGCAACCACGTCGTGAACAGCGTCGTTCAATTTGTATTCTCTATTGAGTTGGCTGAGATGTTCATCTTCAGTCTCTTGTTCAGCAACATCACTTGAATCTACATCCTGCAGGGCGTCGAAGTTAATAGCACGGTTTCGATTCTCGTGAGTTTTTCAATGACGCCAAATTGCACTCGTCCTGCGGACTCGTTCAATTTTAGCGTCATCGAAAACCTCACTCGTGCATGATATTCCTAAATTGCACGAGAAACCATGCCATTATTGGTTGAGAAATAGAAGGAAATGTTTGAGACAAGAATGCACTCAAAATTACCATCTAAGGACATAATTAGGTTTTATTGCACATGTGTAAGACCTGTTCTCGAGTACGGTTGGGAAGCTTTTCACTTCGCGTTACCTGATTACCTTGGTGCTGACCTAGAGCAAGCTCAAGAGAGTGACTTCAATAATTTTCTCTGATTTTAACTATAACGAACGCATGCAGAAATGCGGTCTCGTCTCTCTAAAGGATCGTTGCCAAACCGCCTGTGGTAAGTTGTTCCACCAAGTCATCAATAATCCTCAGCACAAACTTTCACCTCTCCTGCCCGAGCGAAGTTCGACGGAATATAATATCAGGAATCGCCGCTCCTTCTAGCTTCCAAAGATCAAAACGAACAGACTCTTAAATACTTTCATACCAGCTTGTGTTGAAAGTTTTAAATAACTTTTTACAATTTAGTCGTTTAGACATGTATGTATAGTATACTTTTGTAATTTAAACAACACGCAATTCAGTTTTTTGTAAACTACAATGTGTTTCTTAATAAAGTCTATCTATCTAGTATCCATTAAAACATAACCCACGAAATTATCATTTGTCAGTCTGTGTTGTACTATAGAAGTGACCCAAAATGAATATAAGTTGCGTATACGTAACTTTTATTGTTTACAAAACAACGGTGGAATGTACGGATTAAAATTCCATGCCTACCTACGCCTCCGACCAAATTAAATTCTATATATATTTTCAATGATCATTAATTATACAATTCATGATATGTTTCCATGACAATGTGCCGGTTTTTAGGTTGGCAAATTTAAATAAATGTGACTCTTCAGCTTTTTCGAGTCATTTCGCACGTTTACTTCGCTTGACTTGCCTGCTATTGTACCTAAATTTCATCTCAAGTCGAAATCAAATCAAATCTTTTCGTGGTAAAAGTGGTAGGCTACCTACATACAGTTTTCAACTGTTCTTTTTTATACATCGAATATTAAAGATGCTGCAATGTATATTCATCTTAATTTTGCTGAATATTTTGGGTGAGTACGCAAAACTGCCAGTGTTTATCATTATTATAGACTAAAGTATTTTTAGACTAAATTGTCTGGTATATATAACTACGGCTTCAGCTTGGAGTTACTGCTGTAAGGACAAAGTTCAAAGCTGGACACCTTAACTCTGGGCTGGCAGAATATTTAATTCGCTGCAGGATGTTTGTGTATAGAATTATTCAAAAATCTTGCGGGGATCAATAGCAGTTTCAGTTGCAGGAGTCTTAAAATAAACGATTGTGTGGAAATAATTGACAGGCTGAACAGTACGTTAAGCTTCAAACCAGTGTGAATCACTGGTTAGGGTTAATTCAGCATTGAACAACCGGCCCAGTTGTGTACATAATTTGATTTATATGCTCTTAGTGGCATTAAATGCAAATGGTACTTTTGCCCAGAAAGAAAAAGTCACAGAAACTGAGCATATTATGTTCGCAGCCGTGATAGCGCGAACTATATCGATTCTTATTCAGAGCGCTTAAGATCGGTTCAATGAAGCCGCCGTTCACGAACCAAAATTCACCAAATTTAGAGACGCGTACACACGTAGCTAACTTTGATGGCTAAAGTGCGAAAAATACATAACTTTTCAGTTTGTAATAGTAATATTCATGACATATCTTGATATGTAGCATGTAATCCAATGAACGAACAATTGAGTAAACTGTGGGTATAGTGTTCTATACTGTATAGGGCTTGAATTCCTCATTTCTATTACAAATTGATTTGAAAGTCCCAAAGATACAATTAAGTGCTGACGAAGACAACGATTATCAACTCAAGAGATCAGCAGTGGAATTTGCTTAATCCTTAAATAGCTATAATGAAACTATCTAGTTTGCTTGACGAATGATGGGGAAATAATTTGTCTTGGTATTAAAAAAGGTGCAGGTGATCAACAAGCAATAAGAGCTTGCCATAAACAGTGTTTATCCTCTCATAGTTATTTTAAGTTCATAGCTACTATTCTTGACTTGCAACCAATCTCTTGAGACTCACCGAACAATGTTACACGCCTACGGTAGCTGGTGCCAGCAATAGTAAAATATTTTCTTGTACTTTACCACCAACATGCCTTACGTGTGAGTCAAGAATAGTAAGCTATATATGAATATTTTGTGTGGATGTTTCTATAAAGGTCGTTTTCACTTCAACGGAATCGAAGCAAAAGGTAGCGTATCTCACTGTTCCGTGGACACTCAGGCATAACAAATAATATGGACACACTAGAATACGCTACGTTTCGCTACGAAACGTTTGACGTTGGAAACGGGCTTGAGTACATTTACAGAGACCAATTCAACTGCTATTTTGATGTCATATCTCCTACAAGCAGACAGTACCTGTAGAAAATTAAAAGGCAAGATCTACAAAAGCAATTATCTTTGGCATTGTTAATTGTTTAAGCACGTAAATTATGAGGAATAGAAAAACACGAGTCGCTCGTTTATATAGATTTGTATCTCATATACCCGTGAAAAATGCGTTCTTCGAGCAACATCTTCTTGCCAGCTGACGTTTGTAACTTGAGGGCTTGCATACAAAGATTACATGCACTTTTTCAAACACGCGCCTTCGGAAGTTGTCTTGGAAACCGAGCAATATAATTAAAACATAGCCACGAATTTGTTATTACCAGTCTGCATGTCTCGTACGAGAGAAGAAATTAAAATGATATAATCTTATCCATTTATCATAAATGCATGAGTTCTATAAGAAATATATTTTTAAAATGCAAGTTTCCGTTGATATTCTTCATTAATAGAACGATCAAAGCTTTTGGTTTAGTTAAGTGATTAAATTGTTTTATTTGACTATACACGTCATAATATGTTGTGGGTGGAAACATGCATTGATTCAGAAGGGAATTACAGCAAAAATAATCAGTGTGAAAAATGCAGTGTAATAGTCTTATGTACCCATATTGCCAGGAATTTTAGTATGTTTTTGTAGCAAATACAACAGGTAAATATTGCTGAATCAAACCATTAAAAAGTAAACAAGACATTATATAGCTTAACGAGGCATTAAGGTCAACATCACCTTGCTATTAACTTTCCCGCTATTAAACGTTCAGGTTTTGCAAATAATTTTAAACTAATTTCAGAGTAATCGCGGGTAGCAAAACATACATGATGTCGACAAATTGTCTAAAAAATTGAACGTTTTGAAATGAGTTCATAGCATTGAACACTAAATTATCCAAAGAGTGCGACAGCATAATAGAAAGGTCCTTTTTATTCCATGGTCGGGAACTCCATGGTCGGAAATGTACTGTCGTTTACAAAAGACACTTAAAACTTAAGTGCACAATTAGTTCATCTTGATATACTAATCCTTAAGCGGTACAAAAATTATAAGGTCACATCGGTTACATCGGCGTATCAATATGCGAGATCAATGATAACACTAAATGAACAGTATCGCCTCAGTTGACCAATTTTCTTTGATGTTATCTGCATGGCATTGCAAACCTCAAACCCCCGCGATTATTTTACAAATTATTCTATGAGTCCAGTTATCATGCGTTATACCAAGATGCACGAATCAATATATAAACTCCCGTTAACTGAAATTAACGCAGAAAAAAACCAAAAATAAGAAATTAAAAAGCTAAAGCATATTTGTGGCTATAACAGAACTAAAAAAGGGCATATTATTTCTTTGGAAAAATTGTTGGGATTTATGATAACAATAAATGGATGATTTTAAAAAAATCATAGTACAGCCCTTGTTGCCAAAATTGCTACTCTTGTTATAATTTATTTATTTCTTTTACGCGAGGTAGGAGATCTTTACAATGTTTTTCTACAGTCTCTATAGCTCATCGTTCTTCTTGCGTCTTTTCTTGTCCTGTGTAGTCTTGTGTTCTGTCTTGAGTATTGTTGATGACTCTTTTAGTCTCTCTGCAACTGCTTACTGTCGACTACTTGCTAGGTCCCCACTTTTATAGTCACGGATAGCTACGCTTGCTATACATCAGCATTCGACAGTCGAGTATTGTAGTCTTGATTCCAGCTGTCTACGCTTGTTTGTGTAGAGCGTTTTCACAACTCTCAAGTCAAATTTACACTCGCTATTTTTACTATTTATATTGCTTAAACTTAAATTCTACTTAATCATCTTTCAGAAAAAGTCGTAAACTTTACGCACATACATTTTACTTTACGAACTACGACCTTTTTAAACTAAATTTTACAAAATACCTTTTTGATGACGCAACATTTAAATTACCTGACCGCGTGAAATATTTTAATCAATGATTGACAGCAAAGCCTCAAGAATACACACGTGTAAGTACAAAGTTCATGCATTACTACTTTTCTTTTGAAATGCTACAAGATAATCAATAAATACTCAAATATTTAACAAACAACTTTGGTTGCTGAGGCAAAAGATAATTTTGGCGCCTTCGGGTATACATAACTTGACAGATGACTGACAACATATTTATTCATCTGCTCTATTCCCGCATGCATTTATCTTTTCCTCGGAAACGTGTGTATTGTTTGCTTCACTTTGTCAACTTTTTTATCTATTTTTCTATCACTCTGTTTGTTTTTCATTTGTTTCCCTTCACAACCTAATTTGTGTATGTACTTTTGTGAGCGTAATGTTCATTCCTTTTGAATACTTATCATAGTTTAATATTGTTCCGTAACACTCTATTTCAATCTTTTATCGTCACAAATATGTTTCAGCTTGATAATTAACTTTTTACGTGCATCACTCCCTGCATGATAATGCTTCCAATTCTGTAGTTTCGAAATTGTTTCCCGAAGTTGCAGCTACGAAAAAGAAAAAGGATCATTACGTTTAATTTTCAGCTTTCCTGTTGGGGATGTGAGCTTTGAGTAAAACTGATTATTCAGCTTTACAATAATCCCTTGTGCTACAAAAGTACAAAACATAAAAATCCTGAAATACCTTAAGAATTCCGAAAGATAACGTTGATTGTATTAGTGATAATATGTGGGTTGAGATGCATTGTGCTAAGTTCAATGCCATGTTTTATGTTCGTGCTTGTTGGTACAATGCATGGCAACTGTATCCAAAACATAATAATGTTTAAAAAAATCCACTTTGAGCAAACAGGCAGTCTTACAGATAACATCATACAATAAAGGTCAACTGAGGTCTGAAGCCCGGTTTTCGCTAGCGACATAAGCATATTCAACTTTTACTTGTAATAGAATGCGTAAAATATCTGTGAGCGACATTTAAGCAATTAAATTGTCTAAATCCATTACTATACTCTTGACTTTTAGAACCCATTTACACGGTACCGGATATTCAATTTGTCACGACATTGAGTCCGGGTAGTTTGCGGCCATATTAACTCTCACCAAATTTTTCTATGAGTACTTGTTGTTAAATTCTGCAATACTATCGTAAGTGTAAGAGCCACACTTGTCGTGGAAATATTCAATTTGACATCGTGACCATGTGAATCCAAGTACCATATAAACAGGGTCTTATTCACGATCCTCGAATTAAGTATAGAAACAGACTATAGAACCTTTTTAAAAAATTAATGGATCTATATTACAAGGGCGGGAGACAAAGGCTGTTTGCGGTTAATATCTAAGATAACTGCTCAGCTATACAGCAAATTGTTTAGACTTGGCACTGAATGAAATGTTCTCTCTTTGTGTTTTACGTATTTATTAAACTTGCTGTTTCTTAGCGAATTAGAAGAGAATTTTAATTCTCTTAATTGGCGAAATACGGCGAACGACTACGGTAAACGACTAACTTCGGGCACGAATTCCTTTGCGATAAAATGTTGTATTTGAAAAAGAAAACAAAATGCTTTATCGAAACATTTTGGTTGACCACAGAAGCTTGATGTTGGTATAATTAAATTTTTTTTCTAATCATATCAGCTGACTCGACTTAGCGATGCTTACAACTGGATTCATCGGTAACCGTTTTATTTAATGCCAGATCGAGGTCAAAACGAACAGCTTATTCAAGTCCAATGACCGATTATGGCGGTATTCAGCTATTTATCGTCAACTATAAACTTTTCAAGATCATACAAAATTTTGTAAACGGAGCATTTAACTTAAAGCTCTGCGTTCAATTACATCGTATGGTGACACAATGGACCATTCCCCTTTTAGACAAATTTTTGATTAGGAGCTTTCATTAGCACAGCTGGAAATGGTGAAGTTTGATTGCAAAATATTGTAAAATGTGGAAAATATAGCCCTTTGAAGTTTTCAAATTCTGTATACTTTTGTACTATGCGCGAGAAAGTGTATATAATCACATTTCGAATTCTGATTACACTTCCCCGCGCATGATAAGGCATACAAAATTCGCAAAATTCGCAAAGTTCTCAGGGCTACAGGTATATTATCCCGCCATATTTTCCAATGTGTTTCAACCAAACTTCACAATTTTGCTAAAGTTAGGATGCTCTCTCTGGCTGTGCTAATGAATATTCCAAATTCCAAAGTTTGTCTAAAAGGGGAATCGTCCATTCACGGCTGATGATTTTTCTTATTTTAAGTTAAGTTCACTGCACTTCAGTTAACCGTTTAGCATCAATCTGAAACAAAAGTCTCCAATAATACCGACTACACAAAAGTAATTGATGGAGATTAATATATTAGCCGCAAAGATAATATACTAGTGTTTGTAGCATTTAATTTGGAATATAATTGTTGAAAAAATTGTTGTTTTATACATCGATCCCTCTTGTGCCAAAAGGATTTCCTACCCCTCCGGACAGTATTTCCAGATCCTATTTCATTTCTATCTTCCGGTAAAATTGCATGTCACCATTGCTTGTATTCACGTAATATATAGATATAGAATGCGCCCTCCTATTCACTTGACGTCAGCTATCATTAGTCATTCTAATGTGTTACATCTTATGTGTTATTATCGCACATAATAATTATTTTTATACACAGTTAATGTGAGCCAACAACATAAGCTTCCCGTGGGTATTCACCGAACATACAAGGTTGCAGTAAACCATTCAGAAGTTTTATATGAGCGATTATATATAGCTATATATTACATCTCTTATTCTCATCTGGGAATACTGGGATTGTCTGGTTGGATTTAGGAACTCATCCATTGATATTATTTTAACTTAAAAAGTATTTCTAAAAAAAAACATTACACAAAGCAACCTTAATAATGCAGTTTTTTGCTCAAATATCTCACTTCCTCTCTCGAATCTTCTTATAAATCTTAAAGTTATTTTGCTTCGAAAAAACTAACATATAAAAATGTAGACTTATGGACTGTACTGTACTGTACGATAGTCTGGAGCACGATTTCAGAGACAGGTTTGTAAGGTACTGAGGTGTAGTATGTATCTTGTACATGTTGGCTGTTATTATTTTGCAATCTCAGTTTCAGAAATATACGGGGTAGTAATTGTTACAAAATCAGTATTACAATATCTATCTATTATTGGACGAGGTTGAGTAAAATCGTCATTAAGCGGTGGCGACCTTCAAACGATTCACAATATTTTGCAAGCGCCAATTTCAGTAACTGTCTTACAGTATCGTTCTCTTACAAAGCTTAACTCTTATAAAGGCTGTTTTCGACTTGTGAACATTTTCCCTCTCCAAGCGTGTTTTCCCGTCTTTGAATTTAAACTGTCACTAAGTGGAAGTAATTATACAGTAAGATTGCACAAAAGAAAAAAGTCGCTACGTCCGAAAAAACCCCCATCAGTGGAAAACGACTTCAGATTGTTCAGGAAGAATTACAAGCTTTCCACCGGGCCACTCCAAAACCTTCTGAAAGTTCAGCAAAGCGAGTATTCATTGTTTACAGAATTGTAAGCAAGTTGCATCAATGTTTTTTTAAACAAATCGGCATGTTCAAACGACAAATTATTATTTTCAAAAACTTATCTATTTTAGGCGATTGACAAGCCAAAATTAAAAATGGATACCAAGAGAATGATTATATTATTTTTGGCTGCCACTATGGATTGTCTAGTGGTATTTGCGCTTATACAGCCAGCCAATAACAGTGTGAGGTCTCCTTGTCTGATGCCGGAAAGCTAAAAATTGAACGCGATACAAAGCATTGTAGTATTTGTTATATAACAAATAGTTAGCATTATTCGAATGTATAATATATAATGAGCAACTACCGACATACTGGTATTACAGTGAAGAATGTAGTAACAGGCCTTTCTTATTTTTCTAGTTTGTGCAAACTCCATCTCAAGTCTATCACCATCGACAGTCGGTTCCATGGACTCAAAATCATCGTCAGGTTATTGCATAATAATTATCATCATGACATTAGAAACCGCTGTTTTGTTTTCCACTTGTTTTCAAATGTTTCAACTAAACTGAATCACCGGAGGATCAAGGACATCATACAGCCCCATAATTGGAGTGAATAGACTATTTTTTCGAAATTAATATTGTAATATGGATGTTACTATAAATTATTTGTCCTCGTTATTCTTATAATTTCCTGAACGGGAGGGCTGTATTCGAAAATTATTGTTTCAAAATTGTTCGTTTATTATATTTAAATTCAACTTAATATGAAGCAGTCAAAAATATATAGATAATAGTTTATGGCGGTCAGAAAATGGCGATAAAATGCCATTAATTTCAAGGCAAAATGCATTTTTCTAATTTTGCTAATGCTATTATGAATATTTCTTATTTGATGTTCCCAATTCACTATTAAAAACCAGTGTGCATATGCTCGATTGCAAAGTACATATATTTGTCTGTAGTTCTTGTTGTAGAGTTTGTAAATCTGCACACTTATGATTGCAAGCAAATTAGGTTTCCATAAACTATTCAATAGTGATCTAAACAAATGTATTTAAACAAATGTACACAACATATAAATAAACACCGTGCAGAATATCAACCAACATTATCTTCGACGAAATCAATGAATCTATACTTTCTATTTTAGCTTTCAATCCCACTGAAACACTAGAAACATTATCAAATATTATATCATACACAACTGAAAGTGTTTCTTGGAGTGGATCCTCACAAATTTCTGCTACGATTTCGAAAACCAACGACCAGCAAGTCTCCTCAAAGGAGTGGTCCAGCTCCAGCAACGACCTTGGGCAATCATTGGCAATGTTGGCAATGTCAACTGTTGTTAGTACCGTTGTCCAAACAAATGTTGCAGGACAATCCAAATCAGAATTAATATCACCCTCGGCAACAATCGCTCTTAGCAGCACACAGGCTGAACCATCAATGTCAACAGCAGTCTCTGATGTTGAACTGGAATCAAGTCAAACAGCGCCAAAATCGACATTTGTTCCTATTTTAGAATCCCAAGTCAGCTCAACCAGCGTTTTACCAAGTCAGTTTACACCCATGACTGGATCCTTGGCTCAGCTTGCAGGGTCACCATCTTTGTTAATGTCAACACCATTATCAGATTTCATCATGCTGACTAGTGCATCACAATCAGTCGTACCGTCACCATCAATTGCCGTTTTAATTTCCTCGTCTGGCATTCAATTCAGTCCATCGGACACAATATTCTCATCCATGGCGGTATCCAGCGCTCATGCCGAGTTTAATCAATCAATGTCAACTCATGTTTCTAGCACCGATATTGGCAGCCCACAGTATATTTCTAGTTTTCATGGTGGCATGCAACCAAGTCCATCTCTTCTAGTGACAAGTTCAATTAGCTATCTTGGACCCGGTCCGTTACAGTCGATGGAAATGGAACGATCAACTGACTCTCTTTTTTCTCCGTCGCAATCGTCAGTTACTGGAATAGAACCAATGTTCTTGTCCAGTTCAAGTGTATATATGAGTTCCTCTTTGCTTCAAAGTAGAACTAGCATTCTCTTCAGGTCATCAGAAAGTCTAGAAACGTCACCATCTGCAGCTCCGACCAACACTGTTCAACCAACGCAATTACCATCGAGACAATTATCTGATTCCATTCTGAGTAGTGTGTCACCATCAATTTCAATTTTACCTTCAATTTCCGTATCAATTTCCTCGGGTGACATCCCATTCAGCGCATTGGAATCAATATCTTCATCAATAGCGGTGTCAAGTGTTGATGCTGAACTTAATGAATCAATGATAATTCATGTTCAAAGCACCGATCTCGGCACCTCACAGTATATGTCTAATACCGATGGTGGCATGCAGCCCAGCCCAACTCTTCTACTTACGAGTTCAATTAACTATCTCGAACCCAGTCCGTCACAGTCCATGGAAATGCAACAATCAACCAACTCGCTTTTTCATATATCTACTTCTTTGTCACAACATTCAGTAACTGCAATCGAAACAATGCTCTTGTCGAGCCCAATTGTAAATATGAGCTCCTCCTTGCTTGAAAGGGAAACCAGCATTCTCATTGGGTCGTCAAAAAATCGCGAAACGTCGGTTGATTTCCTTGTTACAGCATCTCTGGTACCGACAGCCCTAGTTGAGCCAACACAATCGCCATCAAGACATTTATCTGACTCCATTGTTCTGACTAATGTGTCACAATCAATCTCAGTTTTACCGTCAGTTGCTATTCAAACTTCTCCCGACAGTGTTCGATCCAGCCCGTCAAAATCAATATTATCATCCACAGCAATGTCCAGTGTTCACGTTCAATTGAGCCACTCAATAACAATTCGTCTTTCCAGCATAGATATCGCAAGACAGTTGACATCAGAAGTAACATCATCATCGCCAACAACCAAACTTTCAAGTGCTGCTGCTGCAACCTTCTTTTCATCAGTTTCCCCAACAATTCCAGTGCAACCTTCAACGTTAAGTTCCGAGGCTATTGCATTCACTACCGTTGGTGCAGCAGTTTCTGGTGTACCACCATCAACTTCGACGTCATCATCAAGTGCTGCTCAATCCAGTATTTCTCCTTCAACATCAAGTTTCGAGACCAATGTGCTGACTACCCTTGGTGTAGCAGCTTCCACTGTATCACTATTGACTTCAATATCACCACCAACTGCTGTTCACCGTAGTATTTCTACTTCAATATCAAGTTCCGAGAATAGTCCGGTCTCTACCTTTGGTGTAGTAGTTGCTAGTGCATCGCCATCAACTTCACTATCACCATCAACTTCAGTATCACCATCAACTGTACTTCAATCAAGTATTTCTCCTTCAACATCAAGCTCTGAGGCTACTGCGTTCACTACCCTTGATGTAGCAGTTTCCAATATATCACCGTCAACCTCGACATCATCGTCAACTGTTGTTCAATCCAGCATTTCTCCCTCAACATCAAGTTCCGAGACCATTTTGTTCACTAGCCTTGGTGTAGCAGTTTCCACTGTATCAAAATTGACTTCCATAACGCCATCAATTGCTATTCAATCCAATGTTTCTCCTCTAATATCAAGTTCCGAGACCATTCCATTCACTACCTTGGGCTTAGCAGTTTCTAGCACATCACTATCAACTTCAGTATCACCGTCAACTGCTGCTGAATCCAGCATTTCTCCCTCAACATCAAGTTTCGAGTCAAGTCCGTTCACCATCGTTGACGTAATAGTCTCCAGTGTAACACCATTAACCACAGTATCACCATCTACAGCTGTTCAATCAAGTGTTTCTCTTTCAACATCGAGTTCTGAGGCTACTGCGTTCACTACCCTTGTCGTAATAGTCTCCAGTGTAACACCATCGACTTCTGTATCATCTTTATTTGCTGCTGAATCCAGCATTTCTCCCTCAATATCAAGTTCTGAGGCTACTGCGTTCACTACCGTGGACGTAACAGACTTCGGTGTAACACCATCAACTTCAGTATCACCATCTACTGCTGTTCAATCAAGAATTTCTCTTTCAACATCAAGTTCTGAAGCTACTGCGCTCACTACCCTTGGCGTAACAGTTTCCAGTGTATCACCACCAACTTTGACATCATCATCATCAACTGCTGTTGAATCCAGCATTTCTCCCTCAACATCAAGTTTCGAGACAAGTCCGTTCACTATTGTTGACGTAACAGTCTCCAGTGTAGCACCATCAACTTCAGTATCACCATCTACTGCTGTTCAATCAAGTATTTCTCCCTCAACATCAAGTTTCGAGTCAAGCAAGTTCACAACCGTTGACGTAACAGTCTCCAGTGTAGCACCATCAACTTTGACATCATCATCATCAACTGGTGCTGAATCCAGCATTTCTCCCTCAACATCAAGTTTCGAGACCAGTCCGTTCACTACTGTTGACGTAACAGTCTCCAGTGTAACACCATCAACTTTAGTATCACCATCTACTGCTGTTCAATCCAGTATTTCTCCCTCAATATCAAGTTTCGAGACCAGTCCGTTCACTACCGTTGACGTAACAGTCTCCAGTGTAGCACCATCAACTTCAGTACCACCATCTACTGCTGTTCAATCAAGTATTTCTCTTTCAACATCAAGTTCTGAGGCTACGGCGTTCACTACCGTTGGCGCAACAGTTTCCAGCGTAACACCATCAACTTCAGTATCACCATCTACTGCTGTTCAATCAAGTATTTCTCCCTCAACATCAAGTTTCGAGTCAAGGCAGTTCACAACCGTTGACGTAAAAGTCTCCAGTGTAACACCAACAACTTCAGTATCACAATTTAATGCTGTTCAATCAAGTATTTCTCCTTCAACATCAAGTTCCGAAACTACTGCGCTCACTACCCTTGACGTAACAGTTTCCAGTGTATCACCATCAACTTTGACATCATCATCATCATCATCAACTGCTGTTGAATCCAGCATTTCTCTCTCAACATCAAGTTTTGAGACCAGTCCGTTCACTACTGTTGAAGTAACAGTCTCCAGTGTAACGCCATCAACTTCAATATCACTATCTACTGCTGTTCAATCAAGTATTTCTACCTCAACATCAAGTTTCGAGTCAAGTCCGTTCACTACCGTTGACGTAACAGTCTCCAGTGTATCACCATCAACTTTGACATCATCATCATCAACTGCGGTTGAATCCAGCATTTCTCCCTCAACATCAAGTTTCGAGACCAGTCCGTTCACTACTGTTGACGTAACAGTCTCCAGTGTAACACCATCAACTTCAGTATCACCATCTACTGCTGTTCAATCAAGTATTTCTCTTTCAACATCAAGTTCTGAGGCTACGGCGTTCACTACCGTTGGCGCAACAGTTTCCAGCGTAACACCATCAACTTCAGTATCACCATCTACTGCTGTTCAATCAAGTATTTCTCCCTCAACATCAAGTTTCGAGTCAAGCCAGTTCACAACCGTTGACGTAACAGTCTCCAGTGTAACACCAACAACTTCAGTATCACCATTTAATGCTGTTCAATCAAGTATTTCTCCTTCAACATCAAGTTCTGAAACTACTGCGCTCACTACCCTTGACGTAACAGTTTCCAGTGTATCACCATCAACTTTGACATCATCATCATCATCATCAACTGCTGTTGAATCCAGCATTTCTCTCTCAACATCAAGTTTCGAGACCAGTCCGTTCACTACTGTTGAAGTAACAGTCTCCAGTGTAACACCATCAACTTCAGTATCACCATCTACTGCTGTTCAATCAAGTATTTCTACCTCAACATCAAGTTTCGAGTCAAGTCCGTTCACTACCGTTGACGTAACAGTCTCCAGTGTATCACCATCAACTTTGACATCATCATCATCAACAGCGGTTGAATCCAGCATTTCTCCCTCAACATCAAGTTTCGAGACCAGTCCGTTCACTACTGTTGACGTAACAGTCTCCAGTGTAACACCATCAACTTCAGTATCACCATCTACTGCTGTTCAATCCAGTATTTCTCCCTCAACATCAAGTTTCGAGAGCAGTCCGTTCACTACTGTTGACGTAACAGTCTCCAGTGTAGCACCATCAACTTCAGTATCACCATCTACTGCTGTTCAATCAAGTATTTCTCTTTCAACATCAAGTTTCGAGACAAGTCTGTTCACTACTCTTGGCGTAGCAGTTTCCACTGTATTAATATCCGGTGTTTCTCCTCTAACATCAAGTTCTGAGACCAGTCTGTTAACTACCCTAGGTGTTGCGGGCTTTAGTGCATCACAATCATCTTCAATGTCACCATCAACTGCTTTCTTACCCAGCTCTTCTCCTTCAACAACCAGTTTCGAGACTAATCAGTTAACCACCGTTGGTGTAGCAGGTTCTAGTGTATCGCTATTGAATTCAATATCAACCTCAACTAATGTTCACTCGACTGTGTCTTCTTCAATATCAGGCTCCGAGACTAGTTCATTCGCTACTCTTGGCGTAACCGTTTTTAGTGTAATACAATCGACTTTAATATCACCATCAACTGCTGTTCAATCCAGTATTTCTCCTTCAACATCAAGCTCTGTGACCCATTCTTCTACGACGTCTTTAGTTCCCACAACTCCTGTGAGAATTCCAAACTCAGAAGCAGTAGTTTTTGCACTTGTTGTGAGAATTGAGAGAGTTTTTACAGCTGATCTAGCAAACCGTAGCAGCCAAGAATTTAAGAGTTTATCAATTGAATTTATCGGTTTTTTTACTCCATTTTACCAACACCTTCCAGGATTTATCAGAGTTGTCGTTATTTCATTTTCTTCGGGTAGTGTTGTTGCAGATTTGGAAGTCATATTTAATAAATCGGAATCTACTGCAACTGTCGAGCAAATAAAGGCACCAATACTTCAAGCAAGTGAAAATATGACAGCTCCCTTCACTATCCTTAATGTAACTGCTGTTCAATCAAGTTCTTCTACGACGTCTTTAGTTCCCACAACTACTGTGAGAATTCCAAATTCAGAAGCAGTAGTTTTTGCACTTGTTCTGAGAATTGAGAGAGTTTTTACGGCTGATCTAGCAAACCGTAACAGCCAAGAGTTTAAGAATTTGTCAAAGGAGTTTATCGATTTTTTGACTCCATTATACCAACCCCTCGCAGGATTTATCAGAGTAGACTTTATTTCATTTTCTTCGGGTAATGTTGTTGCAGATTTTGACGTTATATTCAATAAATCGGAATCTACTGCAACTGCTGAGCAAATAAAGGCACTAATACTTCAAGCAATAGAAAATATGACGGCTCCCTTCACTATCCTGGATGTAACGGTTACTGAAAGAGGTATAAATGATGACGACGATGGATTAGAAATATGGATTATTATCTTGATTGTTTGTTTGGGCGTCGCGTTTATTATCTTAGTTGTGGTTTCGTTGCTAGTAAGTTTTATTCAGTATATGAGCATTTATGAAACATTTGAAAGACATATGAAATATTTATGCAATATCGTAGCAGAAATGTATCCTATAATTCTTGTGAAAAGAACTAGAGTAAGGGGGAGTATATGCAAGGGGGAGTAAAGAGTAAGGGGGAGTATATACAAGGAAAACTGCCAACGTACCAAGCGTCCAGGCAAATGTCCTATTTTACCATTTTGAATAACGCACACTTTTAACTGTAAGAGAAATTTAATTACTGAAAATTGCTGAAAAGTATCCCAAGAACAACACGATCTGTACATGTTCACCCAAAAGGATGCCCCCCATCCCCACCATTGAGATTTAGAAACACTTATTTAAGCAAATTCGCAGATTGTAAATTTTGAAATTTAGGAAATTTAGGAAACTTAGATGAGATGTGTAATTTTTATGTTTCTATAAGAGATATTACTTTTACTTGCTTACTAACCTATGTAAATGAGGATGTTAAAAACATAACAGAAGTCTGAACTCATTTTCTTTTTTCACAGTTCCCTCTTCAAAGTCCAAGGCATTTTGATTTACTTCATTATTTCTAATGTCTTGCATTCATGAACCACCTCACCACCCTTGTTTTTCGCAGTGTGCAAACTCACAAGTGATGCGTGTTTCCAGCAAAATTGGCTCGTGGTTTTTTTATAACCTGCGCTTTGACGTTCCTAAACAAAAAATATTTGATGGAGTAAGGTGCATGTACAGATTGTGTTGGCCACTCGTAGTGGTGGCATAAATATGTTAAACACGTTTTTCATCCTGAAAAATTCGAACTAGAAAATTTTGCTGGAAAAAACATATTCAGTTAATTTTGTGAAAACACCACGTAAATTTATTGCGAAGCATTCGGTGGGTAAATGGGATCCAGCCTTGGTCGATCAGTGCTATAGATGCATTTACTCCCTTTAAATAGGGTTCGTTCGCCACATACCCATACGAACAGCAGCTGTGATTGGCTGATCGAGACAGTAAAACTATGGAACTTGTATTTCTAAAGAACAAATTATAAACACAGATCACTATATTCGTCTTGAAAGCCAGTCACAAAATGTGTTCATATTAGGTATGTCTCCAGTTACTAAAAATGAGAGCATCATTATGTATAGCGCTAGTAATCTGTTATAAGCCCTGATGAAAATCCAAGGTTACAAATGAAAAGCTTGCAAATCGAGCTAATCAATATTGGTACTTGATTCCACTAAGTGAAATAATATTGATCTATCCATCATGCTTGTTGAATTACAAAGCTTTGCAAGAAATTTGGCAGACTCATTTACGATTTGTTTTTTTTTCAGATTCTTCTGAACATGCGCAAATCAAAAGCGCTTGCGCGTCAGAACTACAATTTCGAAAATGGAGGAAACAACTTTGTCCTGGATTATGATCTTTATTCGTATGATGGTTCACAAGCGTATTCAAAATCAGTGTCAACAAATGACATTGGGGTAAGAAATCATATATAACTTGTTTATTTTTAAAGTATAAACAATGACTGTGGTTTAAAGGAGTGTTTTTTACTTTCTAATCCAAACGAGATCGAGATACAGCTGTATAGATGCATTACTGTGAAATTCAGAATTACAAATTAGAAGTCTATTAGACTGCAATTTAATTTGAAACAAATAAAAGCCACCCTGCGAGCAGGGCCTTATTTTCTTTTGTTTTCTAACTCTTGGTTACAAGAAAATAAGTCTCTGCAATGTTCGCATTCCACTTCGTCCAAGACGTTAGGCAAAATAAACCATTTTAATTTTTTTAAACTGGTATTTATTGCGCATGATTACTATTTGACGCTTAACTATTGACTAAACGCGAGCCTGCCATGTACATAAAGCAGGGTTGGTGGCATTCGTATTTGCACAAATCAATTTGCATATAACCAAGCAACCAAATTCAGAACATTTAAAACATGAAAATTTCAAAGCCTTACTATTTTCTCGCTACCCCAACTCTAGAAAACAACGGGAAATTAGGCTCTGCTCACAAGGTAATGAAAGTTTTGCATTTCAACACACAAACCATTTAATCAATTTTTTGAGGGATTGCGTTGCATTGTGAATGGAAAATAGGAAATTTCCTCGGATTTTGTAACGCCGAAGATATAATAAATGAAAAAGAATATACTGTCTGAAACACGCGTGGATCATATCTCGTGTAGTTTGATGACTACACAAACGAAATTTTAAAATTTTTTATTTCACTTGAATATGGGGCAATACAATATATCACTGTTTCATATTCTCGAAGATTTGAAATAAACAGTGTTCATGATGGCAACTATCGAGGAAGGGAAAATAAACACGCAATTAAATAAAATACGCAATTAACTACGCAATTAACTATAAATACGCAATTAACTACGATGGCTATCACAACTTATTTTAAGGCGTTAAAATTGAACAACTTTTCATAATGCACATATTAAACTATATGCAAAAATTATAATCCCGACAGTTTTTCCTAACCTATTATTAGTAGTCGTGAATCCCGCAAACTGACCAGTGACATAAACGGTCTGGATCACGATTCATGCATAATGTCTATAGGTCTAGTCAACCTATTTTTAATTTCGTTTTAATTTTCTAGGACGTCATTGAAATCAAGCAGCAAACTTCTCATCTATGATGTAAGAAGTGGTCTATTGGGAGGCAAATAGCAATGAAAATGTTTTCTTTTCTTTTCTTTATGAATATTTAAGAAAGCAGAATGCATGCTAATATTGTTTGAAAAAATAAGTATTCTTGCCGAGAACGATGGAGATAACCTGGCAAATTTCAGCTGGTGAAAGTATTTTGCAGGATACTGAATAGCTACTCTTTCAACTGAGGAAGAAAAGTACATTTTTAATGCTATTTCCCTTATTATTAACCATATTAATAATTATTGAACATCGTTATTGCAATTGATATTAGCGTATTTTTGCGCTCGAAAATGTAGGAATTTATTCAATAGTGTATGATACTGTCGGTATATATTATATCGTGAGCCCATTTAGTACAGGGCCACTAAGAAACTTAAGAATGAAAAACAACGACAATGTTGTAGAAAACCAAATTTAACTCATTTAATATTTGCGACACGAAAATTGTGTGACTATCAAAGGCAGTGGCGAAGTTATTTCGATAACTTTCCCATCCTACGCAAGTATATTTTTGCATTGTGTTTATTGACGGCAAAACTATCAATTTTCTAACATATGAATAATGACTATGATGTTGAACTGTCTTGTAAGTGTTCGCATTTCAAAATGAACTTCTGCAGTAACATTTTTTCAAACGCATTGAACTTTCTTGGGCAATCTTTTATTTGACATTTTGTATTTTTAATTTCATCGAAAGACTTTTTGGATTAACATGCTTGACAAAATGGATTGGTTGCAAGTCTTATCCAATTTAAGTGAGCAAAGTATTTCCGTGACGACATAAGGCTTGTATTTGCAAAAGAATTTAGGTGGTCACAGAAATATTTTGAGCACTGAAATTGGATAAGGCTGGCTACAAATCTCACTTGGCTCGATAGTTTAATTGGTAAAGCGGTGGTCTTGATGTCTGACTAAGTTCATAGCGATTTTTTCCACCACTACGACCATTTTTGAATGTTTAGTTTCCTAGTGAATCAATTGCAAGTATATTATTTATGTAATTTATATACTAGGGTATTATTTATGTAATTTCAATAAAGTAATGCAGCAAACACCGCATAATTATACTTTGTTTGTTAATTGATAACATGACCAAGGAATTTGCCGGGGGCATGTATCATTGGCTGTTGAGAAGAGAAAACTCCACGAAAACATATTTTCGCACTTCATTTCAGTTGTAACTCTTTTCACTGTTCTTCAGCTGAATAATTTTCTGCGTTTTCTAAAACTTCAGGAACTTTGCAATTTCTTCCTTCTTTGTGGTAGTTGATCTTCGAACTCTTCAATCTTCGATTCTGTATCATGGGTAGAGGGATTGACACTAATTGGCAAGTGCGAAAGTATTTGGGTAGGGGGGATTGACACTAATAACTATGATAGCCTAGAGACATGATTAAGTATTGTCGTATATCTATATTGGTGTCGACGACAAGATAATAATGAATGGTTTGAATGTCAATTTATGAAGGTCGTTCTTACATCGTCTTTGGTGTGGTACCGTCTTTGCTGAATCTCTCTCTCTCTGTCAATTCAAAATTTCGGGTTTTCTTCGGGTGCTCGATCCAGTTTTCTGTGAAAGGAAACTAGATCAAATTCCTGAAGAGGAGCCTCGGATTTACCACTAGTGCTAAATTTTTCTTTCATCATATGTTTAACTCGGAAAACTATAATCTGCCCCTAACTAGGTAATTCTATATAGGGTGTATGAAAAAATTAACAACTTGGAAATGACCCTCTACTTTGTAAATCGCATCAATGTACGAAGATTTTCGTATTTAATGTTTCCATTGCTTTTTAGGCTGAAAATAAATATCAAACTCGGACACACAGAATGATTGTGTGATAAGGGGTCATTGCGATAAAGCACTCTAGTTATACATTGTTACTTAAACTGTTCTAATTAGGGTCTAACCCAATAGACTCGTATGGCCTTATGTTTTCATCTTGCGGGGTATAAGTAAGACCCGGTAAAAGAGATTGAATGCCCTAGGGGTGATAATCCCCAAGTAGGGCAGCCCTAGGAGAGATAATCCCCTAGTAAGACCATGCCAGAAAGGTTATAATCCCCTCCGACATTAACCTGAACCAAATCGTGCTAATCTCTTTGGACAGCTCCTACGATTCGACGGTGTTTATTGGCAAAATAATCCGAGTCTATGAGGGCCTGAAGGTGACCATTGGGAGTACGTCAACCCTAGGACCATTCTATTTATTGTTAAAAATTGAACAAATACATGTAACATGAATAATACGCTATATACTATACTATATTATACTTGGTGTGCATAAAATTTCACCAATCTTTGCAATGTTTGTCCCAAGTGTTCTAATTATTTCGTTCGAGATCATCAAGGGGCCACCGAGAGGCGAGGTAGGTGGGTGGGTAAAGAATTTTGCGTCGTTTGTAATGACCTTCTTGTTGGAACTTTGAGACAAAGTAACATTTTTCGAGCATGCAATATATCTATTGTGCCTTATTTATGGAAATCTCACAATTTCATTGGCTGTTGGGTACCATGTCATGTGCACAAATGATAGATCGAAATATGACCTTTGATCTTTCAGACAATGTAATCAAAGTGATTTTGAAGAACGCACATAATGTGATTGTGTACGTGTTACTATAACCAGTCAAAGTTATAAGCATTGCTCCATTAACTGTAATTCATATCGCATATAAATTGGCTTTAATGTTTCAATTGCTTTTTGGGCTGAGAATACATATCTAACGTGGACACACAGAATAATTGTAGGATAACAGGTCATGGGAATGAAGTACGCCAGTTATGCATTGTTACATAGGCTGTTCTAATTGTAGTCTAACCCAATAGACTCGTATGGCTTTTCCTAAATTTTCTTAACTTGCCTATTGTGCAGATATTGACCAATGTGTGATGTGCAAATGAATATCATTGTTATGTCACATCGCATGATGAGAACTGTTAACCCTCAGCATTATAGAATGTTCCGCATCAAACTCATAGCCTTATGCAAGTATCCTTGTGTAAACAAATCATAACTCCATTATGTTGCATTTAAATAATTTCAATTGATTAACAAGTAGATATGTTAGTTTGCCGTTATGTATTATGCATTGTGACGCCACAGTGATGTGATTTTACATATCAATATCTGCACAATGAAGCAAGTCGTGAAAGTTTGGAAGAAATTTTATTAGATTTTTAGAATGTTCTGTATGCTGCCATAATAACGTTTTTAATGTTTTGAAATTTCAATGCATAAGCGCCTGGATATTATACCTTAAGGTACATAAAAGTTTCTGTACCCCCTCCCCCCCAAAAAAAAACCCAAAAAAGCTATAATAAAATTAGTGATTTGTTAGAGTACAAAAAGTCAGAATAGAAAATTCATTTTAGATTTTGTTAAAAAAAACAAATAGTTTTTCAAACTTACCGGCGGTTGAACCCTTAACAGGCGCTTCTCAATCAAGTAACAGGCGTTTATACAGTAATACACATGCATACGAACTTGAGAGCTTTTCTTTTTCAAATGCCCAAACAGTATGTCGTTTACGGTTTTTTCCAACCTTGCTAACACAAACAAGGGAATTTTTTTTGAACTAAATAGTACCTTTTTAGAGTGATAATTCGCCCGTAGCGGTTAGGAGACGGAAAAGATGGCCGAGCTTTGTTCGGTGCAGAGGAGACAAATTAATTCCAACTACAATCATTTTCAAAAGTACTTGGGACACTAGCAATTTTTCATGAAAAATCAACGTACACCGTTGATATGTCTATAAAATCCATATTTACCGTCCCCGCCTCCCCAATCAATGTTGGTTTTCCAACCTCAACACCCAAACGCATAATATGTTATGCTAGCTGGGTCACAGCATTGAGAAGTGGAGCGCGGGGGAATGAATTAATAGTAAAAAATGAGAAATTTCCTCAAGTTTACCAACACTTTTGAAAATGATTGTAGCTGGTCAATTATAGCTGTTCAAAAAATTTCACTGACGAGTGTTTTGTGTACGTTCAAAAAGTGTGGAATGATACAAGACATCGATACATAGAACAGATAAGCCTAGAATTTGCTACTCTCTTACAATCAACAAAAAGCATCTTTATTGTAGAGCGCACGAGTCGAATGAAACAAAGGGAGAAAAGCACATAGCGTAATATATCGTGGAGATCGATGGCATGTTTAATTACTTTATTCAATAATAGTAAAACATATATGTATATGTTTATAATAGAAATAGCATTATTTGTGCATTTTTACATGCATCTGAATATAAGGTGCTTGAATCAACTTTTTAGTTATTGACTATGCTGCTTTAATACGAAACTTAAAACCCTTATCTTTAATTTGCTTTGGTGTGATGGTCATTTATCGTACCAGGGAGGAGGAAGGCGAAAATGATGTCTTAAAGGGATGCTATGTATGTTGGTGCAATAATGTGCAAGGAATAACACTTTGCTGTTGCATTTATATGCACAGTCAGACATAAGCCAAGCAAATTCAAACCAAAAATAAATTGAATTATCGTAAATTTTTGGGGAAAGGGTATATTTCCAATTTCCTCCAAGGAAGGGGGGGGGGGGCCTTTTTCTAAAATAATGCTATTCGTGACTGTGGTATGCATTATGTTTACATCTTAGTCATGGTATTATTAGATTATGTGAAGCAAATCATCCAATAAATAGTAGAATCAATTGCAAATGAAAGTGAAAATAAGGATGCAATTGATGTATGAAAGACGTAAAAGAGGGAGCTATGGAACCTGCTGATCGTCGACCAAAACAACCTTGGCAACCCAAATTGAAACTTAATTTAAAACTTTCATAGATATAACCAATCATAAACAACGTACTTAATATTAGTCTGGCCATATTTTATAATTTCATTAGTAAGACAAAAATAGCGTACGCCTGAAACCAAGAAATCTTTCAAACTGCAGTTATTGCTACCATGGTGAAAATAATATCTATAGACTTTTCATTACTCCTTCCGTGCTTTACTACAGATAATACACTTGCTACTCGTAATTAGTTCATGCAAACAGATGATATAGAAAACATAATGTTTCCACTCCTTCCTCAGTAATAATGTTGAAATAAACTTTACTATAATATAAGCTTTTATCATCTCTTTCCAAGTTATCGTAACTTTGAACTTATTATGACTCTTAACATTATGTGCTGAATATATTACAGCAGCACATGCAAAAGAAGGTAGTGGTACTATACGTATGTCCTTTAGTTTGTCATGCACCATGCAGGAACTGCTAAACTGCTTTACAAAACAACTCGAAGAAATCTGTAAAAAAATAAAAAGATAATTTCTTGGTATATTTATGCACTATTGAAACCAAGTCTATCTAGATGAGGTCTGCAGACTCGACCAACATCTTTGCTCTATCTTTTTGTTCATGTTTATGCTGACTTGTGCATGGTGAAGACAATGAAATTTTTGCATAATGAAGTAATCGTTCAGTAGTGTTACCTCGCCGAGACACTCAACTACAGTATACGTTTGAAATTATTAATTATTAAATTTCAAATTTTTTGTGCACGGTGAAGCCAACTCAACATAAAATCGTTGCTTATTATAAAACCTTGGAATTTTGCCGGATATTACGACCATGTTTGTATTGACTATGATTGAAATAAGTAAAAATCTAGTAAAACTCTATTGTACCATAAAGTGGCTGTATAAGAAAATGCTTTTAAACTTAATCTTTCTACCAGTTGCATACAAAGATTATCATTGAGAGATCTATAATTTGTTTTTTTTTTGCCCTGGGCTCCAAGCACTATATATAGGCTTACTGCTAGTAAACATGACTGATTTGTTTAACAAATCACTCTTCTAGCTTTGACAAAGTAGGAGCTCTGAGAGCCTAATTTTTCATCAAATTCGGTTTCGCATACGATAGCGTTTATACAAGCATCTAAGTGCTTGCTGCAAGTTTCTTCACTCGCAAATACAAATTATACAATATGCTATGTGTAATTAAAACTCTAGAGTATATAATAGAAACTAAACACCGAGTTCATAAAGCGCAAATTATTACCATGACGTTACAGATTTATTCTCCGTACTGAGACAAAGCTCTAAATCCTTGATCTTTTCTTCGTCTTCCTTTCCCTTTCAATAAAATTCTTTGAGCCAAGCTTCATGAACAATCGGTTCATCTATTATGCCTTGCCATCGAAATACCCCTGGCTGCCATGACTAGCTTTAAACTTATAGTTTTGATACAGAATAGAAAAATTCCTGAAGACACTTGAGTGTAAATTTTAGCTTGGTATTTTAGACTATAAACCAAAAAACTTTTTTACGGCCGGCCTGTTATAAGTGGAAATGAATGCTTATTTCATCTCTATAAATGGAAATGAATGTTTTTTTAGCGGAATTGACTGCTTCTTTACTAGAAATGAATGCTTCTTTAGTGCAAACGAATGCTTATTCCTGTTATAAGTGGAAGTAAATGCTTATGCCATTTTATAAGTGGGAATTAATGCTTCTTTCAAGGACATATGTGTGTCGATAAGTGCATTTATCATATCACTATGGTAACTAAGTGATGAAGGTGAAGACAAAGAATAATTAGACTGACGCTCATTGGCTAAGAACGTTGTATAATAAAGAGTAACATCCTGTTTTGGTGTTGTACGTGTCATGCAAGCATTGTGCTTTTTGATAAAACTTCCTGAAACGCATACAAAAATTTCAACTGCTAGTGAAAGCAAGTATTTTAAAGCAGGTACAGCGAAAGTTTTTTGCTTATTCTTTCAAGAATGTTGCGATACATCTTTCTTGTGCTTGGATGCTCTCGGGTTCTGCTTGTTACTGGCGGTAAGTACTCTACAGCGCATTTTGTTCTCCCACAATAAAGAATTCTTTGAAATTTACGTGATCGAGTTCCATTGATATAAGTGCTGTTAATTAAAGTTATAGGAATTAACTACCGGTCGAACCAATTCATTTTATCCAAATTAGGACTAATCTCTTTCACAACTTAACTAGTAATTCAAACATTATCATAATAGTACGTCTGTCAGCTGCTAAATATGCGCACTCTGCTTTCTAGTGGTATTTGTCAAGGTCTGTGGAATATACACCATGACCTCGTTCACTCGGTACTTGTGGTCGTCATATATTTGAGTGATCATGCTAGGGTAGTCATATTTAGCTATTCTTTTCACTTTCTTATGGTAAATTTATTAATCTAATTATTTAATAATCATCGTCAAGCCTATGCCAAATTGTAAAAATGTATCATTTCAGTGTTGGTTAATCCGTGATAAATTTGCAGTTATCTTAATTGTATTTACGTACTGTACAGTTCAAGAGTTTCTTCATGTGATGTTTCCACAAAAACAGGAAAAAACATGACCATTTCAAACTGAAAATTTAGTTTATTTTGCAATATCATTGACACGTTTTAGCCATATCACGCATTGAATAAGAGGCACTCACTGAAGGAATACAGCACAATGTAGCAACTGCAAAAATAGGGCTCAAAGCTAAATTACACGAACATATTGGTATCATAGACGATTTACAGATTAAAATATACACTTTTTTCGCATTTTAAAGAAGTGGTTTTTGAACATGTTCTTGTATGTAAGCAATTCAAATTGTATGAATAACATAACAGGAGAACTCTTTGTCTTCAAGTATAATATATTATTATTGACAGTCAGTCTTCATGTACTTTACATTTCTCAACTCAGAAACGTCCCTATTTTCAGACGTATGTATGTGTGCCTTCAAGAAAAGAAAAGAGCATTATTTCAGTGGAAACTGTAACTCCTAATCTCAATCTTTTTTAAAATAGTACTATAGTCAGTCAGACGCTCATGCTTCTGTAGCGGCTTCTCCACAGGAAGTGAGAACTAATCACGTATGAAGCCATGACAACCAGTCTTGTTATGCTGTCAAAACTCTCCTAAACAGTTTAAAAACAATTGATTTGTATAAATTTAATTGCAAAAAAATGCATTAAAACAAGCCGTTGCTATTGTGAATTTAATAGAGAGATTAAACAAAAAAAATCACCCCATGATTCCACCTAAATGAAACACAGGAAAAGTATAGAGCTGCAAGAAAACATTACGGTTGTTCAAGGTCAGCCAGTGTGAGATACAAGATTCATTTTCCATGTCTATACGACATGTAGACAAGCATCATATCTACGCGTGGTGCATGCAATTATAAGACAATTGTATTTATTTTGCTTTGCCTGTACAAAAGCCGCGTCACCACAAATGTTTAACATGCCAATAACTGCGGGGCCCAAAATAATATAAGGTAGAAAAAGTTTCTAGAAGTGCAGTACTCTATAATCTATACGAATTGTTGGTCTTATAATCGGCTCAGCAGCTTTAAATAATGCTGACTTTTCAATTACTGCTGTCATAACTTCTTTCTTCGTTAGAACAAAATATTAAAAGAATGCGAAGAGTCTCAATTTACTTGTCCAATGTTGAAAGCTCTCCTGCCAGTTCTTATCGCATGAACAATTAGCTTTTAAACTACCATTGTATAATGAAAATTGGTTGGCCAGTGTTTATGCCGCAACTACGCAATATTGCTCGATATAATAAACGTACATACAGTATAGTTCACTGAGGTATGTTTAGAGTATTTTCGTAAGCCGTGATTGCTTGGTACGGTAATATCAGGTCGTCTGAAACGAGAAATGCTTGATCTTGGCGCGGAGAAAAAGTTAAGGCAAAACTACAAAAACAGTTTAACATAGCTATAATCGTACACGGGGCCTAGACTTGTTTATAAAATTGAACTTTAGTATATTACATGCATCACGCATTAAAAAACTAAAAAGCATCTACACAGCCTTGCTTAGACACCTAGATCGTCTAATCTCAAATGATACTCTATTGTACAATGCTGAACCATTGTAAGTCAAAGTTTTCCGTCTAACTGTCAGTTTAGCTCGTGGTATCCACAAATCATTGCCCACTGCTGAGCCTCTTGTCACTCGATTCGTTACCAACATTACACGTAATGTTAGTGTTAATTACAGATCGAAAAGAAAAAATTTGTGTCTTATAAAGATCCTCAGAACGCGCAGCGTTCGAGCGCTTTTCATGAGATATATCCCGAATTTAAGATACTTAACTAACTTCATTTAAATTTTTGAGGAGGTTTTCTAACAAAGTCGTTTAGCTTTAAACAATTTAAGTCGAGATTCGTTGAGATTCTCTTCTTTGAGATTCAAATTTCTTTAATTAATTATTCCTTAAAATTTATCTGAAATAAATAGCTCGGAAGATCAAAAAAAGCCCGATTCAAAAATAACTTCACGTAGAGACTTAATTTGCAACTTTCTCGATCTGTTGTTTGCAATCCGCAACTCGATTGTTCAAATAAGAGTAAAAATTCGATATTTATTAGAGGATTATACGTAGTAAAAAAATAAGATATCGAAAGGAATGTGATATAGATTTGTGTAAACAAACTGTAATGTATATGAAACGTGAAGACATGTGAATGTATTAAATTCCTTGCATGTTGCATGCTCATTATAAACATATCAAAGAATCATCTTGTGGGAACATCACGTAAATAAGAAATGATACAATACCACTTTTGTCTATGAGTACTTGTTGTTAAAGTCTGGAATACTATCGTAAGTGTAAGAGCCACACTTGTCATGGAATTATACAATTTGTTATTTTGACCATGCAAATCCAGTAGCCTGTAAACATGGTCTTGTTCACGATCCGCGAATTTGGCTGACTCACGTGCTTTCAAGTAGAGAAACAGACTAGAATTTTCCAAAAAAAATTAATGGATCTACATTAGAAGGGCGAGAGACAAAGGTTGTTTGTGGTTAATATATAAGATGCTTGCTCAGCTATACGGCAATTTGCTTAGACTTGCCATTGAATAAAATGTTCTCTCTTTGTGTTTTATGTATTTAAATGTTTTGTTTCTTAAAGAATTATAAGAGGATTTTAATTCCCCTAATTGGAGAAAAACGGCAAAGGACTACGGCAAACGACTAACATCGGCACGAACTCCTTTGCGATAAGACGTTGCATTAAAAAAAAACAAAATGCTTCATCGTAACATTTTGTTTGACCACAGAAGCTCCGATGTTGGTAATATTAAATTATTTTTCTATATGACTCTGGTTTCCGGTACCCGTTTTATTTAATGTCAGATCGAGGTCAAAACGAGCAACTTAGTCAAATCCAATGACGATTTATCGTCAACGATACAGTTTCCAGGATCATACAAAGTTTTGTAAACGGAGCATTTAACTTGAAGCTCTGCGTTCAATTGCATCGTATGGTTGGTACAATAAACCATTCCCCCTTTTAGACAAATTTTGATTATGACTTTTTATTAGCACAGCTGGAGAAAGCATCCTAAATTTTGCAAAATGGTGAAGTTTGTTTGCAAAATATTGTAAAATATGGAAAATATAGCCCTGTGAAGTTTGCAAATTCCGTATACTTTTGTATTATGCGTGAGAAAGTGTAATCACATTGCGAATACGTATACAAAATTCACAAACTTCTAAGAGCTATATTATCCATATTTTCCAATGTTTTGCAACCAAATTTCACAATTTTGCTAAATTTAGGGTGCTCTTTCCAGCTGTGCTAATGAATATTCCCAATTCTAAGGTCTTTCTGACAGGAGAAACGTCCATTCCCGGCTAATGATTTTTCTTAATTTAAATTAAGTTCACTGTACTTCAGTTAATCGTTTAGCATCAATCTGAAACAAAAGTCTCCAATAATACCGACTACACAAAATTGGTGGAGATTAATATATGAGCCGAAAAGATAATATAATAGTGTTTGCAGCACTTAGTTTGAAAAATAATAGCTGAAAAAAATTGTTGTTTTTTTCCTCTTGTGTCAAAAGGATTTCCTGCCACTCCCAACAGTATTTCCAGATCATATTTCATTTCTATCTTCCGATAAAATTGCATGTCACCGTTGCTTGTATTCACGTAATATATAGGTATAGTATGCGTCTTATTCACTTGACGTCAGCTATTCATTATTCATTCAAATGAACATCTTTTGTGTTACTGTAGCACATAATAAATATTTTTATACACAGTTAATGTGAGCCAACATCATAAGCCTCCCGTGGATATTGACATAACATACAAGGTTGCAGTAAACCATTCAAAAGTTTTATGAGTGATTATACATAACTATATATTACATCTCATTTAAACCATTCAAAGCATCACCATCATCGAGACTGGTTTCTATTTTAGAATCCCAAGTCAGCTCATCCAGTGTTCAACCAAGTCAGTTTACAACCGTGACTAAATCCCTAGTTGAACTTTTAAGTATTTCTCGTTCAACATCAACTTCTAAGGCTACTGCGTTCACTACCGTTGGCGTAACAGTTTCCAGTGTATCACCATCAACTTCTACATCGTCATCAACTGCTGCTCAATCCAGAATTTCTCCCTCAACATCAAGTTTCGAGACTAGTCCGCTCACTACTCTTGATGTAGTAGTTTCCACTGTATCAACCTTGACTTCAATATCATCATCAATTGCTATTCAATCCAGTATTTCTCTTCTAACATCAAGTTCCAACACCGTTCCGTTCACTACCCTGGTATTAGCAGGTTCTAGTGTATCACTATCAACTTCAGTATCACCATCAACTGTTGTTCAATCAAGTATTTCTCCTTCAACATCAAGTTCTCAGGCTACTGCGTTCACTACCGTTGGCGTGACAGTTTCCAGTGTATCACCATCAACTTCGACATCGTCATCAACTGCTATTCAATCCAGTATTTCTCTTCTAACATCAAGTTCCTAGACCATTCCGTTCACTACCCTGGGTTTAGCAGTTTCTAGTGTATCACCATCAACTTCGGTATCACCATCAACTGTTGTTCAATCAAGTATTTCTCGTTCAGCATCAAGTTCTCAGGCTACTGCGTTTACTACCGTTTGTGTAACAGTTTCCAGTGTATCACCATCAACTTCGACATCGTCATCAGCTGCTGTTCAATCCAGAATTTCTCCCTCAACATCAAGTTTCAAGACTAGTCCGCTCACTACCCTTGATGTAGCAGTTTCCATTGCATCAACATCGACTTCAATATCATCGTCAATTGCTATTCAATCCAGTATTTCTCTCCTAACATCAAGTTCCGAGACCATTCCGTTCACTACCCTGGGTTTAGCAGTTTCTCGTGTATCACCATCAACTTCGGTATCACCATCCACTGTTGTTCAATCAAGTATTTCTCCTTCAACACCAGGTTCTCAGGCTACTACGTTAACTACCGTTGGCGTAACAGTTTCCAGTGTATCACCATCAACTTCGACATCGTCATCAACTGCTGTTCAATCCAGCATTTCCCCCTCAACATCAAGTTTTGAGACTAGTCCGCTCACTACCCTTGATGTAGCAGTTTCCACTGTATCAACATTGACTTCAATATTATCATCAACTGCTATTCAATCCAGTATTTCTCTTCTAACATCAAGTTCCGAGACCATTACGCTCACTACCCTGGTATTAACAGTTTCTAGTGTATCACTATCAACTTCAGTATCAACATCAACTGTTGTTCAATCAGGTATTTCTCCTTCAACACCAAGTTCTCAGGCTACTACGTTAACTACCGTTGGTGTAACAGTTTCCAGTGTATTACCATCAACTTCGACATCGTCATCAACTGCTGTTCAATCCAGCATTTCTCCCTCAACATCAAGTTTCGAGACCAGTCCGGTCACTACCCTTGATGTAGCAGTTTCCACTGTATCAACATCGACTTCAATATCATCATCAATTGCTCTTCAATCCAGTATTTCTCTCCTAACCTCAAGTTCCGAGACCATTCCGCTCACTACCCTGGTATTAGCAGTTTCTAGTGTATCACCAACAACTTCGGTATCACCATCCACTGTTGTTCAATCAAGTATTTCTCCTTCAACATCAAGTTCTGAAGCTACTGCGTTCACTGCCGCTGGTGTAACAGTTTCCAGTGTATCACCATCAACTTGGGCATCATCATCATCAACTGCTGTTCAATCCAGTATTTCGCCTTCAACATCTAGTTCTGCTACCCATTCTTCTACGACGTCTTTAGTTCCTACAACTCCTGTGAGAACTCCAAATTCAGAAGCAGCAGTTTTTGCACTTGTTGTGAGGATTGAGAGAGTTTTTACAGCTGATCTAGCAAACCGTAACAGCCAAGAATTTAAGAGTTTATCAAACGAGTTTATCGTTTTTTTGACTCCGTTTTACCAACGCCTTCCAGGATTTATCAGAGTCGTCGTTATTTCATTTTCTTTGGGTAGTGTTGTTGCAGATTGTGATGTCATATTTAATAAATCGGAATCTACTGCAACTGTTGAGCAAATAAAGGCGCCAATACTTCAAGCAAGTGAAAATATGACAACTCCCTTCACTATCCTGAATGTAACTGCTGTTCAATCCAGTATTTCTCCTTCAACATCGAGTCCTGTGACCCATTCATGTACAACACCTTCAGTCCCCACAGCTCATGTGAGAACTGCAAATTCAGAAGCAGTAGTTTTTTGCTTGTTCTGAGAATTGATAGAGTTTTTACGCCTGATCTAGCAAAGCGTAAAAGCCAAGAATTTAACAGTTTATCAAACGAGTCTATCGTTTTTTTTTACTTGTCTTTACCAACACCTTCCAGGATTTATCAGAGTCGACGTTATTTCGTTTTCTTCGGGTAGTGTTGTTGCAGATTTGGAAGTCATATTTAATAAAACTAAATCTACTGCAACTGTTGAGCAAATAAAGGCACTAATACTTCTAGCAAGAGAAACTAAGACAGCTCCCTTCACTATCCTGGATGTAGCAGTTTCTGAAAGAGGTATTAATGATGACGATGATGGATTAGAAATATGGATTATTATCTTGATTGTTTGTCTGGGCGTCGCGTTTATTGTCTTAGTTGTGGCTTCGTTGCTGGTAAGTTTTTTTCAGTACATGAACATTCATGAAACATTTGAAACACATATTTATGAAATATTGTAGAAATGTATCCTATAATTTCTTGTGAAAAAATTTCTAATTCCTAAGAGTAGCGGAGAAAAAATTTTTAAGAGTAGCGGAGAGTATATACAAAGAAAATTGCTGACGCGCCAAGCGTCGAGGCAAATGTTCTATTTTACCTTTATAAATAGCGTACTCTTTTAACTGTAAGAGAAATTTAATTACTGAAAAATTGCTGGTAAGCATTCTAAGAACAGCACGAACTGTACATATTCACCCAAAAGACGCCCCCCCCCCTCCCCTTGAGATTTAGAGGACACTTATTTAAGCAAATGCGCAGATTGTAAATTTTGCAATTTATGAAACGTCCAACATCATATCTTGCCTAATGCAAATTTTTAGATCTATTTAATAAGTTGAAATGTGTAATTTTTATGTTTGTACAAGAGATTTTACTTTTACTTATTTACTAACCTATGTAAATGGGGATGTTAAAAAACATAACAGAACTCTGAACTCATTTTCTTCTGTCAAAGTTCCCTCTTCAAAGTCCGAAGCATTTTGACTTACTTTATCGTTTCTAATAGAGAGCTTAAGCAATGGACGTTTTTGTCAACACGGACGGCAGCCGGAACTAGGTTGCGTCGTTATAGATGGTGAATGATGGCGTCAGCCGTTCTTGTTTGAAATCGTGAACGTGAAAGTTGACTGATTTCAAACAAGAACGGCTGACGCCATCATTCGCCAATCTATAATGACGCAACTTATTTCTGGCTGCCGCCCGTGTTGACAAAAACGTCGCTTGCTTAAACTCTCTAATGTCTTGCATTCATGAACCACCTCACCACCCTTGTTTTTCGCAGTGCTGCAAACTCACAAGTGTGCGTGTTTCCAGCAAAATTGGCTTGTAGTTTATTTAACCTACCCTTTGACGTACCTCAACAAAACAATATTTGATGGAGTAAGGTGCATGTACAGATTGCGTTGCCCACCAGTAGTAGTGGCATAAATATGTTAAACACGTTTTCACCCTAAACAGTTCGAGGTAAAAAAGTTTTGCTGGAAAAAACATATTCAGGTAATTTTGTGAAAACACCACGTAAATTTATTGTGAAGCTTTCGGTGGGTAAACGGGACCAACCTTGGTCGATCAGTGCTATAGATGCATTTACTCCCTTCAAATAGAGTTCGCCACATACCCATACGAACAGCAGCTGTGATTAACTGATCGAGACAGTAAAACTATCATGGAATTAACTTATGTGCTAAAGAACGAATTATAAACACAGATCACTATATTGCTCTTGAAAGCCAGTCACAAAATGTGTTCATATTAGGCATGTCTTCAGATACTAAAAGTGAGAGCATCATTATGTATAGCGCTAGTAATCTGTTATAAGCCCTGATGAAAATCCAAGTTTACAAATGAAAAGCTTGCAAATCGAGCTAATCAATATTGGTACGTGTCAATATTGCTAATCAATATTGGTACGTGATTCCACAAAGTTAAATAATATTAATCTATCCATCATGCTTTTTGAATTACAAGGCTTTGCAAGAAACTTTGCAGACTCATCTAAGATTTGTTTTTTTTCCAGATTCTTCTGAACATGCGCAAATCAAAAGCGCTTGCGCGTCAGAACTACAATTTCGAAAATGGAGGAAACAACTTTGTCCTGGATTATGATCTTTATTCGTACGATGGTTCACAAGCGTATTCAAAACCAGTGTCAACAAATGACGTTGGGGTAAGAAATCATAAATAACTTGTTTATTTTTATAGTATAAACAATGACTGTGGTTTAAAGAAGTGTTTTTTACTTTCTAATTTAAATGAGAGATACAGCTGTACACTAGATGCATTACTGTTAAACTCAGAATTATAAATTAGAAGTCTATTAGATTGCAATTTAATTTGAAGACAAATAAAAGGCACTATGCGAGCAGGGCCTTATTTTCTTTTGTTTTCTAACGCTGGGTAACAAGAAAATAAGTCTCTGCAATACTCGCATTCCACTTTGTCCAAGTACTATTTGACGCTTAACTGTTGACAAAGCGCCAAAACGCGAGCCTGCCATGTACACAAAGCAGGGTTGGTGGTATTCGTACTGGCACAGAATAATTTGCATATAACCAAGCAACGAAATGCAGAGCATTAGAGCACGCGCAATGAATTGGAAAGTTTTCTTGAATTTAGAAATTTTAAAAATTTCAATGTTTCATCATTTCTGGATGACCTGTGTAACATACCTTGGGAACAAATAAGGTTTAAAAGAAATGTAGATGAAATGTGGAAATTATGGAAAACATTTTTTGTAAGTGTTTTAGATATACATGCTCCTATGAGAAAGAAAAGATTAAGAAAAAGAAGCAATATTCCATGGGTAAACCGCAAAGTTAAGGCAAAATTATTTAAAAGAGATGCTTACAAGCGTAAAGCAATTAAGACCAATAAAAAAGAAGACTGGTTGTTATATAGGTCATCTAGAAATGCTGCAAAGATTGCCTTGCGCTGCGCTAAAAAGGATTATTATGCTAATAAATTTGCAGGTAAAAATCAAAATCCTAAACAAGCCTGGAGGACAATAAATAATTTACTTGGTCGGAATAGAAAGCGAACTACGATCAATGAAATTAAACTTTCCGAAAAAACAGTGACAACGACTGAGGAATTAGTTGAGGTTTTTAATGATTATTTCAGTAATGTTGGTCCAAAACTTGCCGAGACTATTCCCTGTGACAATAATGTGAGTTTCCGAGATTTTATTACACCGCAAACAGGTAGTGGTTTCTCGTTCAAGCCAGTAAGTGTGACGTTAGTATACAATCTATTAAGGAAATTATCTACCTCCAAAGCTACTGGAATGGATAAAATTTCAGCTAAAGTTTTGAAGACGGCAGCTCCAGCCATTGCGCCTTCTCTTACTGAGATTATCAATATGTCAATTGACTCGGATCAATTTCCTTCGGAATGGAAAAATGCAAAAGTTATTCCATCTCTTAAGAAAGGTAAGCGGACTATGTTGGATAACTATAGACCGATTTCAATCCTTCCTGTAGTAAGTAAACTTATAGAACGAATTTTATATGACCAAATTTATGAATATTTCAATCAGGAGAAACTTTTTTCAAAACAACAATTTGGATTTAGGCCCTGTCATTCTACTACTACTACATTGTTGGATTGTAGGAACGAATGGTATGCCAACATGGACTGTGGACTTTATAGCTTAGTTGTTTTTCTCGACCTGAAAAAAGCATTTGATACTGTTAATCATGAAATTATGTTAAGCAAGTTTCAAATGTATGGCTTCAAAGAGAAAGCGATAAATCTTTTGCGTTGTTATTTGACGCATCGAACACAAAGATGTCAATTGAATGATAAGCTCTCAGGGGAGAAAGAAGTCATTTGTGGCATTCCTCAGGGGAGCATTCTAGCATAAAAGCATATTGACCATATCAGCAGTAAAAGAACATCAGGTGTAGGAGCAATTATGAGGATAAAGGATTATGTTGAGCAAAGCACTCTGGTAACAGTTTATAATGCCTTAATTCAACCTTATTTTGATTATTGCTGCGAAATATGGGATACATGTAATAAAGGACTAAGTGAACGTCTACAAAACCTCCAAAATAGAGCGGCTAGAGTGATCATGAACCTGAATAATGAGCATGGTCAGTCTATCTTGGCTCGAAAATCCTTAGGTTGAGTAACTCTTGAAGAGCGCAGAGCTCAACTAAAAGCAAGGTTAATGTACAAAATAGTAAATGGTTTAGCTCCACAACGACTATGTGAGGCTTTTCGTAAAGTAAATGAAATTCATGAATATGAATTAAGAGGCTCATCGACAAAGCTTCATATTCCAAGACCGAAAACAGAGTTTTTAAAAAACAGTTTTCAATATAGTGGCTAAGATTTGGAATAAAATACCTGAAGAGATACGAAATTCGACATCCTATAACATCTTTATTAACAAACTTTCCTCCTGGACCTCAACCATAATTTAATTGTTTCCTAAGTTGTAATAACAATTTAGTTATGTAGAGATATGTCTACGCGTACGTACAACAGAGTAATTTTAGTAGTTAATACATCTAAAAATTTGTTATTATTCTTTCCATTATTATTTATAAAATGTAATAATTTTTATATGCACATCCCTTCTGGAAATCAGCTAATGTTGAGAAGATTAATGTGTTTAAATAAAGGTTTATCTATCTATCTATCTATCTATCTAAAGCAAAATACGAAAATTGCAAAGCCTTACTCTTTTCTCGCTACCACAGCTCTAGAAAACAACGGGAAATTAGGCTCTGCTCACAAGGTAATAAAAGCTTGACATTTCAACACACAAAACATTTAATCAAATTTTTGAGGGATGGCGTGCCATTGTGAATGGAAAATAGGAAATTTCCTCAAATTTTGTAACGCCGAAGATATAATAAATGAAAAGGAATATACTGTCTGAAACACGCGTGGATCATATCTCCTGTAGTTTGATGACTACGTAAACGAAATTTTAAAATGTTTTTATTTAATTTGAATGTGGGGCAATGCAATATATCATTGTTTCATATTCTCGATGATTTGAAATAAAAAGTGTTCTTAATGGCAACCATCAAGGAAGTGTATAGGGATGAGGACATTAAAGCGAGGCTAGTAAAGCTTCTAAAGGAAGGATAAGCAGATACTGATTTAGTATCACACGCTCTAAACGTGCTTCGGCAACCCCCCCCCCTTTTTTTTAATTTCGTGCAAGTTTTTTTCGGCGATGTTCGCCATGATCAGTGTGAGGCCTTATACCGCAGTAGCTGCAAATGCAATGACACTGTATAAATGGGCAATTTAACTACGATGGCTATCACAACTTATCTTAAGACGTTAAAATGGAAAAGAATGCACATATTAAACTTTATGCAAAAATTGTAACCCGGGCAGTTTTTCCTTGAAACCCGGAATTAACCTATTATTAGTAGTCGTGAATCGCGCAAACTCACCAGTGACATAGACGGTCTGGATCACGATTTATGCATAATGTCTACAGGCTTAGTCAACCTATTTTCAACGTCGTTTTAATTTTCTAGGACGTCATTGAAATCAAGCAGCAAACTTCTCATCTATGATGCAAGAATTGGTTTATTGGGAGGCAAATAGCAATGAAAATGTTTTCTTTTCTTTATGAATATTTAAGAAGGCAGAATGCATGCTAATATTGTTTGAAAAGAAAAAGTATTGTTACCGAGAACGATGGAGACAAACTGGTAAATTTCAGCTGTTGAAAGTATTTTTCAGGATACTGAATAGCTACTCTTTCAGCTGCGGAAGAAACGTACATTTTTAATGCTATATCATTTAATATTAACCATATTAATAATTATTGAACATCGTTATTGCAATTAATATTAGCGTATTTTTGCGCTCGAAAATGTAGGAATTTATTCAATAGTGTATGATACTGTAGGTATATATTATATCGTAAGACCATTTAGTACAAGGCCTCTAAGAAACTTAAGAATGAAAAACAACGACAATGTTGTAGAAAACCAAATTTAACTGAATTAAGATTTGTGATACAAAAATTGTGTGACTATTAAAGACAGTGGCAAAGTTAGTTCGATAACTTTCCCATCCTACGCAAGTATATTTTTGTGTTCATTGACGGCAAAACTATCAATTTTCCAACAAATAAATAATGACTATGATGTTAAACTGTCTTGCAAGTTCCGCATTTCCAAAATGAACTTCTCCAGTAACATTTTCAAACGCATTGAACTTTGTTGGGCAATCTTTTATATGACATTTTGTATTTTTAATTTCATCGAAAGATTTTTTGGATTAACATGCCTGACAAAATGCATTGGTTGCAAATCTTATCCAATTTAAGTGAACGAAATATTTCCGTGACGACTTAACGCTTGTCTTTGCAAAAAAATTTAGGTCGTCACAGAAATATTTTGAGCACTGAAACTGGATAAGGCTGGCTACAAATCTCACTTGTCTTGATAGTTTATTTGGTAAAGCGGCGGTCTTGATGCCTGACAAAGTTCATAGCTATTTTTTCCACCACTACGACCATTTTTGAATGTTTAGTTTCTTAGTGAATTGATTGCAAGTATATTATTTATGTAATTTATATACTAGGGTATTATTTATGTAATTTCAAGATGGTAATGCAGTAAATGCAAACACCGCATAATTATACTTTGTCTGTTAATTAATAACATGACCAGGGAATTGGCTAGGGGCATGGATCATTGGCTGTTGAAGGGAGAAAGCTCCACGAAAAATATTTTTTCTCACTTCATTTCAGGTGTAACTCTCTGCACTGTTCTTCAGGTGAATAATTTTCTGTGTTTTCCAAAACTTCACGAACTTTGCAATTTCTTCCTTCTTGTGGTAGTTGATCTTGGAACTCTTCAATCTTCGATTCTGTATCATGGGTAGAGAGATTGACACTAATTGGCAAGTGCGAAAGTATTTGGGTAAGGGAATTGACTAATAACTATGATAGCCTAGAGACTGGATTAAGCATTATCGTATATCATATTAGTGTCGATGACGAGATAATAATGAATGGTTTGAATGTCAATTTATGAAGGACGTTCTTACATCGTCTTTGGTGTGGCACCGTCTTTGCTGAATCTCGCTCTTTCTCTCTCTCTCTCTCTATCAATTCGAGATTTCGGGTTTCCTTCGGGTACTCGATCAAGTTTTCTGTGAAAGGAAACTAGATCAAATTCCTGAAGAGGAACCTCGAATTTACCACTGGTGCAAAATTTTTCTTTTATCATATGCTTAACTCGGAAGACTATAATCTACCTATGCCCAGGTAATTCTATATAGGGTGTATGAAAAAATTTAACAACTCGGAAACCGCTCTCTACTTTGCAAATCGCATCAATGCACGAAGATTTTTGTATTAAATGTTTCCATTGCTTTTTAGGCTGAAAATAGACATCAAACGCAGACACAAAGAATAATTGTATGATACGGGGTCATGGCGAAAAAGCATTCCAGTTATACATTGTTACTTAAACTGTTCTAATAATTGTGGTCTAACCCAATGCACTTGTATGGCCTTATGTTTTCATCCTGCGGGATATATGTAAGATCCGCTAGAAGAGATTGAATGCCCTAGGAGTAATAATCCCCTAGTAGGGCCATGCCAAGAAGGTGATAATCCCCTCCGACATTAACCTGAACCAAAAGGTGATAATCCGTTTGAACAGTTCCTGCGATTCGACTATGTTTATTGACAAAATAATCCCAGTCTATGGGCCTGAAGGTGACCATTGGGAGTACGCTAACCCCTGGACCATTCTATTAATTATATATATTGTTACAAACTGAACAAATACATGTAACATGAATAATACGCTATATACTATACTATGCTTGGTGTGCATAAGATTTGCAGGGTTACAATGCTCACCAATGTTTGCAATATTTGTCCCAAGTGTTCCAATGATTTCGTTTGAGATCATCAAGGGCCATCGACAGGTGAAGTGAGTGGGTGGGTAAAGAATTTTGCTTCGTTTGTGATAACCTTGTCGTTGGAACTTTGAGACAAAGTGACCTTTTTCGAGCATGCAATATCTATTGTGTCGTATTTATGAAATTCTCGCAATTTCATTGGCTGTTTGGTACCATGTCAAACCTGTGCATGTACACAAATGATGGATCGAAATATGACCTTTGATCTTTCAGACAATGTAATCCTAGTGATTTTGAACAACGCACATAATGTGATTGTGTACGTGTTACTATCACCGATCAAAGTTCCAAGCATGGCTCCATTAGGGACCGTTCATTATTTATACCTCAATCAATTTATCCCTGTGTAAACAAATCATAACTCCATTATGTTATATATAAATAATTGATTAACAAGTAGCAATGTTAGTTTGCCGTTATGCATTATGCATTGTGACGTCACAGTGATGCGTTTTATCATATCAATATCTGCACAATGAAGCAAGTTGTGCTACCATCGTTATGCTACTATCGTGGAAATAATATCGGTAGACTTTTCATTATTCCTTCCGTGCTTTACTACTGTTAATACACTTGCTACTCGTAATTAGTTCATGTAAACAGATGATACAGAAAACATAATGTTTGCACCACCTCCCTCTGTAATAATGTTGAAATAAACTTTATTATGAGCTCTTATCATCTCTTTCCAAGTTATCGTAACTTTGAAATTATTATGATTCTTAACATTGTGTGCGGAATATATTACAGCAGCATGTGCAAAAGAAGGTAGTGGTGCTATACATATGTCCTTTAGTTTGTCATGCACCGTGCAGGAACTGCTAAACTACTTTACAAGACAACTTGAAGAAGTCTGTCAAAAAATAAAAAGATAATTTCTTGGTATATTTATGAACTATTGAAACCAAGTCAATCTAGATGAGGTCTGCAGACTCGACCAACATTTTTGCTCTATCTTTTAGTTCGTGTTTGTGCTGACTTGTGCATGGTGAAGACAATGAAATTTTTGCATAATGAAGCAATCGTTCAGTAGCGTTACCTCGCCGAAACACTCAACTGCAGTATACGTTTGAAATTATTTATTATTAAATTTCAAATTTTTTGTGCACGGTGAAGCCAACTCAACATAAAATCGTTGCTTATTATAAAAGCTTGGAATTTTGCTGGATATTACGACCATGTTTGTATTGACTATGATTGAAATAAGTAGAAATCTAGTAAAACTCTATTGTACCATATAGTGGCTGTATAAGAGAATGCTTTTAAACTTAATCTTTCTACCAGTTGCCTACAAAGATTATCATTGAGAGATCTATAATTTGTTTTTTTTGCCCTGGGCTCCAAGCACTATATATAGGCTTACTCCTTGTAAACATGACTGATCTGTTAAACAAATCATTTCTTCTAGCTTTGACAAAGTAGGAGCTCTGAGAGCCTAATTTTTCATCAAATTTGGTTTCGCATACGATGGCGTTTATATAAGCATCTAAGTGCTGCAATTTCTTCACTCGCAAGATTCAAAATTATACAATATGCTATGTGTAATTAAAACTCTAGAGTATATAATAGAAACTAAACACCGAGTTCATAAAGCGCAAATTATTACCATGACGTAACAGATTTATTCTCCTTACTGAGACAAAGCTCTAAATCCTTGATCTTTTCTTCGTCTTCCTTTCCCTTTCAATAAATTTCTTTGAGCCAAGCTTCATGAACAATCGGTTCGTCTATTATGCCTCTCCGTCGAAATGCCTCTGGCTGCAATGACTGGCTTTAAACTTATAGTTTTGACACGGAATAGAAAAATTCCTGAAGACACTTGAGTGTGAATTTCAGCTTGGTATTTTAGACTATAAACCAAAAGACATTTTTACGGCCGACCTGTTATAAGTGGAAATGAATGCTTATTTCATCTCTATAAATAGAAATGAATGCTTTTTTAGTGGAAATGACTGCTTCTTTAGTGCAAACGAATGCTTATTTCTGTTATAAGTGGAAATAAATGCTTATGTTATTTTATAAGTGGAAATTAATGCTTCATTCAGGGACATATGTGTGTCGATAAGTGCATTTATCATATCACTATGGTAACTAAGTGATGAAGGTGAAGACAAAGAATAATTAGATTGACGCTCATTGGCTAAGAACGTTGTATGATAAAGAGTAACATCCTGTTTTGGTGTTGTACGTGTCATGCAAGCATTCTGCTTTTTGATAAAACTTCCAGAGACGCATGCAAAAATTTCAGCTGCGAGTGAAAGCAAGTATTTCAAAGCAGGTACAGCGGAAGTTTTTTGCTCATTCTTTCGAGCATGTTACGATACGTCTTTCTTGTGCTTGGATGCTCTCGGGTTCTGCTTGTTACTGGCGGTAAGTACTCCACAGTGCATTTTGTTATTCCCACAACAAAGAATTCTTCTAAATTTACGTGTCGAGTTCAATTGATATAAGTGCTTTTAATTAAAGTCATAGGAATTAACTACCGGTCGAACCAATTCATTTTATCCAAATTAGGACTAATCTCTTTCACAAATTAACTAGTAATTCAAACATTCACATAATAGTACGTCTGTCAGCTGCTAAATATACGCAAAGACCACTCTGCTTTCTAGTGGTATTTGTCAACCTCTGTGGAATATACGCCATGACCCCGTTCACTCGATACTTGTGGTCGTCATATATTTGAGTGATCAAGCTAGGGTAGTCATATTTAGCTATTCCTTTCACTTTCTTATGTTAAATTTATTAATCTAATTATTTAATAATCATTGTCAAGCCTATGTCAAATTGTAAAATTACATCATTTTAGTGTTGGTTAATCCGTGATAAATTTACAGGTTAGCTTAATTGTATGTACGTACTGTACAGTTCAAGAGTTTGTTCATGTGATGTTTCCAGAAAAGCAGGAAAAAAACATGACCATTTCCGGCTGAAAATTCAGTTTATCTTGCAATATCATTGAGACGTTTTAGCCATATCACGCATTGAACTAGAGGCACTCACTGAAGGAATACAGCACAATGTAGCAACTGCAAAAATAGGGCTCAAAGCTAAATTACACGAACATATTGGTATCATAGACGATTTACAGATTAAAATATACACTTTCTTCGCATTTTAAAGCAGTGGTTTTTGAACATGTTCTTGTATGTAAGGAACTTCATTTATTTGAATAACATAACAGTTTGAAGAACTCTTTGTCTTCAAGTATAATATATTATTGTTGACAGTCAGTCTTCATGTACGTTACATTTCTCAACTCAGAAACGTCCCTATTTTCAAACGTATGTATGTGTGCCTTCAAGAAAAGAAAAGAGCATTATTTCAGTAGAAACTGTAAATCCTAATCTCAATCTTTTTTAAAATAGTACTATAGTCAGTCAGACGCTCATGCTTCAGTAGCGGCTTCTCCACAGGAATCGGGAACTAGTCACGTATGAAGCCATGACAACCGGTCTTGTTATGCTGTCAAAACTCTCATAAACAGTTTAAAAACAATTGATTTTTATAAATTCAATTACTAAAAAATGCATTAAAACAAGCAGTTGCTATGGTTATTTAACAGAGAGATTAAACAAAAAAAATCACCCCATGATTCCACCTAAATGAAACACAGGAAAAGTATAGAGCTGCAAGAAAACATTACGGTTGTTCAAGGTCAGCCAGTGCGAGATACAAGATTCATTTTCCATGTCTATACGACATGTAGACAAGCATCATATCTACGCGTGGTGCATGCAATTATAAGACAATTGTATTTATTTTGCTTTGCCTGTACAAAAGCCGCGTCACCACAAATGTTTAACATGCCAATAACTGCGGGGCCTAAAATAATATAAGGTAGAAAAAGTTTCTAGAAGTGCAGTACTCTATAATCTATACGGATTGTTGATCTTATAATCGGTTCAGCAGCTTTAAATAATGCTGACTTTTCAATTACTGCTGTCATAACTTCTTTCTTCGTTAGAACAAAATATTAAAAGAATGCGAAGAGTCTCAATTTACTTGTCCAATGTTGAAAGCTCTCCTGCCAGTTCTTATCGCATGAATAATTAGCTTTTAAACTACCATTGTATAATGAAAATTGGCTGGCCAGTGTTTATGCCGCAACTACGCAATATTGCTCGATATAATAAACGTACATACAGTATAGTTCACTGAGGTATGTTTAGAGTATTTTCGTAAGCCGTGATTGCTTGGTACGGTAATATCAGGTCGTCTGAAACGAGAAATGCTTGATCTTGGCGCGGAGAAAAAGTTAAGGCAAAACTACAAAAACAGTTTAACATAGCTATAATCGTACACTGGGCCTAGACTTGTTTATAAAATTGAACTTTAGTATATTACATGCATCACGCATTAAAAAACTAAAAAGCATCTACACAGCCTTGCTTAGACACCTAGATCGTCTAATCTCAAATGATACTCTATTGTACAATGCTGAACCATTGTAAGTCAAAGTTTTCCGTCTAACTGTCAGTTTAGCTCGTGGTATCCACAAATCATTGCCCACTGCTGAGCCTCTTGTCACTCGATTCGTTACCAACATTACACGTAATGTTAGTGTTAATTACAGATCGAAAAGAAAAAATTTGTGTCTTATAAAGATCCTCAGAACGCGCAGCGTCCGAGCGCTTTTCATGAGATATATCCCGAATTTAAGATACTTAACTAACTTCATTTAAATTTTTGAGGAGGTTTTCTAACAAAGTCGTTTAGCTTTAAACAATTTAAGTCGAGATTCGCTGAGATTCTCTTCTTTGAGATTCAAATTTCTTTAATTAATTATTCCTTAAAATTTATCTGAAATAAATACCTCGGAAGATAAAAAAAAACCCGACTCAAAAATAACTTCACGTAGAGACTTAATTTGCAACTTTGTCGATCTGTTGTTTGCAATCTGCGACTCGATTGTTCAAAAAAGAGTAAAAATTCGATATTTATTAGAGGATTATACATAGTAAAAAAATAAGATATCGAAAGGAACGTGATATAGATTTGTGTAAACAAACTGTAATGTATATGAAACGTGAAGACATGTGAATGTATTAAATTCCTTGCATGTTGCATGCTCATTATAAACATATCAAAGAATCATCTTGTGGGAACACCACGTAAATAAGAAATGATACAATACCACTTTTGTCTATGAGTACTTGTTGTTAAATTCTGCAATACTATCGTAAGTGTAAGAGCCACACTTGTCATGGAATTATACAATTTGTTATTTTGACCATGCGAATCCGGTAGCCTGTAAACAGGGTCTTGTTCACGATCCGCGAATTAGGCTGACTCACGTGCTTTCAAGTAGAGAAACAGACTAGAATTTTCCAAAAAAAATTAATGGATCTACATTAAAAGGGCGAGAGACAAAGGTTGTTTGTGGTTAATATATAAGATGCTTGCTCAGCTATACGGCAATTTGCTTAGACTTGCCATTGAATAAAATGTTCTCTCTTTGTGTTTTATGTATTTAAACGTTTTGTTTCTTAAAGAATTATAAGAGAATTTTAATTAACCTAATTGGCGAAACACGGCAAACGACTACGGCAAACGACTAACATCGGCACGAATTCCTTTGCGATAAGACGTTGCATTAAAAGAAACAAAATGCTTCATCGTAACATTTTGTTTGACCACAGAAGCTCCGATGTTGGTAATATTAAATTATTTTTCTAATCATATCAGATGACCCTGGTTTCCGGTAGCCGTCTTATTTAATGTCAGATCGAGGTCAAAACGAGCAACTTAGTCAAATCCAATGACGATTTATCGTCAACGATACAGTTTCCAGGATCATACAAAGTTTTGTAAACGGAGCATTTAACTTGAAGCTCTGCGTTCAATTGCATCGTATTGTTGGTACAATAAACCATTCCCCCTTTTAGACAAATTTTGATTATGACTTTTTATTAGCACAGCTGGAGAAAGCATCCTAAATTTTGCAAAATGGTGAAGTTTGTTTGCAAAATATTGTAAAATATGGAAAATATAGCCCTGTGAAGTTTGCAAATTCCGTATACTTTTGTATTATGCGTGAGAAAGTGTAATCACATTGCGAATACGTATACAAAATTCACAAACTTCTAAGAGCTATATTATCCATATTTTCCAATGTTTTGCAACCAAATTTCACAATTTTACTAAATTTAGGATGCTCTTTCCAACTGTGCTAATGAATATTCCCAATTCTAAGGTCTTTCTGACAGGAGAAACGTCCATTCCCGGCTAATGATTTTTCTTAATTTAAATTAAGTACACTGTACTTCAGTTAATCGTTTAGCATCAATCTGAAACAAAAGTCTCCAATAATACCGACTACACAAAATTGGTGGAAATTAGTATATGAGCCGAAAAGATAATATAATAGTGTTTGCAGCACTTACTTTGAAAAATAATAGCTGAAAAAAATTGTTGTTTTTTCCCTCTGGTGTCAAAAGGATTTCCTGCCACTCCCAACAGTATTTCCAGATCATATTTCATTTCTATCTTCCGATAAAATTGCATGTCACCGTTGCTTGTATTCACGTAATATATAGGTATAGTATGCGTCTTATTCACTTGACGTCAGCTATTCATTATTCATTCAAATGAACATCTTTTGTGTTACTGTAGCACATAATAAATATTTTTATACACAGTTAATGTGAGCCAACATCATAAGCCTCCCGTGGATATTGACATAACATACAAGGTTGCAGTAAACCATTCAAAAGTTTTATGAGTGATTATACATAACTATATATTACATTTAATTTAAACCATTCAAAGCATCATCATCATCGAGACTGGTTTCTATTTTAGAATCCCAAGTCAGCTCATCCAGCGTTCAACCAAGTCAGTTTACAACCGTGACTAAATCCCTAGTTGAACTTTTAAGTATTTCTCGTTCAACATCAACTTCTAAGGCTACTGCGTTCACTACCGTTCTACATCGTCATCAACTGCTGCTCAATCCAGAATTTCTCCCTCAACATCAAGTTTCGTTCCGTTCATCGTACCGTTCCGTCATCATCATAAGTCATCGTACCGTTCCGTTCACTACCCTGGTATTAGCAGGTTCTAGTGTATCACTATCAACTTCAGTATCACCATCAACTGTTGTTCAATCAAGTATTTCTCCTTCAACATCAAGCTCTTAGGCTACTGCGTTCACTACCGTTGGCGTGACAGTTTCCAGTGTATCACCATCAACTTCGACATCGTCATCAACTGCTATTCAATCCAGTATTTCTCTTCTAACATCAAGTTCCTAGACCATTCCGTTCACTACCCTGGGTTTAGCAGTTTCTAGTGTATCACCATCAACTTCGGTATCACCATCAACTGTTGTTCAATCAAGTATTTCTCGTTCAGCATCAAGTTCTCAGGCTACTGCGTTTACTACCGTTTGTGTAACAGTTTCCAGTGTATCACCATCAACTTCGACATCGTCATCAGCTGCTGTTCAATCCAGAATTTCTCCCTCAACATCAAGTTTCAAGACTAGTCCGCTCACTACCCTTGATGTAGCAGTTTCCATTGCATTAACATCGACTTCAATATCATCATCAACTGCTATTCAATCCAGTATTTCTATTCTAACATCAAGTTCCGAGACCATTACGCTCACTACCCTGGTATTAACAGTTTCTAGTGTATCACTATCAACTTCAGTATCAACATCAACTGTTGTTCAATCAGGTATTTCTCCTTCAACACCAACTTCTCAGGCTACTACGTTAACTACCGTTGGTGTAACAGTTTCCAGTGTATTACCATCAACTTCGACATCGTCATCAACTGCTGTTCAATCCAGCATTTCTCCCTCAACATCAAGTTTCGAGACCAGTCCGGTCACTACCCTTGATGTAGCAGTTTCCACTGTATCAACATCGACTTCAATATCATCATCAATTGCTCTTCAATCCAGTATTTCTCTCCTAACCTCAAGTTCCGAGACCATTCCGCTCACTACCCTGGTATTAGCAGTTTCTAGTGTATCACCATCAATTTCGGTATCACCATCCACTGTTGTTCAATCAAGTATTTCTCCTTCAACATCAAGTTCTGAAGCTACTGCGTTCACTGCCGCTGGTGTAACAGTTTCCAGTGTATCACCATCAACTTGGGCATCATCATCATCAACTGCTGTTCAATCCAGTATTTCGCCTTCAACATCTAGTTCTGCTACCCATTCTTCTACGACGTCTTTAGTTCCTACAACTCCTGTGAGAACTCCAAATTCAGAAGCAGCAGTTTTTGCACTTGTTGTGAGAATTGAGAGAGTTTTTACAGCTGATCTAGCAAACCGTAACAGCCAAGAATTTAAGAGTTTATCAAACGAGTTTATCGTTTTTTTGACTCCGTTTTACCAACGCCTTCCAGGATTTATCAGAGTCGTCGTTATTTCATTTTCTTTGGGTAGTGTTGTTGCAGATTGTGATGTCATATTTAATAAATTGGAATCTACTGCAACTGTTGAACAAATAAAGGCGCCAATACTTCAAGCAAGTGAAAATATGACAGCTCCCTTCACTATCCTGAATGTAACTGCTGTTCAATCCAGTATTTCTCCTTCAACATCGAGTCCTGTGACCCATTCATGTACAACACCTTCAGTCCCCACAGCTCATGTGAGAATTGCAAATTCAGAAGCAGTAGTTTTTTTGCTTGTTCTGAGAATTGATAGAGTTTTTACGCCTGATCTAGCAAACCGTAAAAGCCAAGAATTTAACAGTTTATCAAACGAGTCTATCGTTTTTTTTACTTGTCTTTACCAACACTTTCCAGGATTTATCAGAGTCGACGTTATTTCGTTTTCTTCGGGTAGTGTTGTTGCAGATTTGGAAGTCATATTTAATAAAACTAAATCTACTGCAACTGTTGAGCAAATAAAGGCACTAATACTTCAAGCAAGAGAAACTAAGACAGCTCCCTTCACTATCCTGGATGTAACAGTTTCTGAAAGAGATATTAATGATGACGATGATGGATTAGAAATATGGATTAATTTCTTGATTGTTTGTCTGGGCGTCGCGTTTATTGTCTTAGTTGTGGTTTCGTTGCTGGTAAGTTTTTTTCAGTACATGAACATTTATGAAACATTTGAAGCACATATTTATGAAATATTGTAGAAATGTATCCTATAATTTCTTGTGAAAAAATTTCTAATTCCTAAGAGTAGCGGAGAAAAAATTTTTAAGAGTAGCGGAGAGTATATACAAAGAAAATTGCTGACGCGCCAAGCGTCGAGGCAAATGTTCTATTTTACCTTTATAAATAGCGTACTCTTTTAACTGTAAGAGAAATTTAATTACTGAAAATTTGCTGGTAAGCATTCTAAGAACAGCACGAACTGTACATATTCACCCAAAAGACGCCCCCCCCCCCCCTCCCCTTGAGATTTAGAGGACACTTATTTAAGCAAATGCGCAGATTGTAAATTTTGCAATTTACGAAACGTCCAACATCATATCTTGCCTAATGCAAATTTTTAGATTTATTTAATAAGTTGAAATGTGTAATTTTTATGTTTGTACAAGAGATTTTACTTTTACTTATTTACTAACCTATGTAAATGAAGATGTTAAAAAACATAACAGAACTCTGAACTCATTTTCTTCTGTCAAAGTTCCCTCTTCAAAGTCCGAAGCATTTTGACTTACTTCATCGTTTCTAATAGAGAGCTTAAGCAATGGACGTTTTTGTCAACACGGACGGCAGCCGGAACTAGGTTGCGTCGTTATAGATGGCGAATGATGGCGTCAGCCGTTCTTGTTTGAGATCGTGAACGTGAAAGTTGACTGACTGCCGTTACTGATTTCAAACAAGAAAGGCTGACGCCATCATTCGCCAATCTATAATGACGCAACTTATTTCTGGCTGCCGTCCGTGTTGACAAAAACGTCGCTTGCTTAAACTCTCTAATGTCTTGCATTCATGAACCACCTCACCACCCTTGTTTTTCGCAGTGCTGCAAACTCACAAGTGTGCGTGTTTCCAGCAAAATTGGCTTGTAGTTTATTTAACCTACCCTTTGACGTACCTCAACAAAACAATATTTGATGGAGTAAGGTGCATGTACAGATTGCGTTGGCCACCAGTAGTAGTGGCATAAATATGTTAAACACGTTTTCACCCTAAACAGTTCGAGGTAAAAAAGTTTTGCTGGAAAAAACATATTCAGGTAATTTTGTGAAAACACCACGTAAATTTATTGCGAAGCTTTCGGTGGGTAAACGGGATCCAGCCTTGGTCGACCAGTGCTATAGATGCATTTACTCCCTTCAAATAGGGTTCGCCACATGCCCATACGAACAGCAGCTGTGATTAACTGATCGAGACAGTAAAACTATCATGGAATTAACTTATGTGTCTAAAGAACGAATTATAAACACAGATCACTATATTGCTCTTGAAAGCCAGTCACAAAATGTGTTCATATATATTAGGTATGTCTTCAGTTACTAAAAGTGAGAGCATCATTATGTATAGCGCTAGTAATCTGTTATAAGCCCGGATGAAAATCCAAGTTTACAAATGAAAAGCTTGCAAATCGAGCTAATCAATATTGGTACTATCATGCTTTTTGAATTACAAGGCTTTACAAGAAACTTGGCAGACTCATCTAAGATTTGTTTTTTTTCAGATTCTTCTGAACATGCGCAAATCAAAAGCGCTTGCGCGTCAGAACTATAATTTCGAAAATGGAGGAAACAACTTTGTCCTGGATTATGATCTTTATTCGTACGATGGTTCACAAGCGTATTCAAAACCAATGTCAACAAATGACGTTGGGGTAAGAAATCATAAATAACTTGACAAATGTTTATTTTTATGGTATAAACAATGACTGTGGTTTGCAGAAGTGTTTTTTACTTTCTAATTCAAATGAGAGATACAGCTGTATACTAGATGCATTACTGTTAAACTCAGAATTATAAATTAGAAGTCTATTAGATTGCAATTTAATTTGAAGACAAATAAAAGGCACTATGCGAGCAGGGCCTTATTTTCTTTTGTTTTCTAACGCTGGGTAACAAGAAAATAAGTCTCTGCAATACTCGCATTCCACTTCGTCCAAGTACTATTTGACGCTTAACTGTTGACAAAGCGCCAAAACGCGAGCCTGCCATGTACACAAAGCAGGGTTGGTGGTATTCGTACTGGCACAAAATAATTTGCATATAACCAAGCAACGAAATGCAGAGCATTAGAGCACGCGCAATGAAAGCAAAATACGAGAATTGCAAAGCCTTACTCTTTTCTCGCTACCACAGCTCTAGAAAACAACGGGAAATTAGGCTCTGCTCACAAGGTAATAAAAGCTTGACATTTCAGCACACAAAACATTTAATCAAATTTTTGAGGGATGGCGTGCCATTGTGAATGGAAAATAGGAAATTTCCTCAAATTTTGTAACGCTGAAGATATAATAAATGAAAAGGAATATACTGTCTGAAACACGCGTGGATCATATCTCCTGTAGTTTGATGAATACGTAAACGAAATTTTAAAATGTTTTTATTTAATTTGAATGTGGGGCAATGCAATATATCATTGTTTCATATTCTCGATGATTTGAAATAAAAAGTGTTCATAATGGCAACCATCAAGGAAGTGTATAGGGCATAGAAATAATAGATATAGAATGCGTGCTTGGTAACCTAGCCGGTACCCAAATTGAAAAAAAAATTGCCCTTATAAATCCGCCATGTTGGATTTGTCCGAGGAGCGGTCTATGCGAATTACAGTGGGGCGAGTTTAATTTGCCCTTATAAATCGGCCATTTTGAATTTTAATGTGGCGTCATTTGTTTACCTGAAAATAGATAGGAGCGCGCATTCTATATCTTTTATTTCTATGGTATAGGGATGAGGACATTAAAGCGAGGCTAGTAAGGCTTCTAAAGGAAGGATAAGCAGATACTGATTTAGTATCACACGCTCTAAACGTGCTTCGGCAACCCCCCCCCCCCCTTTTTTTTAATTTCGTGCAAGTTTTTTTCGGCGATGTTCGCCATGATCAGTGTGAGGCCTTATACCGCAGTAGCTGCAAATGCAATGACACTGTATAAATGGGCAATTTAACTACGATGGCTATCACAACTTATCTTAAGGCGTTAAAATGGAAAAGAATGCACATATTAAACTTTATGCAAAAATTGTAACCCGGGCAGTTTTTCCTTGAAACCCGGAATTAACCTATTATTAGTAGTCGTGAATCGCGCAAACTCACCAGTGACATAGACGGTCTGGATCACGATTTATGCATAATGTCTACAGGCTTAGTCAACCTATTTTCAACGTCGTTTTAATTTTCTAGGACGTCATTGAAATCAAGCAGCAAACTTCTCATCTACGATGCAAGAATTGGTTTATTGGGAGGCAAATAGCAATGAAAATGTTTTCTTTTCTTTATGAATATTTAAGAAGGCAGAATGCATGCTAATATTGTTTGAAAAGAAAAAGTATTGTTACCGAGAACGATGGAGACAAACTGGTAAATTTCAGCTGTTGAAAGTATTTTTCAGGATACTGAATAGCTACTCTTTCAGCTGCGGAAGAAACGTACATTTTTAATGCTTTTTCCCTTAATATTAACCATATTAATAATTATTGAACATCGTTATTGCAATTAATATTAGCGTATTTTTGCGCTCGAAAATGTAGGAATTTATTCAATAGTGTATGATACTGTAGGTATATATTATATCGTAAGACCATTTAGTACAAGACCTCTAAGAAACTTAAGAATGAAAAACAACGACAATGTTGTAGAAAACCAAATTTAACTGAATTAAGATTTGTGATACAAAAATTGTGTGACTATCAAAGACAGTGGCAAAGTTTTTTCGATAACTTTCCCATCCTACGCAAGTATATTTTTGTGTTCATTGACGGCAAAACTATCAATTTTCCAACAAATAAATCACTATGATGTTAAACTGTCTTGCACGTTCCGCATTTCCAAAATGAACTTCTGCAGTAACATTTTCAAACGCATTGAACTTTGTTGGGCAATCTTTTATATGACATTTTGTATTTTTAATTTCATCGAAAGATTTTTTGGATTAACATGCCTGACAAAATGCATTGGTTGCGAATCTTATCCAATTTAAGTGAACGAAATATTTCCGTGACGACTTAACGCTTGTCTTTGCAAAAAAATTTAGGTCGTCACAGAAATATTTTGAGCACTGAAACTGGATAAGGCTGGCTACAAATCTCACTTGTCTCGATAGTTTATTTGGTAAAGCGGCGGTCTTGATGCCTGACAAAGTTCATAGCTATTTTTTCCACCACTACGACCATTTTTGAATGTTTAGTTTCTTAGTGAATTGATTGCAAGTATATTATTTATGTAATTTATATACTAGGGTATTATTTATGTAATTTCAAGATGGTAATGCAGTAAATGCAAACACCGCATAATTATACTTTGTCTGTTAATTAATAACATGACAGGGAATTGGCCAGGGGCATGGATCATTGGCTGTTGAAGGGAGAAAGCTCCACGAAAAATATTTTCGCAGTTCATTTCAGTTGTAACTCTCTGCACTGTTCTTCAGGTGAATAATTTTCTGTGTTTTCCAAAACTTCACGAACTTTGCAATTTCTTCCTTCTTGTGGTAATTGATCTTGGAACTCTTCAATCTTCGATTCTGTATCATGGGTAGAGAGATTGACACTAATTGGCAAGTGCGAAAGTATTTGGGTAAGGGGATTGACTAATAACTATGATAGCCTAGAGACTGGATTAAGCATTATCGTATATCATATTAGTGTCGATGACAAGATAATAATGAATGGTTTGAATGTCAATTTATGAAGGACGTTCTTACATCGTCTTTGGTGTGGCACCGTCTTTGCTGAATCTCGCTCTTTCTTTCTCTCTCTCTCTCTATCAATTCGAGATTTCGGGTTTCCTTCGGGTACTCGATCAAGTTTTCTGTGAAAGGAAACTAGATCAAATTCCTGAAGAGGAACCTCGAATTTACCACTGGTGCTAAATTTTTCTTTTATCATATGCTTAACTCGGAAGACTATAATCTACCTATGCCCAGGTAATTCTATATAGGGTGTATGAAAAAATTTAACAACTCGGAAACCGCTCTCTACTTTGCAAATCGCATCAATGCACGAAGACTTTTGTATTAAATGTTTCCATTGTTTTTTAGGCTGAAAATAGATATCAAACGCAGACACAAAGAATAATTGTATGATACGGGGTCATGGCGATAAAGCACTCCAGTTATACATTGTTACTTAAACTGTTCTAATAATTGTGGTCTAACCCAATGCACTTGTATGGCCTTATGTTTTCATCCTGCGGGATATACGTAAGATCCGCTAGAAGAGATTGAATGCCCTAGGAGTAATAATCCCCTAGTAGGGCCATGCCAAGAAGGTGATAATCCCCTCCGACATTAACCTGAAACAAAAGGTGATAATCCGTTTGAACAGTTCCTGCGATTCGACTATGATTATTGACAAAATAATCCGAGTCTATGGGCCTGAAGGTGACCATTGGGAGTACGCTAACCCCTTGACCATTCTATTAATTATATATATTGTTAAAAACTGAACAAATACATGTAACATGAATACGCTATATACTATACTATGCTTGGTGTGCATAAAATTTGCAGGGTTACAATGCTCACCAATGTTTGCAATATTTGTCCCAAGTGTTCCAATGATTTCGTTTGAGATCATCAAGGGCCATCGACAGGTGAAGTGAGTGGGTGGGTAAAGAATTTTGCTTCGTTTGTGATAACCTTGTCGTTGGAACTTTGAGACAAAGTGTACACAAATGATGGATCGAAATATGACCTTTGATCTTTCACACAATGTAATCCAAGTGATTTTGAACAGCGCACATAATGTGATTGGGTACGTGTTATTATCACCGGTCAAAGTTCCAAGCATTGCTCCATTAGGGACCGTTCATTATTTATACCTCAATCAATTTATCCCTGTGTAAACAAATCATAACTCCATTATGTTATATATAAATGATTGATTAACAAGTAGCAATGTTAGTTTGCCGTTATGCATTATGCATTGTGACGTCACAGTGATGCGTTTTTGCATATCAATATCTGCACAATGAAGCAAGTTGTGAAAGTTTGGAAGAAATTTTATTAGATTTTTAGAATGTTCTGTATGCTACCATAATAATTGTGACCCTCTTTGGGAAAACATACGTTAACGCTTTGAAAAAAACGCTGTAGAAACCGTTTTCAAACCGTTTATTAGCCGTGATAACGGGAAGCGCAAACCGTGATCGAGATTAGGATGACCGTGATAACAGTTAAAATAAGTGTGAAAACACTTTGGTCTGTGCGTGATAACACTTTTATCTGTGCGTGATAACACTTTGACCTATCCGTGAACACGCTTTGAGCTATCCGTGATTTTTTATCTAAGCGTGAGAACTAATTCCCCCATTTTGCTTTAATCCATTTTGTTTGCCAGATAATACGGTTCAACTTAAACCGCTTACCGGATAATCTAATCGTCAGAGTTGCACGGATCAAATGGCATTCCGCTAATTCGAGCAATAGGTTTATTCATACATTTACTGTAAAAGTCTTGCTACGGTATGGCGATACGCATAAAATACTTGCTTGCTTTATACGTGACATGTTAAGTGACAAATTGTCCCTGGTAAACAAAATTAAAGATTCGAAAATCAAACGCTGTGCTCGAAGATCTGCTTAAACTGCGCGCCGTGAAAATACATGTACATTCAAATTATTTATATTGCTAAACATGTATGTTTGCTGATTTACAAAAATTGTAGGATTATGGATTTAACTGCATTTAACTATAGTTGTATTGAGGACCGTAATACATTGAGCCGTGTTAAACCATGCATGTATACAAAGTTGTATACATATCGGTGGTAGTCCTACAATATCTAGCTAAAATTAAACAATATAAAGCTGATATAAACACAAAGCCTCTACAAAGAAGGTATACATTGTTATTCTGGCCTTACAACTGAAATGAATCCCAACTGTTCGCAGGATACTGCTTATAGACAACTTTACGCCAACTGTGTATATGTAGCCAAATAATATAAAAATATTTCTGCTTCTATAATAATAATAATAATAATTTATTCATTTAAATATAGCGCATATAGTTTACGTTAAATACTCAAAGCGCTGTACATGTAAAAACCTATACTAAACGGTAAGTAGTATTATGACTCTAATATAGTAGATAACGTTAAAATATACACTAATGAATATATCTACAATAAGAATAGTAAAATACCAAATGTCCTTAAACTGTCTATTAAAGGCTATACACGTCGTATCTGTCTATATGCATTAAGTGAAGTCATGATTTCTCGCTTATACACGTAGCTGATTTCAAAACAAAAAAGCCTAGACTTCCAACTAATATAACCAAGCTCTTACGCGCCGCGCTTCAGACATTGTTCCAAATAATAAACAAACAAACATTATCATATCATTACCAATAGCTAGATATTAAACGCACCTCTGATCTTTTACAACATATATGCATGGCATTCGTGGTATTTAGACTGGATTTCAGCATTACGCTGCCACCATCTTGGTCAATATATCGTTACCAGAATGAATATTCATAAATAGATAAGACATTTTCGAAAAAATAGTATCACTTGCAGGCATATTTTATTACTTCAATACCAAATGACTGGTAATGGTTTTTTGACATTCGATCATTCGCAAGCGGCTTATTTGATTGTCATTTTGTTTGCCATATTTCCTGCTTACTGTGACTGCCTCTTTGGACAGACTGCCTGTTGCTAATTGCACTGACATATAGATCCACGCATACTGGCCTGAAAATAGTATTTGAGGTTGCTCTCTCAACTTTTCAATAAAATCGAATGCTGCATAGTTTAAAATAAATATCTGAACAATAATATTTATTATTTGGAGTAATCAAATAAGCGGATTTGAATCGAGGAAGATGTCAAGTATCTAATTATGGTTAAAGACTAAAATCAGCTTTAAACTGGAATAACTTCTAAAAAAGCACGGTGACAAATTACATTGGTCAATTTAATTCCCTAATGGAAGTAGATTTCAACTGATTTTCAACCAGTTCTCCATAGTGAATGAAATATCTGCGACTTCGACCAGCAATATTTATCTCATTCGTATTTACTCAAATTTCCTTCTATATAATTTTACAAAAACTGTGGCATCCAAAACTAATAAGCTGTCGATTAAATAATTAGCAGGCTAGGTCTGTGTTTACAGCTTAGCAAACTCGCAAAAAGTTTTCGTTACTCGGACAATTATTTTTTTCCGTTTGGAAAGGAAATAGCGCGATTTGAATGTGTGGAGGAGATTGCAACTTAAAGATAAGTAACAGCTGTAGACTTGTAACTGTCTCTGATATAATCAGCGGAACATATAGACCATTCCGAAGGAAGGCTTATATAGCGATCTGGCTTCGTCTTAAAGAACACTACAAAAAGTAGCCTGCGTGCAGACCCTAACCACGTTTCGTGATTATTAGGGTCTGCACGCAGGCTAAGGAAAAAACGTTGGGGATCGAATCAGTACTAAAAGTATAAGTGTGTAGAGAGTACTGTAAAACATAATAAGTCTTATCTTTATCCATGAAACAGGTGTAAATGAACAGAACTATGTCAACTTAAGCTTCTTATTTCTGGTTGAGTTGGATTCGTAAAAATCACTAACGCACGGCTTATACTTTATTACAGTATGTACTGTTTACTAACTGTTTAACTGGCCAGCGGCATACTGTCGATATGATGTTGTCGAGTATACTAATATAATAGTAAAATATCCAAAAGAAAACAAAACAATAATACGGGTTATTTGTAGTGGCCTTGTAAGTAAAGGTTGCATGCACATTAAGCAGATACTTGAATTTAAATTGCTGGCAGTTTAAGTGGATTAATTTTTCCTTAAGAGTTATTTGACACGCACGTGCACGCAATCATGCACAACACCATTATCGAATATATATAGAACGGCGAATAGATAGCAAAATAGCTACAGTAGACTGGTTCTGAAACGTTCGTTGGTTGTCTAGTCATCTTGCATCGAGCGCTCCCTTTGTTATTTGGGTCTTTAAACATGTTCTTACATCCGAATCGAATACACATGAACACTTTGGCGATCATGGTAGCAAAACTGTACAATTACTTAGGTAAATTTTTACTGTGTTCTTATTAATGAATGATTTGATCATGCACTAGCCGGTACTGAAGTTTAATTTTAGAACTCTACTAATTTAAAAATCATTTGAGGACAAATATGAAACTTTAGCGTGCGTCAAGCAGAATCCATGCATAAACCCATTAACTGTAAACCGAAATACCTGTATGTATTAATTCGTGTATGTTTCGTAATACATTCCTGACTGCTAGCTTAGGAGTTTGTGCGAACGGGATCTTGAATATTTCCTATGAAGTATGTGATGTAGCTGGTTTATAGTTGAACATATATTGCACTATACAAAATTTCTGTTTTATGTGATGGTTTATTTTGGCCAACAAAAGAACACTGTTTAGCAATTAAAGAACATGCAGGCGACATCACAGACACAAGTATAAAGACATCGCAAGGTAATTGAAAGATTTCCAGTTATAACTTATGCATAATCGTAAATATATATAAACAGTTCAGAAAGATTATAATGAAAGAGTTGTATTCAGTGGCTTTAAATGCAGCCATATATACATACTGATTTAAAGGGCAAATACAGTATATATTTCACTACCTAAACAATACAAATAGAGTTGCGATTTGACGTTTCCAGCCAAGGCCCGAGCCGGAAGATATTAATAGTAGAAATTAGCTACTACACACAGATATGCGTAGTTGCGCTATTTGTGCGGTATATCTATATTTTTCTATATTTTTGCGCGGTATATCTATATTTTTGACTCATCTATATTTTTACGCATATAAATCATATTAGAAAGATGTAAACATAAAAAATTGTAATTGGGAAGCAGAATTCCATGTATGATGCACTTACACAAAGACATTGCGTGAATGGAGCATTGATAAAGATCTTAGACAGTAAAACTTCATCATCTAATCAGAAATCCAGTCAAAATTAATCACATATGCACGGACGGAAACACTCTGCTCGACTTGGTTGGGTAGAAAGTTGCGGGGTTAATCCTAATCCCTGAAGGCGTGAATCAAAAATTCTGAAACCAGGAATAACATTCATCTGTGAAAACGGATGGTTCTATCTGTGAAAACGGGCAGTTCATCGCGTGAAAACACTTTAACCAAAGTGTGAAAAAAAATTATGGTACCGTGTTCACACTTTGGAAGGCCGTGATAACTCCTTGAGCAAACCGTGCCGTGTCCGTTTCGAATCCGTTCTTTTTCTCATTTTCACGCTAAACCGTTAACGTATGTTTTCCCAAAGAGGGTCACATATTGTTTTTGATGTTTTTAAATTTCGATGCATAAGGGCCTGGGTATTATATCTTAAGGGACATAAAAGTTCCTGTACTGCCCCCCCCCCCCCCCCCACAAACAATAAAGAAACAAAAAAATTTAGATTAAAATTGGTGATTATGTTAGGGCACAAAAAATTCAGAATAGAAGATTTCTTTTAGATTTTGCTAAAAAAACAAATAGTTTCTGAAATTTAGCTGCTTGAATCCTCAACAGGCCCTTCTCAATCAAGCAATAGGCGTTTATACTGTAATACACATGCACGTGAACTTTAGAGCTTTTATTTTTGAAATGCCCAAACAGAATGTCGTTTACGGTTTTTTAATTTCCAACCTTGCTAACACAAACAAGGGAATTTTTGTTTAACCAAATACCTTTTTAGAGCGATAATTCGCCCGTAGCGGCTACGAGATGGAACAGATGGCCGAGCTTTGTTCGGCGCAGAGGAGATAAATAGATCCCAACTAGCTCATCAGTTATTCTGTTCGAAAATTTCACTGACGAGTGTTTTGTGTACGTTCAAAAAGTGTGCAATGATACACGACTTCGATACATAGAACAGATGAGCCTGGAATTTGTTACTTTCTTGCAATCAACAATAAGCCCCTTTATTGTAGAGCGTACGAGTCGAATGAAACGAAAGGAGGTAAGCACATAGCGTAATATATCGTGGAGATCAATGGCATGTTGATTACTTTATTCAATAATAATAAAACTAGCATTATTTATGCATTTTTACATGCATCTACTGAATATATGGTGCGTGAATCAACTTTTTAGTTATTGATTATGCCATTTTGATACGAAACTTAAAACCTTAGTTTATCTTTAACTTGTTTTGGTATGACGGTCATCGATCGTATCAGGGAGGAGGAAAGCGAAAATGATGTCTTAAAGGGATGCTATGTATTTTGGTGCAATAATGTCCAAGGAATAACACTATGCTGTTGCATTTATATGCACAGTCAGACATAAACAAAGCAAATTCAAACCAAAAATAGATTAAATTATTGTGGATTTTGGGGGAAAGGACATATTTCCAATTTCCTCCAAGGGGGGTGGGGGGACTTTTTCTGGAATAATGTTATACATGACTGTGGTATGCATTATGTTCACATCTTAGTCATGGAATTATTAGATTATATGAAGGAAATCATCCAATAAATAGTACAATCAATTGCAAATGAAAGTGAAAATAAGGATGCAATTGATGAATTAAAGACGTAAAAGAGGGAAGCTATGGAGCCTGCTAAACGTCGAATAAAACAACCTTGCTAACCCAAATTGAAACTTAATTTAAGACTTTAATAGATATAACCAATCATAAGCAACGTACTTAATATTAGTCTGGCAATATTTTATAATTTCATTAGTAAGACAAAAACAGCGTACGCCTGAAACCAAGAAATCTTTCAAACTGTAGTTTATGCTACCATCGTGGAAATAATATCGGTAGACTTTTCATTATTCCTTCCGTGCTTTACTATTGTTAATAATATACAAGGAAATGTTTCTGGGCTGTGATTGGTTGATTCGAGTGCAGTTAATCCCAAACATCACCCAGAACAGTGCAAAAATCTGTAACACAGTGCAAAAATCTGTAATAAGCTCTTTGAGCGATGGGATTTACTCGCTAAAAAACCAAAAATATGGCGGCCGAATTTTCACGTTTGCTGAAAGATTTCGTCGAAATTTCAACACAATTTGGGATTCTTCTCTGACAATTATGATCACAAAACAAACTTTAAAGAATGCTGGAACTTTGTACATAAAACTTTTAGCCATGGCTTTTGTAAACATGATTTTTTTAAGCGAAGAAATTCGAGAATGAGTGCACTTGCATAATGCGAAGTTGTAAGTACAAAATGCTTGTTTGAACATTTCCTTTTTATATTATTAATAAGTAATAGCATAATTTCTCGTGCAATTACGGAAAACAAGCACTCGTGAGTTTTTAAAAACCGCAAATAGCGCTCGTCCTTCGGACTCGCGCTATTTTGCAGTTTTTTAAAACTCACTCGTGCTTGTTTATCCGTAATTGCACTCGAAATTATACTATTACCTATACTAATACACTTGCTACTCGTAATTAGTTGATGTAAACAGATGATATAGAAAACATAATGTTTCCACCACCTCCCTCTGTAATAATGTTGAAATAAACTTTATTATAAGCTCTTATCATCTCTTTCCAAGTTATCGTAACTTTGAATTTATTATGACTCTTAACAGTGTGTGCTGAATATATTACAGCAGCATATGCAAAAGAAGGTAGTGGTACTGGCAAACTACTTTAAGATTTCAATGATATGTACTCTCTAGAAATTTTAAAAGAAAAGATCTGCGTTCGCATGTACCTGCATTCATCTGACTTCTTTGGTATATTATCCCACTCTGCTTGGACTATAACTATTATCTCTTGAATACACACACAACGCTGACAATTAAAGGCGCCAGTTACAGCGACGCCATGCACATGCATATGTAACATTAGAAATTTTATACCACGTTTTGTTTAAAAGCATTTATTCACGAGAAGAATTTACCAGTCGACTTCACTTTTCTTGAGGAAATAGATGCTACTTTTCTCAACCTCATGTAAATGTTAGAAAACTCGTAAGGATCGTACGAAAGGCAAGGTGGTTAAAAAGGCGATTGGGTTACTTTTGGTTATACATATACTAAAATCTAAAGGAAATTTTCTAGAAACTTGCATGTCCAAAAAATTCACAACATTTCCTAAGAAATCCACATGTAGTCATGAACTGTAGAAACACTAGCACTGTATACAGTGAGTCAAACTTTAGCATGCACGAGATTAGCGCTAACGTAATTTAAAACAATTGTCCGCAGCTGGACATGAACAGAAAGTCAAGATACGTTAATTTCAGCTTTTCACATTCCGTCGATATGCATTTAGAAATATAGAGTTAAAAGAAAAAACAACGCATTTTTCAATAAACTCACCAAAACGCTGGTCTGCAAATACTGCACGGAAAATCGTTCCGGGAAGGTAGTGGCCCTTTAGTTTGTCATGCACTGTGCAGGAACTGCTAAACTGCTTTATAAAACAACTCGAAGAGATCTGTAGAAAATAAAAAGAAAGTTTCTTGGCATATTTATGCATTATTGAAACCAAGTCTATCTAGATGAGGTCTGTACACTCGGCCAACATCTTTGTTCTATCATTTTCTTCATGTTTATGCTGACTTGTGCATGGTGAAGACAATGAAATTTTGGTATAATGAAGCAATCGTTCAATAGCGGTACTTCACCGAAACACTAAACTATACGTTTGAAATTATTAAGCAAACTTTCAAATTATTTGTGCACGATGAAGCCAACTCAAAATAAAATCGTTGCTTATTATAAACGCTTGGAATTTTGCCGGATATTACGACCATGTTTGTATTGACTATGATTGAAATAAGTAAAAATCTAGTAAAACTCTATTGTACCATAAAGTGGCTGTATAAGAAAATGCTTTTAAACTTAATCTTTGTACCAAGTTGCCTAAAAAGATAATTATTGAGAGATCTATAGTTTGTTTTTTTTTGCCCTGGGCTCCAAGCACTCTACAAGGCTTACTGCTTGTAAACATTGACTGATCTGTTAAACAAATCACTTCTTCTAGCTTTGTCAAAGTTGGAGCTCTGAGACCCCAAATTTTCATCAAATTCGGTTTCGCATACGATGGCGTTTATATAAGCACCTAAGTGCTGCAATTTCTTCACTTGCAAGTACAAATTATACAATATGCTATGTGTAATTAAAACTCTAGAGCATTTAGAATACAAACTAAGCACCGAGTTCATAAGGCGCATATTATAACAATGACGTTACAGGTTTATCCTCATTACTGAGACAAAGCTCTAAATCCTTGATCTTTTCCTTGAGCCAAGCTTCATCAACAATCGGTTCGTCTAATATGCCTCTCCGTTGAAATCCACCTGGCCGCCATGACTGGCTTTAAACTTAGTTTTGACTCAGAATACCAAGAGAAAAATTCCTGATGACACTTGAGTGTAAATTTCAGCTTGGTATTTTAGACTTGTTATAAGTGGAAATGAATGCTTATTTCATTTTATGAATGGAAATGAATGTTTCTTTAGTGAAAATGACTTCTTCTTTAGTGGAAATGAATTCTTCTTTAGTGCAAACGAATTCTTATTGCCGTTATAAGTGGAAATGAGTGCTTATGCCATTTTATAAGTGGAATTTAATGCCTCTTTCAAGCACATATGTGTGTCGATAAGGCATTTATCATATCACTGTGGTAACTAAGGTGATGGTAATTAGACTGGCGCTCATTGGCTAAGAACGTTGTATAATAAAGAGTAACATCCTGTTTTGGTGTCCTACGTGTCATGCAAGCATTGTGCTTTTTGATAAAACTTCCTGAAACGCATGCAAAAATTCAACTGCGAGTGAAAGCAAGTATTTTAAAGCAGATACAGCAAAAGTTTTTTGCTTATTCCTTCGAGCATGTTACGATACATCATTCTTGTGCTTGGATGCTCTCGGCTTCTGCTTGTTACTGGCGGTAAGTACTCTACAGCGCATTTTGTTCTTCCCACAATAAAGAATTCTTTGAAATTTACGTGATCGAGTTCCATTGATATAAGTGCTGTTAATTAAAGTTATAGGAATTAACTACCGGTCGAACCAATTCATTTTATCCAAATTAAGACTAATCTCTTTCACAAATTGACTATTAATACAAACATTACCATATTAGTACGTCTGTCAGCTGCTAAACATACGCAAAGACTACTCCGTATGAAATGCTTTCTAGTGGTATTTGTCAAGATCTGTTGGCTAAATATACAATATACACCATGACCCCGTTCACTCGGTATTGTGGTCGTCATGTATTTGAGTGATCAAGCTAGGGTAGTCATATTTAGCTATTCTTTTTCACTTTCTTATGAGAAATTTATAAATTTAATTAATTAATAATCGGCGTCAAGCCTGTGCCAAATTGTAAAATTACATCATTTCAATGTTGGTTAATCCGTGATGAATTTGCAGGTTATCATAACTGCATGCACGTACTGTACAGTTCAAGAGTTTCTTCATGTGATGTTTCCAGAAAAGCAGGAAAAAAGATGACCAATTCCGGCTGAAAATTCAGTTTACCTTGCAATATCATCGATAAGATGCACTCACTGAAGGAATACAGCACAATGTAGCAACTGCAAGAATAGGGCTTGAAGCTAAATTACACGAACATATTGGTATCATAGACGATTTACAGATTAAAATATACACTTTCTTCGCATTTTAAAGCAGCGGTTTCTGAACATGTTCTTGTGTATAAGCAATTCAAATTATATGAATAACATAACAGTTTGAAGAACTCTTTGTCTTCAAGTATGATTATTATTATTGACAGTCAGTCTTCATGTACTTTACATTTCTCAACTCAGAAACGTCCCTATTTTCACACGTATGTACGTGTGCCTTCAAGAAAAGAAAAGAGCATTATTTCAGTAGAAACTGTAACTCCTAATCTCAATCTTTTTTAAAATAGCGCTATAGTCAGTCAGACGCTCATGCTTCGGTAGCGGCTTCTCCACAGGAAGCGGGAACTAGTCACGTATGAAGCCATGACAACCAGTCTTGTTATGCTGTCAACACTCTCCTAAATAGTTTAAAAACAATTGATTTGTATAAATTCAATTACTAAAAAATGCATTAAAACAGGCAGTTGCTATGGTTAATTCAATAGAGAGATTAAACAAAATGAAACACAGGAAAAGTATAGAGCTGCAAAAAACATTACGGTTGTTCAAGGTCGGCCACTGCGAGATGCATGCTTTATTTTTCATGTCTATACGACATGTAGACAATCATCATATCTGCGCGTGGTGCATGCAATTATAAGACAATTGTATTTATTTTGCTTCGCCTGTACAAAAGCCGCGTCACCACAACTGTTTAACATACCAATAAGTGTGGGGCCTAAAATAATATAAGGTAGAAAAAGTATCTAGATGTACGTGCAGTACTGTACAATCTATAGGGGTTGTTTGTCTTATAATCGGTTCAGCAGCTTTATAGATAATGCTGACTTTTCAAGCACAAAATATTAAAAGAATGCGAAGAGTCCAATGTTGAAAGCTCTCCTGCCAGTTCTTATCTTATGAACAATTAGCTTTCAAAAATGGATATATTTCTAAACTACTATTGTACAATGAAAATTGGTTGGCCAGTGTTTATGCCGCAACTACGCAATATTGCTCGATACAATAAGCGTACATACAGTATAGTTCACTGAGGTATGTTAAGAGAATTTTCGTAAGCCGAGATTGCTTGGTATGATAATATCAGGTCGTGTGAAACGAGAAATGCTTAATCTTGGTGCGGTCAAAAAAGGCAAAACTACAAAAACAGTTTAACATAGCTATAATCGTACACTGGTCCTAGACTTGTTTACAAAATTGAACTTTAGTATATTACATGCATCACGCATTACAAAACTAAAAAGCATCTACACAGCCTTCCTTAGACACCTAGATCGTCTAATCTCAAATGGTACTCTATTGTACAATGCTGAACCATTGTAAGTCAAAGTTTTCCGTCTAACTGTCAGTTTAGTTTGTGGTATCCACAAGTCATTCCCAACTGCTGAGCCTCTTGTCACTCGATTCATTGCCAACAATTTACACGTAATGTTAGTATTAAATACAGATCGAAAAGAAAAAAAAATATGTCTTATAAAGACTCTCAGAACGCGCAGCGTCCGAGCGCTTTTCTTGAGATATATCCCGACTTAACTACTTAACTACAGTAACTTTATTTAAATTTTTGAGGAGGTTTTCTAACACAGTCGTTTGGCTTTAAACAATTTAAGCCGAGATTCGTTGAGATTCTTTTACAAATTTCTTTAATTATTTATTCAAGGTATTTATCTGAGATAAATACCTCGGAAGATCAAAGAAAACCCGACTCAAAAATAACTTCACGTAGAGACTTAATTTGCAACTTTCTCGATCTGTTGTTTGCAATCTAAGTGTTTGTTGATGGGATTTATTTTCCGCACATGATGTAAACATACAAGTAAAAACCTTCCGAGATGTTGGTGTAAAATAATTACAAACAAATAAGAGCAAAAAATACCTTTGGAGGCATCTCGGAGGTCAATAGCGGAGTGTTTAGTTACTTAATATTTTGAGAGATTCATCTAACGAATTTCAAATCTTAGGTCCAGTAAATTTGATATTAGACATTCCATAGTTTGTCCGAACTAAAGGCAGACTGTAGTTAGAAGTAGATGCAAATCGTGTTTCGTATTCTCCCAGACCATGACAGCATACGTTACGAAAGAATGCATAATCGGATGACACACTTGTTTAAGAATATGAGTAGAAACAAAATTTCTGTGCTTTAAAAAAATGCCAATTCCTCTAGAATTTTTTGTAGAAATCTCAAAGACATGGTCTTTCCAATTTAAATGACAATCCATGAAAACTCGTAAATATTTTATACTTTTCTTTTGTTTGATCTCTTTACCGCAAATTTTAAGATTCACTGAAAAATTTTCTTTCTTTTGTGGCGGGTGAAAAAGAACAAAATTAGATTTTTCAATATTCAAAGATTATTTACTTGCACATAACCATTCATTCACCCTATTCAGTTGTTCAATTAAGTTTATTTCTAGGCATTCAAGGCTTATGTGAGTGCAAAGTAAATTTGAATCATCTGCAAATAAATGAAAATCAACAGATGTCAATCTTGTAAACTGTGACTCGATTTTTCAAATAAGAGTAAAAATTCGATACTTATTCGAGTATTATACATAGTGAAGGAATAAGATATCGAAAGGAACGTGATATAGATTTGTGTAAATAAACTGTAATGACTATGAAAAGTGAAGTTGCTTTTTGAGACATGTGAATTCTATTATATTCCTTGCATGTTTGCATGCTCGTTACAAACATGTCAAACTAAAATTTTGTGGGAGCACCACCTAAATAAGAAATGATACGATCATGTTATATTTTACCCTGATACACCCTAGTCCCTGTCGTTCTGAGGCAAGCACTGAGAAATAAATGCGGTATATGACTGGAACCCAGGTGTGACGTCACAGCACAAGGACTTGTTGATCAATTTTGACATGGAACATACATCCGGTTTAATATAAGCTATCTAATTAAACCAGCAAAACATAATTTTAAACCGCATTAAAATGTCTTTAAATCTACAATTGACAAAACATGATCACTGACCAAACAAATGCAACAAACTTCATAATTTCAAAGCTAATTAGTGCACAAATAATATATATACACATATATTATTTACAATATATATATACAATATAATATATATTGCTTATAAATAATATATATACATATATATGATAGGTTAGAGTGCTATATATATATATATATATATATATATATATAGCACTGATGGGCGGCAGGCTGATGGGCGGCGGCTCAAAAGCAGCAGCTTTGAGCACTGAAAGGCGCCTCAGCAGTGCTCAAAAGCATCAGTGCTCAAAAGCAGCAGCTTTGTACATACCCAGATACATGATGCATGTATACAACCAAATGCGAGTGCGCTCACCAGACGCATGTGGGACAACAAGGAGACATCAACGCATCCAGGCATGCGCAGAATCTCATGGGTCAAACGACCACGTGGGAAGTGAGCGTTGCAATATTGCCAAGACACCCAATCAACTCTGCGCACAGAGCGCTCAACAACACCGAAGTGAAGGAGCGTAATACTATCTGCAGACATGCATGTTTCGGCGTTTCCGCCTCATCAGTGTAGCTTTGTACATACCCAGATACATGATGACTCGTGTATAACCACGTGCGAGTGCTCTCACCAGACGCACGTGGGACAACACAGGGACATCAATGCATCCAAGCATGCGCAGAGTCTGATAGATAGAGCGCTCAAACGACCACGAGGGAAGTGAGCGTTGCAATATTGCCAAGTTACCCAATCAACTCTGTGCGCAGAGCGCTCAACTACACCGAAACAAGTTGTCTATAATATGAGAGGGTAAGGGAGAGGGATATGATAAGGTATGATAAAACCCTCCTTATACAAGTATCTTTGTGTAAACAAATCATAACTCCATTTTGTTATATTTAAATAATTTCAATTGATTAACAAGTAGCAATGTTAGTTTTGCCGTAATACATTATGCATTGTGACGTCATAGGGATGTGATTTTGTATACCAATATCTGCACAATCAAGCAAGTTGTGAAAGTTTTGAAGAAATTTTGTTAGATTTTTAGAATGTTCTGAACCCTGCCATAATAAAATTTTTGATGTTTTGAAATTTCGATGCAAAAGGGCCTGGATATTATATCTTAAGGTACATAAAAATTCCTGTAACCTCCCCCCCCCCCCACACACACACACACACACACATACACACAAGAAAAGAAGCAAAAAATATTATAAAATTGCTACCTGGGGCGTTTTCTCGCCCGCAAGTAGCGCCATCCTTTAAAATTTCCGCCCGTATTTAAAACGCTTGCGGAGGAGGTAGATAAAATTGCTGATTATGTTAGGCCACAAAAAAGTCAGAATAGAAGATTTATTTTAGATTTTGCTAAAGAAAACAAGTAGTTTCTGAAATTTAGCGGCTTGAGCCCTCAACAGGCCCTTCTCAATCAAGCAATAGGCGTTTATACTGTAATACACATGCACGCGAACCTGAGAGCTTTTCTTTTTAATTTTAAATGCCCAAACAGTATGTCGTTTACGATTTTTTCCAACCTTGCTTACACGAAAAGGGAATTTTTACTTAAACAAATACCTTTTTTTAAATAATCGATTGATAATTCGACCGTAGCGGTTAGGAGATGGAAAAGATGTCCGAGCTTTTTTCGGCGCAGAGAAGACAAATGAATCCCAACTGCAATCATTTTCCAAAGTACTTGGGACACTAGCAATTTTTCATGAAAAATCAACGTACACCGTTGATATATCTATAAAATCCATATTTCCCCTCCCCGCCTCCCCAATCAATGTTTGTTTTTAAACCTCGACACCCTAATATGTTGTACTAGGTGGGTCACAACATTGAGAAGGGGGCGCGGTGGGAATGAATTATTTGCAAAAAGTTTCCTCAAGTGTCCCAACACTTTTGAAAATAATTGCAGCTCGCCAGTTATATCTGTTCAAATAATTTCACTCACGAGTGTTTTGTGTACGTTAGACATCGATACATAGAACAGATGAGCCTGGAATTTGTTAATTTCTTACAATCAACAAAAAGCACCTTTATTGTAGAGCGCACGAGTCAAATGAAACGAAGGGAGGAAAGCACATAGCGTAATATATCATGAAGATCGATGACATGTTGGTTGCTTTATTCAATAATAATAAAACTAGCTTTATTTGAATGTGCAATTTTACATGCATCTGAATATAAGGTGCGTGAGTCAACGTTATATTTATTCATTATGCCGTGTTGATACAAAACTTATAACCTTTATCTTTAATTTGTTTTGATATGACGGTCATTTATCGTATCAGGGAGGAGGAAAGCGAGTGTATGTATGTTGGTGCAATAATGTGCAAAGAATAACACTCTGCTTTTGCATTTATATGCACACTCAGACATAAACCAAGCAAATTCAAACCAAAAATAAATTAAATTATTGTGAATTTTGAGGGAAAGGGTACATTTCCAGTTTCCTCCAAGGGGGGGGGGGTCTTTTTCTAGAATAATGAAATACATTACAGTGGTATGCATTGTGTTTACATCTTAGTCATGTTATTAATAGATTATGCGGAGAAAATCATCCAATAAATAGTAGAATCAATTGGAAATAAAAGTGAAAATAAGTGTGCAATAAATGAACTAAAGACGTAAAAGAGGGAAGCTATGGAACCTGCTGATAGTCGAATAAAACTATCTTGGTAACCCAAATTGAAATTTAATTTAAAACTTTCATAGATATAACTAGACTTAACCAACGTAATTAATATTAGTCTGGATATATTTTATAATTTTAGTAGTAAGACAAAGGCAGCGTACGCCTGAAAACAAGAAATCTTTCAAACTGTAGTTTATGCTACCATCGTAAAATAATATCGGTAGACCTTTCACTATTCCTTCCGTGCTTTACTACAGTTAATACACTTGCTACTTGTAATTAGTTCCTGCGAGCAGATGCAGATGACTTAGAGAACATAATGTTTCCACCAACTCCTTCTGCAATAATGTTGAAATAAACTTTAATATAAGCTTTTATCACCTCTTTGTGTGCTGAATATATCACAGCAGCATATGCAAAAGAAGGTAGTGGTACTATACATATGTCCTTTAGTTTGTCATGCACCATGCAGGAACTGCTAAACTGCTTCTATAAAACAACTCAAAGAAATCTGTTAAAAAATAAAAAGAAAATTTCTTGGTACATTTATGCACTATTGAAACATTTATGCACTATTTAGATGAGGTCTTAGATTTGGTATTTTAGACTATAAGCAAAAAGTCTTTTTTAAGGCCGACCTGCTATAAGTGGAATGGAATGCTTATTTCATTTTTATTAATGGCAATGAATGCTTCTTTAGTGGAAATGAATGCTTCTTTAGAGGAAATGAATGCTTCTTTAGTACAAATGAATGCTTAATCCTGTTATACAGGCAAGTGGAAATGAATGCTTATACCATTTCATAAGTGGAAATGAATGCTTCATTCAAGGACTGTGTGCGTCAATAAGTACATTTATCATATTACTATGGTAACTAAGGTGATGAAGGTGAAAAAAAAGAATAATTAGACTGACGCTCATCAGCTAAGAACGTTGTACAATAAAGAGTAACATCCTGTTTTGATGTCGTACGTGTCATGCAAGCATTCCTGAAACGCATGCAAAAATTTCAACTGCGAGTGAAAGCAAGTATTTCAAAGCAGATACAGCAAAATTTTTTGCTTATTCCTTCGAGCATGTTACCATACATCATTCTTGTGCTTGGATGCTCTCGGCTTCTGCTTGTTACTGGCGCTAAGTACTCTACAGCGAATTTTGTTCTCCCCACCATAAAGAACTCTTTGAAATTTACGCGATGGAGCTCAATTAATATAAGTGCTTTTAATTAAAGTCATAGGCATTAATTACCGGTCGGACAAATTCATTTTATCCAAATTAGAACTAATCTGTTTCACAAAATTTAATTAACTATTAATACAAACATCACCATATTAATACGTCTGTCAGCTGCTAAATATGCGCCTACTACTAAGACTACTAATATATTGTAAGACTACTCCGTATGACATGCTTTCTAGTGGTATTTGTCAAGATATTATTTAATTAATAATTATTTAATAATCGGCGTCAAGCCTGTGCCAAATTGTAAAATTACATCATTTCAGTGTTGGTTAATCCGTGATAAATTTGCAGGTTATCATAACTGCATGCACGTACTGTACAGTTCAAGAGTTTGTTCATGTGATCTTTTCAGAAAAGCAGAAAAAAACATGACCAGTTCCGGCTAAAAATTCAGTTTGTCTTGCAATATCATTGATACGTTTTAGCCATGTCGCGAATTGAATAAGGGGCACTCACCGAAGGAATACAGCACAATGTAGCAACTGCAAGAATAGGGCTTAAAGCTAAATTACACGAACATATTGGTATCACAGACGACTTATAGACTAAAATATACACTTTCTTTGCATTTTAAAGCAGTCGTTTTTGAACATGTTCTTGTATGTAATCAATTCAAATTATATGAATAACATAACAGTTTGAAGAACTCTTTGTCTTCAAGTATGATATATTATTATTGACACTCAGTCTTCATGTACTTTACATTTCTCAAACGTCCCTATTTTCACACGTATATATGTGTGCCGTCAAGAAGAGAAAAAAGTATTATCTCAGTAAAAACTGTAACTCCTAATCTCAATGTTTTTTAAAATAGTACTATAGTCAGTCAGACGCTCATGCTTCAGTAGCGGCTTCTTCACATGAAGCGGGAACTAGTCACGTATGAAGCTATGACAACCAGTCTTGTTATGCTGTCAACACTCTCCCAAATAGTTTAAAAACAATTGATTTGTATAGATTTAATTAATAAAAAATGCATTAAAAGAAGCAGTTGCTATGGTAATTTAATAGAGAGATTAAACAAAAAAATCACCCCCATGATTCCACCTAAAGAAAACGCAGGAAAAGTATAGAGCTGCAAAAACATTACGGTTGTTCAAGGTCGGCCACGACGAGAGGCATGATTCATTACAAACATGCATTACAAAACTAAAAAGCATTTACACTGTCTTGCTTAGACAAATAGATCGTCTAATTAAGATTATCTATATTGAATGATCGACTGTTAAAGTTAATTGTCTATTGTTATAGTTAGATTGTCTATTTAAGGGTTAGAGACTGAAGTGAGTGTTTTGTTTACAAATACACGCACGAGCTGAATGTACAATAAACGAAAAATTTTGTATATGAACAAACCGAGTTCATAAAAGCACAAAATATTACCACGACGTTACAGGTTTATTCTCTTCCTTTCGTTTTCCATAAAATTCTTTGAGCTTTATCAGCAATCGGTTCGTCTAGGTATGCCTGTCCGTCAAAATCCACCTGGTCGCCATGACTGGCTTCAATTAAATTTAGTTTTGACACGGAATACCAAAAAGAGATTCGTGAAGACACTTGAGTGTAAATTTCAGCTTGATATTTTCGACTTTTTAAGGTCACCTGTTATTAGTGGAAATGAATGCTTATTTCATTTATTTAAATAGGATTGAATGCTTCTTTAGTGGAAATGACTGCTTGTTCCTGTTATAATTAGAAATGAATGCTTATGTCGTCATTTTCATAAGTGGAAATAAATGCTTCTTCCAAAGCCCTATGTGTGTTAATGTAAGTGCATTCATCATATCACTATGGTAACAAAGAATAATTAGACTGACGCTCATTGGATAAGAACGTTGTGATGTCGTACGTGTCATGCAAGCATTCCTGAAACGCCTGTTTTGATGTCCTACGTGTCATGTAAGCATTGCGTTTTTTGATAAAACTTCCTAAAACGCATGCAAAAATTTCAACTGCGAGTGAAAGCAAGTATTTTAGAGCAGCTACAGCGAAAGTTTTTCGCTTATTCCTTCGAATATGTTACGATACATCATTCTTGTGCTTGGATGCTCTCGGCTTCTGTTTATCACTGCCGGTAAGTACTCTGCAGCGCATTTTGTTCTCCTCACAATAAAGATTTCTTTGAAATTTCCGCGATCGAGTTCAATTAATATTAGTTCAAGTGCAACTAAAAGTCATAGTCATTAACTACAGGTCGAACAAATTCATTTCATCCAAGTTAGGACTAATCAGTTTAACAAATTAACTATTAATACAAACATTACCATATTAGTACGTCTGTCAGCTGCTCAATATAAGCAAAGACCACTCCGTATGACATGGTTTTCTATTAGTTAAGAATTAAAAAACGAGTCGCGTGCCTTTATGGGGGAATGTTGGGAGAATACGAGAGAAGCTTGTAAAATACGAGACGTAGCCGAGTGTTTTACAGGTTTCTCGAGTATTCTCCCAACATCCCCCCGAGTGCATTATTAAACCATAAAGGCACGAGACGAGCTTTTTTAATTCTTTTATAATATAAGAAGAAATTACAGGGCAACAAGTCCAACAACAAAATTTATTTATTAGATCAATAATAAAATTCTCTTTACATGCATTTAAGATGTTGCTTAGCAACAAAAACAGCTCGGTTCAAACGGCGTGACAACATTATAGTCAACAGTATTTAGGAGAATTCTTGCCCAAAAACCTTTCAAAAACATCTAAAATTTGCCAACAATTGCAAAGGAGCTTAACACGTTCTGGACGCTGCCGATCGAGCAAGAAGTAAACATGCCGCCGGCCAAGGTCGTTGAGTAATTGTGCAGCTCTGTGTTTGTCGTCGAACTTGCAGAGGATAACGCCAAAGTCTTCTAGTGAAGGTACTGGGGAGTGGATATTTAGTAGTTAAGATTTTCGAAGATATGAGTGTAATATAAAAGTGTCGTAAAATGTTGTACGGACTACGGTTTTGCTTGAAATTCGCGCATTGCATGAAAAAACTTATGGCAAATGCAATGACAATAATGTGAAAATGATTAAATTTACCTTGTGGAAAACAATTTCTGTTCTTACTAGTCTGTAGTCTTTTGTAAAATATGTTTTTAAAAGCTGAGTTTGTTTTGGTACCTACCTTTAAAAGTGGAGACAGCCTTAAATGTTGAATTTTTGTTTATACTTTTCAACAAGAGGGGGGAAATTTCAAAAGCTGCAAGCGTGCATTATAGCCTCACAACGCACGCGCGTTAGCCAATCAAATTGCTCGTTATATCGCACTTATATTATAGTATTTGTTAATACCTGTCGGCAAAATATACAATATACACCATGACCCCGTTTACACGGTACTTGTAGTGTCATATAATTGAGTGCTCAAGCAGAAGTTGTCATATATAGCTATTCTTTTTACTTTTTTAAGAGAAATTTATAAATTTGATTATTTAATAATTGGTGTCAAGCCTGTGTCAAATTGTAAAATTGCATCATTTCAATATTGGTTAATCCGTGATAAATTTTCAGGTTATCATAACTGCATGCATGTACAGTTCATGAGTTTTCTTTTGATATTTCCAGTAAAGCAGGAAAGATCGCGAACAGTTCCGGCTAAAAATTTAATTTATCATGCAATATCATTGATTCGTTTTAGCCTTATCATGCGTTGAATAAGAGACAAGCACTGTATGAATACAGCACAATGTGGCAACTGCATGAATACGGTTTAAAATTAAATCACACCAACATTTTTGCATCACTGACAAATTATAGGTTAAAATATATACACTTTCTTCACATTTTAAAGCAGTTGTTTTAATTTGAACATGTTTTTGTATGTAAGCCATTCAAATGATGTAAATAACATAGCAGTTTGGGGAGCCACAGAGGTTTAGATTGCTTTGCGAAACACAATGATACTGTCTATATAACCCTTTGTCTTCAAGTACAATAAATTATTATTGACAGTCAGTCTTCATGTACTTTACATTTCTCAACTCAGAAACGTCCGTATTTTCACACGTATGTATGTGTGCCGTCAAGAAGAGAAAAAAGTATTATCTCAGTAAAAACTGTAACTCCTAATCTCAATCTTTTTTAAAATAGTACTACAATCAGCCAGACGCTCATGCTTCTGTAGCGGCTTCTTCACAGGAAGCGGGAACTAGTCACGTATGAACCATGACAACCAGTCTTGTTATGCTGTCAACACTCTCCCAAATAGTTTAAAAACAATTGATTTATATAGATTTAATTACTAAAAAATGCATTAAAATAAGCATTTGGCTATAGTAATTTAATAGAGAGATTAAAAAACAAAATCACCCCATGATTCCACCTAAAGGAAACACAGGAAAAGTATAGAGCTGCAAAAAAACATTACCACTGCGCGTGGTGCATGCAAATAGTTAAGACAATTGTATTTATTTTGCTTCGCCTGTACAAAAGCCGCGTAACCACAACTGTTTAACATACCAATGATTGTGGGTCCTAAAATAATATAAGGTAGAAAAACAATCTAGATGTGCAGTACTGTATAATCTATACGGATTGTTTGTCTTACAATCGGTTCAGCAGCTTTAGATATATCATGCTGAATTTTCAATCACTGCTGTCATAACTTCTTTCTTCATTAGCACAAAATATTAAAAGAATGCAGAGAGTCACGATTATACTTTGTTTTTTAATTAATAACATGACCAGCGAATTCGCCGGAATGGATCATTGGCTGTTGAAGGGAGAAAGTTCCACGAAAAAATATTTTCGCACTTCATTTCAGTTGTAACAACTCGTAGATCGCTCTCTACTTCGTAAATCGCATCAATGTACGAAGTTTTTCTTATTAAAAAGATTGTTGGGCCACTGATGATGTACAATAAACAGAAAAATTAAGAAATTTTAAAATTTCAAGTGGTTGTGTTTTTCACAGCAAGTTAACGGCTGGTGTAGGAAACTTTAGTGCTTAAAAGTAATTTGGACTCGATTGGTGGAAAGTTGGGCGAGTGTGGTATTGCTGTCCAAAATGTCAGAAAATGTGCTTCAGTCTAAGCATAGATAGCCCAGGCTACGTCACATTCAATATAATGAATATATAATTGCATAAGGTCGGCAACTGTACAGTGGCGAAGCTAGCGGACATGCTTGTCATGCTGGGCATGAGTAGAATTTTGTCTAAAAAAGTATTTTTTTGGGGGGGAGGGGGTTCAAAATATTAAATTGATCTTTGAGAAGTGAACTTAATCATTTCTACATCAAATGCCATTTCAAAACTCCTTTAAAATTACGCGAATTCGGCAAATTCGAACTGTAAAAAGTTTTGCCTTAATGCAGGCTATTGAGCATGACTACAGGGTAAATATACCCGCATGTCATGCTCAACTCAGGCCGGCATGACTATCAATTAGGAATATTGTCATCCTATTGGCCAAATTGCCTCAAACGCATGCGTATTCCGCCAAGTTATTCCTTCTTGTCATGCTTCTCTTCTGGCGCACGACAAAATCGTAATACTGTTGAATTATTCATCGTAATTTCGTAATTTATTCCACTTTTAATATGGAAATTGCTCAAGGTCAATCTAGTGTAGTATCGTCTGAGGTTAGCAGTACGAGAGATGTAATTTCTGATCTTCTAAGAAGGCCTTTTAGCATTCGCAATCCGACTGAGCAAAAGGCTATTGTAAGAATGCAGCAACCAAGACCGAAGCTGCAAATCATGTCTAGAGGCAGGAAGTTCCAAGAGTCATGGTATAGTAAGAAGGACTGGTTGTGTGCTAGTGAGACGAGGAAGTCTTTGTTTTGCTGGCCATGTTTACTCTTTAATAGTAAGTCGGGCCGATCTACTTGGACGCATGCTGGTTATGTCAACATGCACGGTTTCTTGAGCGATTGCCAGAAGCATGAAAGGTCTAAATCCCACATGGAGTCCTACAAAATGTGGAAAACCTTTCAAAATGACAGGCAAGAAAGTGTGGATGTGTTGTTCTCCAGGGCTAGGAGGGAAGCTGTGGAAAGGTACAACGAGGAGGTTAGGCAAAACCGAGAAATGCTAAAGAATATTGCTAATGCTGTGCTTTACTTAGCAAGGCAGGAAATGGCATTCAGGGGGCACGATGAATCTTCTACCAGTTTAAACCAAGGTAACTACAGGGAGCTTTTGAAATCTTTTGGTAAGCTAGATTCTGTGTTTGACAGGCGTTTGCATGGCAGGCTTCAGGAGGCAGAAAGGTGCGAGTCTGGGGGTGTTTTTACTGGTGTTTCATCTGATGTCCAGAATGATGTGATTGAATGCATAGATTCAGTGATTGAGGATCAAATTAATAAGGAAGTAAGTGAATGCCAGTTTCTTAGCATCCAGTGTGATGAAACCATAGATGTGTCTGTCAAAGAGCAACTGAGCATTATTATTCGTTTAGATAGAGGTTATGAAATAGTTGAAAGATTTTTAAAATTTAATAATGTTAGCAGAGATCGCACAGCTCTGGGAATGGGTGAAGTTGTTAAGGCTGCTCTAAGTAAGTTTGGTGTTTCAGTTAAATCTAAATTAATCATGCAAACATATAATGGAGCTGCTGTCATGAGTGGTCACCTCAGTGGCCTGCAGACACTCATTCACCAAGATTACCCTTTTGCCTTTTTTTTCATTGTGCTGCACATCGCTTGAACCTTGTTTTGTGCCAGTCTGCTCAAGGTATTAAACAGATTAAGTGGTTTTTTTCTAAAGTTAATTCTTTTTGTACATTTTTCTCATCTTGTTTTGATCGGAAGGCATTTCTTACTTCAAAAGGTATTAACATTCCTAGTCCAGGTGAAACTAGATGGTATTTTAAGGCCCGAGCAGTCTCTACCATTTTTAAACAGTATGAAAAATTACAAGAAGCCTTCACTGAAATTCAAGATAACCCTGTGAATTTCACTGATGAGACTGTTTCTAGGTCAGACAATCTTCTCAGTGATCTTGAGTCATTCCTTTTTTGCTTTTTACTGGATCTTTACAACAGAATTTTAGAAAAGTCCTCAATTTTGTATGCCATACTTCAAAATAGGTCCACTGATTTTTCGTATGGTGTTAAAAAACTTAGACAATTTGTGAATTTTTTAGTAGATGATCTTCGCAATGATGCTGCTTATGACTCTTGCTATGCAGCAGCTAGGAGAAGAGTCCCTGTTACTCAGGCTGTTAGGGTTGCTTCAACAAGATCTGGGCAAAGTATTAATCATAAACAGCTTTTCTTTGAAGTAATTGATACTATTGTTGCTATGATGAATCATCGGTTTGAGGATGTTGAAAGTTTCTCATTTCTTGACTTAGTGAATCCAAAAATCTTTACTAAGTGGCAAAATGGTATTCCTTCTGAGATGTTGCAACAATTAAGGGAAAAGTATGGTTCACTTTTTGATATACCTAGTCTTGAAAACCAACTTATGTTTATTTACAAGGATCAGGATTTTCAAAAGGACAACCCAATGGAACTTCTGAAATATATTTTTGAGATGAATATTCAGGGTGTATTCCACAAGTTGTCAAATTGTGGAAATTAAATGGTGTAATTGCTGTTTCTAGTGCATCAGCTGAGAGATCTTTTTCATGCTTGGGTAGGGTAAAATCCTATCTTCGCAGCAGAATGAATGATGACAGGCTTGGTTGTTTGTGCAGAATATTCACAAGGACATCCTTCAAGAGAAGGAAGATAAAAAGCAACTCTTTGAGTTGGTTTTAGAAAAGTTTGTTCAGAAGCCCAGGCGTCTCAATTTTAGATACCGATAGATGGCAATGCTCTAACTTATACAGTGAGCATTAGTTTTCATTCTTATTTTGTTCCATGACCCTGTAGTAGATTCACAAGCCAACCTTATTCCTTATGTAATGGTTCTATGTGTCACACTCTAGTCTCTAGTACACCTTTGTTATATTATATTTGCTGTGTCTGAAGACTGTAGTATATTTGCCATGGTGAGACCTGTGCTAGTCAACAGGTTAACATGTCTGATGTCTTCATCATAACAAGACGCTCTACTGGGGCTAATTTTCTATGACTGTTTATTCTGTGAGACCTGCCTGCACGGTAGTGCTAACATGAAGTATTCCTGAACTGTTACATATTTAGGAACAATCAGAATTACATAAAAACTTACTTAGAATTGGGATGGGGGTTGGGTAATAAGTGGGAAGGGGTTAAAGGGTTAGATATGACTGGGATGGTGTGCAAAATTGAGCAAATTGCATGTCTATGAAATGTCCCAAATAGTCACCCTTTTCTAACCAAACTCCTTTCACTTCTTGTGAAGGTGTGAAAGGCGGGTTGCTGGCGCCTTAAAACCAGTTTGCTCATTAGGGCTGTTCATGTGGGATTCACAGATTGGCAATAATTGTTCTGTGTGTGTTTCCTAAGCATGCTGATGAGCCCTGACATAGGGCGAAACAGCCAAATTTGCGATTTTCTGAAGAATATTGCGGTCACATTTATCCCCATTAAACGTGTTTTTTTTACTGAATAAGGCAAATTGGTTCTTTCTTAAAGTCAAACTGAAGCTAAGAATTCCATGCTCAAATCGCGGGAAATGCCCTTTCCGAGCTCCAATTTTTAAAATTTTCCCGGGGGAGCATGACTCCGGACCCCCCTAGAAATCCCGCGCCTTCGGCGCTCGGGCATGACCTACTTTTTTAACCTAGCTTCGCCACTGCAACTGTATCAAAGCCTACGACGATACGACTCCAAACAAAACGAAAATACTTCGCAAACGTAAATGAAACACCGAAAAAAACTATGAGACCCTAAAATAATTTTTCTACCAACGCTCGAAAAACCCCGCTTCATTACTTGCAAAAAAGCTGCAATGTAATATAGCTGTGAATATTTCAAGTTTTGATATAATTTTTCATGTCCAGATACGCGATGCTACAAGGTGGTAATGTCGTTATTTCTTAAAAAACCAACATGTAATCTGGTTGGTTAAAAAATAAACAATTGATATTTATGAAATTTATGACAAATCAATAGTTTACGTCATAAATAGATTACAAGAAACAAGAGATTACATATTGGTTTTTAAAAAAATGACGACATTACTTCCTTGTGGCATTGCGCATCTGGGCAGGAAAAATAATCAAAACTTGAAATATTCACAGTTGTATTTCAAGTTTTAAGCAAGTATTGAAGCAGGTTTTTTCGGAGGTTTGTAGAAAAATTATCATATTTTAAGGTCTCATAGTTTTTTCGGTGTTTCATTTACGTTTGCAAAGTGTTCGTTTTGTGTGGAATCGTATCGTCGTAGACTTAGATATAGTTACCATTATGGGGGGGGGGGGGGAGGTGGTGGTGGTTAGCATTGGTACTACTAAACATAGGTGGGTTTGTGTCACTATTTTCATGTTGACTTGGCATGTCTTTCTCAGCTTAAATTCTTTGAAGCAATCTATTAATTGTTTTCGAACTCTGTGAGCAGTTCTAGGGCCCATATTTCTGGATGCCGTGAGCGCGTCATCCCTATAGTGTAAATGCACTACCAGGACTTAAACTACGTAGCTCGCAACATGCTAGCAACACGCTAGCAACATCAAGGTCATTAGTTCAATTCTCATATATATATAGTAAAATTTATTCTATGACAAGGCGACAAGAAGCAGTATTACCAGTATTGGTAATTCAAGGGAAGGGCCCAAACCTCATCGGTAGAAATTGGCTACAGGAGATTAAATTAAAATGGAGGAATATATTCCAGTTAAACAAAGCACATACTAATACACACAGAATTGAAGAGTTAGTTCAGAAATATGAACAGGTATTTCAGAAGGGATTAGGAACATTTACAGGCCCCATGGCAAAGATACATGTTGCTGCAGATGCGAAACCAATTTACTGCAAAGCACGTCCTGTCCCCTATTCACTGAAAAAGATAGTAGAGGAAGAATTGGAGAGACTGCAGGCGGAGGGGACGGTAGAACCAGTTCAGTTTGCAGAGTGGGCAGCGCCAATCGTACCCATTGTAAAGGAAGACAAGTCAATTCGAATATGTGGGGACTACAAAGTTACAGTAAATCAAGCTGTAAAGTTAGATAATTACCCCATCCCTAAAGCAGAAGACCTGTTCGCGACCTTGAATGGGGGTGATAAGTTCAGTAAACTGGATATGAGCCAAGCTTTTCAGCAAATTCCATTAGAAGACCAATCAAAGAAGTTTACCACAATTAATACTCACAAAGGGCTTTTCCAATTTAACCGATTGCCCTATGGTGTCTCCTCTTCCCAAGGGATTTTCTAGCGAACGATGGAAAACTTATTACAGGGAATCTCTTTTGCGGTGGTGCGAGTGGATGATATCTTGGTTTCTGGCTCCAATGATGAGGAACACTTGGCGAATTTAGAGGAAGTCCTGAAGCGGTTGTCTGAGGCTGGCTTACGGTTGAAGAGGTAGAAGTGTGTCTTCATGATGGGAGAATTGGTGTACTTAGGCCAAAAGATTAACCGTCAAGGAATACAGCCAATAGAAGAGAAAGTAAGAGCCATTACCGAAGCACCAGCTCCCAAGAATGTGTCAGAAGTTCGATCATACCTAGGAATGGTCAACTATTACCAGAGATATTTACCGAACTTGTCTACAATTCTGGCACCTTTGCATGGCCTTTTGGAAAAAGGGAAAAGTTGGAAATGGACGGCGGAGCATCAAGAGTCATTCACGAAATCCAAAGAGTTATCGAAGTCTTCGGGTTTATTAGTCCATTATGATTCCGGAAAGGATTTGTTACTTGCTTGCGATGCATCACCGTATGGTTTGGGGGTGGTGTTGTCACATCGAATGGCGGACAATACTGAACGACCAATAGCTTTCCCCTCAAGATCGCTGATCTCTACAGAGAAGAATTATTCCCAGTTGGATAAAGAGGCATTAGCCATAGTCTTTGGAGTCGAAGAAATTCCACCAATACCTATATGGTCGACAGTTTACTATACTTGCAGACCACAAACCCCTCGAATGAGTATTTAACCCAGACAAGACTACACCACAAATGGCAGCCGCTCGTATTCAGCGCTGGGCATTAATTTTAGCTGCATATACCTACAACATTCCGTACAAAGAGGGAAGTTAGAACGCGAACGCTGATGCTTTCAGTCGATTACCATTGTCAGATACACCTACGTCGACACCAGTTCCAGGCGAAACAATCTTACTAATGGAGCCCCTAGAGAATACACCGGTGAGAGCAGAAGAGATCAAGAAGTGGACAAGAAGAAGTCCTGTGCTCGCGAGAGTTTTGAATTTCATAAAGTAAGGATGGCCTAGCAAGTGCCCTGATCCAGCCCTCCAACCGTATTTTCAAAGACGAGACGAGCTGAGGGTTCAAGATGACTGTATCCTCAGGGGAAACAGAGTCTTGGTACCTCCACAGGGAGGAAGTCAAGTTGTCGACGAGTTACATGAAACCCACCCTGGAATTTGTAAGATGAAAAGTCTTGCCAGAAGTTATGTGTGGTGGCCAAACATGGACAGTACCCTGGAGAATAAAGTACGAACTTGTAACCATTGCCAGATCCACAGGAAGAATCCTCCGGAGGCGCCTCTTCATTACGTGTACTATTCGCATTTTCATATATCAAAGTAAATTAAGAATATTATACTCATTTTAATATTTCAGTGACAACTCCTACAAACGCCTCAGGAACTAATGTGACAGCCTTGCCTCCAACAAATCCAATGACTAACGGTATTGTCATCGTATTTTATTCTGAAATAGATAAGATAAGCATGCGCTAAGAGTTGTTGGTAAGACCTGACAGCTTGCATAATTCACTAATGCCATCAATTATATACATAAATCATTGCAGATAAAATACACAGAATAGACCGGTATACACATATCGTAAAATTTTTGTTTGAGCATGGAGATGTATGACTACAGGTTACAATAATTGGCTAAAATAAAATTCCTATTTCTCTGCGCACGGTAATTAATTTTCACGAGCAAAATTTGTGGTATGAGCGTTTTCATTGCAGATGGTACGATCTTTTCACTAGTGAAAAAGTCGTATGAGTGTTTTTATTCGTCGACATTTTCTTGCCAAAAGAACAACACCAGTACGCAGGCTAAGAGTAACATCACTGAGGAGAGAGAATCATGACATTTTCAGAATGAAAAAATACCGTAGCTTCATGAGAATAAATCCATAAAATTTAATGTATAAAAACTTGCGTTTTGTCCTGAGGGGGGGGGGGGATTATCACAAATGGACGATAAAGATAACTTGGTTTTCACCATTGTTTTTAAACACCCCAGACTACATGGCAATTGCAGTTCAGAAAGAGAGTAAAAGATGATTTAAATCATGCAGAAAGATGTTTTGACATTTTGATCTTTATTTTGAATGAAAGCGCCGAGTTGAACCTATATAAAAAGTAGTAAATAGTGGCGAAATATTCGTCACATTAAGATACCCTAGCTAGCTAGCTTTTAAGGTCCTTTCAATTTACAGAACGCCTTTTAATCACGATTTACGAAATTTTATTTTCTTTCATAACGAATCACGATACTTTTCTTTGGAAAATATTCGGCATCTCTATATTTATCTTTTCCCTTATTATAATAACAAAAATTACCGTTAGTATGTTTTAGTTGGTTTATTTGCGGCGCCATTATTCTTTATTATTTATTAGTTGCTCAATTTCAAGGATTTTTAAGAACTAAATGTAATTATATGGCCAAATCTGTTTCATTCAAATGAAATTAATCACGTACTGATAACTTATTTACATTTTCTCACTTCAAGTTGTAAAAATTCCAATAATTCTTTCTTTTTACAAATAAGTCATTTTATTTTCAAATAATTATAACAAATTAAAAATACTTAATGGCTGGTTTGTTTGCAAAAGTTTAATGGTTTAATGGTTAACGGTTTAATGTTTTATTGACTCACTCTTTTGTGGCGCTTACAAACGGTATTGTAATATAATGGTTCATTGCATTAATTTTTTCTAAATAGATAACAAGCTTAATAAATATTTAGAAGTGTACGCCAAATGACTGTTCAAACATAACAAATTAGAATTACTTAATGCATGATTGGTTTGTTTGTATATTAATTTTTTACTTGTTGTGAACAAAGTTTAATTGACTCAGTCGTTCGCAGCGCTTACTCGTTCGTTTAATAATTCTACAAACTTTTAAATAGAAATCGTACGCACTCAAGCATCCTAAATTAATATCCATATCTGAAGCTAATCAGTATTTGCGCACATAATCATCTTCAAATCAGCGTGTATTTAGTCTAGAACAATCAAACAGACTATAATGTTGTCTATAGCTGCGAAAATCACGAAAAGATATTTAGCTTTTTTCAATTCAACGTGGCACAGCAACATTTCAAATAGTCCATTTTTCCTTTGCATAGGGGGGGGGGCGGGGGTTGTGTTGTTATGAAAATGTACCATCTGCACTTTCAGTCGTAAAAGGGAATTGAACTATTTTTCTTCTATTAATGTTTCAGTGACAACTCCTACAAACGCTTCAGCAACTAATGCGACAACTGTGCCTTCAACTGCTCCAAATACTAACGTTATTGTAATCGCTCATTGATTAATTTATCGTGAATAGATATAGTTGGCTTGGAACTATCTGGAAAGTGATTGCTCCGATATTCAGTATCTCTCTCTATATATACTCATCTTCGCCCCCTTAATTTATTTATAATAAGCAATTTACTTAATGGTTGATTTTTTTGCACAGTTTATATTATTTACGCATTGCAAAGGATGTTTAATTGATTTTTAATAAACGATCGTTCACAATTCGTAAATACTTATAAAAATCATATACTCACTCACCAGTCCTTGAGCAATATCTATAAACCTATATTGTTGTAATCTATTGTTGTGATAATGTACTATCCGCACTTTCAGTCGTCCAAGGGAATTAAAATTATTTTTCTTCAATTAATGTTTCAGTCACATCTCCTACAAACGCTTCTGCAACTAATGCAACAACTGCGCCTCCAACAACTTCAATTACTAACGGTACTGTAATCGCTCATTCTATTGATTTCATTGTGAAAATATAAGCTAGCTTGGAACTATCCGTGAGATGACTGTTTCGATATTTGGTATCTCTCAATAGATACTCATCTTTACACTGTTAGTCAAGCAAATTACTTAATGGATACTAGTAGTTCATTTGCACAATTTTATATTGTTGAGTCTTTGCGAAGGATGTTTATTTCATGTGTAATTAACGATCGTTCACAACCCATAAATAGGAATCGTATACGCACTCACCAATCCCAGAGCAATCTCTGTATCTGCAACTAAACAGTGTTTAGTGCTAGGGCAGTAGCTAGAACTTTATTTATTTCCGGTATTTTCATGTATCAGCGCCCTGAAAACTAATTTTTTTTGAAAAAAGATCTAATAACAAATTATTTCAAAAGAAATTAGTCGGGCAGAGCCTGAATAATTTATATGAATATAGAACACCCGCCAATTAATGTTCAAGCGCGGGCCTAGCTGTTTAGCAAATTTAACTGTCTCCAACTCAGTTTATAATTATTACCAAACACCATTCAATCATGTAAAACAGTCAAATCAGTGTATAATTATTACCAAACACTATTCAAGTCATGTAAAATAGCGACTTCAATGAAAACTAAATTCAGAGTTCTTAATTCAACGAGTAACAATAACAATTTAAATAACTCATTCTTATATTGCATAGTTGGGGATTGGAGTAGCTGTGAAATATTGCACTATCCGCACTTTAATGTACCAAACTGAATTAAGAATATTTTGCTCCTTTTAATATTTCAGTGACGACTCCTACAAACGCTTCAGCAACTAATGCGACAACTGTGCCTCCAACTGCTCCAAATACTAACGGTATTGTAATCGCTCATTGATTAATTTATCGTGAATAGATATAGTTGGCTTGGAACCATCTGGAAAATGATTGCTCCGATATTCGGTTTCTCTCTCTATATATACTCATCTTCGCCCTCTTAATTTATTTATAATAAGCAATTTACTTAATGGTTGATTTGTTTGCACAGTTTATATTATTTACTCATTGCGAAGGATGTTTAATTAATTAATGTTTAATAAACGATCGTTCACAATTCGTAAATACTTATACAAATAATATACTCACTCACCAGTCCTTGAGCAATGTCTATAGACCTATATTGTTGTAATCTATTGTTGTGATAATGTACTATCCGCACTTTCAGTCGTCCAAGGGAATTAAAATTATTTTTCTTCAATTAATGTTTCAGTCACATCTCCTACAAACGCTTCTGCAACTAATGCAACAACTGTGCCTCCAACAACTTCAATTACTAACGGTACTGTAATCGCTCATTCTATTGATTTCATTGTGAAAATATAAGCTAGCTTGGAACTATCCGTGAAATGACTGTTTCGATATTTGGTATCTCTCAATAGATACTCATCTTTATACTGTTAGTTAAGCAAATTACTTAAAGTGCTTATAAACCCAAAATGGTTTTTTGGTGATCCAAATAGAGCTAAAAAAGTTAGTTAGTAAGTTATAATTTAGTTTTTTTGTTGAGCGTTTAGTTCTGGAGATAAATGCAGTCAAACGTGCTAGTCTGGCCACATTTGGGAAAAAAAATGCGCATCCAAATTTTATGCTTAGAGGCCTGGGTCCCAGGAACCAATTTTCACAGTCACTAGGCGCGTTGTATTGCGAATGCATGTGTCACCGCAGTTTTTGTGGAAAAATTCCTGAAAGATGCGTTGTTTACGGGTGTTCTAATACTACAGACAAGGAAAATGATATATTCTTGTACCAGATACCATTTTGGGATGAAAGCTCATCCGACGCAGTAAAACGAAGGAAGAAATGGATGGACTTCGTTCGACGGAGGCGATATAAATGGACGCCAACACGTTCGTCTGTTGTTTGCTCGAAACACTTTACGGCAGAATGTTTCGAGTATTACACCCAGTACTGATGTTTTATATGTTATTTTACACGGTTCCAACCGCATCAACTACCAGAACCAAACGAAAAAGAAATGCACCAAAATGCAAGATGTGCAATAAGCCTATGAAAGGCCACAAAAATGTAGCTTCCTGTCCAAGAAATAAAACAAACTAAAGTTGCACTGCATTGCACTTGGAATGTATATATTACAGAAGCACTTGTTTGCCATTACCAAAAATATTTTTCTTGTTTAAAGGTTACTGTCACACCATAGTATTGCAGGCTTTTGTTATTGTTTATATTTTGTTATATTTTGTCAAAAATTAAAAATAATATCAAAAAGTCTTTGTTTGCTTCCATACCAGTAGCAATAAGGTTAAATAAGCAAAGATTTGCAAATAAATTGATTTGTTATTAGATGGATTATAAAAAGTTTTTATCTTGGTGTCCCAGATAAAATGGCTGCCATAAGCAAATTGAGCTCACAATGTCATGGTGTGGCAGTAATCTATTAATGAAATAATATATTATGCACACATTAATCCAACACAGATGTCTCTGAATGTAAAAACCTGCCAGTCAATGGAAAATATACTCCCAAGATAGCATCTTGTCAAGCTGGGTTATGAAAACAAACTTTAGGTAATAATAACTGATATTGATGCTCACCATGCAAACTTATGAAGAACTTAATAATAACAATGTTTTACCCAGTATATTTTGAGATGCTCAAGATTCTTGAGTGGCTGATAGAATCAATAATTAGTAGGGGGAGGGCAGGGGGATGATGATAAAATTCAAATTCATTCAAGTTAACGTTGAGGTAAAAATTAATTTTAATGTGGTATAACTAGAAAATATTGTCAAACAAGTTTGTTCATTTTTATGCAAGATGCTATTTCTCAGAGCACATGTAAAATTTACTTGCAATTGTGTAGAGACATAATTAACAGAAATTATTGTAGCTGTTAAAAGATTTTATATACATCAGATACTTAAGTCTTTGAACTTCTAATAGTGAGCTAGCATATTAAAAACATGTCTGTACCCATTTAAAGATAATTATTGACTCTCGTCATCTGTTTCAATATCATCATAGCCAGTAAATGCATGATCAAGCTTAAAAGTGGAACGAATAGCAGTATATGCACAAGAAGGCAATGGTATTCTTTTATCCCTTAACCGACCATGTACCATCCGTGTGAACTGTCTATATGCAGCACCTCGAAGAAACCTATATTAGAAAAATACATATCAATGTCACATAATAGTTACATCTTCAGCTAAAATGAATGGTAATAAGTCTACCTTTCTTTTGAACCACTCTGTCTGTAACGCTGACCATCTCGAGTTTTATAATTATCAGCCGCAATCTCTAACGACCACTTGTTGAGGCAAACAGCTGGAAAACCAGGGTGATCTGTTATACATTTCAGTGCTCCTTTACCATCTTTACAATAAACTTCAATGAACTGTAAGCAATTTTCGATCTCCAGGCAACAACAGCATTCTTTGGCATTTTGCAACAATCCAGTGCTACCAGTGCACCTATGGAACGAATATTGATGGTAGAATGAATTTTAAAAAACCCACTTTACTGTAATTATGAAATGTAAATGACAATGCTGTTTAATTGATAAGACAACTCTCAGCTCAGTTTGTTGAAAATTTAATTTGCGCATATGGTTTAAAACACATACCAAGTGACGCGCATGGAAAAATAAAAATTGTACGAAAATTACCATGATGTTACAGGTTTACTCTCTTTCCATCGAAGTTGTAATTCCTTAACTTTTTCAGCTTCCTCTTCCCGCCTCCGGTAATACTCTTGAAGCCAATTTTCGTCAGCAATTGGCTCGTCTGAATAAGCATCCATGTAATAGTTTTCGCCATCATGGCTACCTTGAGTGCCTTCATCGTGTGATTTTTCAATTAAATTTCACTTTCGTACTGTTCATTTTCGATTTCAAGAGGCATGCTCGTAGAAGCCTTGCTATGTGTACTTGAGAAAGAATTTGAGCAAGACATTCCAACTTTTTTACGCAAAAATAGCTGATCTTTGAGCTTCGAGACTAATATTACTATGTAATTGTATATAAAGTCTACATAAACATGTTCCTGGGATCCAGTCTCCCACAGGCGCGCACTTTTTCAACGAGCTGGCTTCTTTGAGCCCGGTTATCTCCGTAACTAAACGCTTAACGAAAAAACTAAATAATAACTTACTAACTAACTTTTTTAGCTCTATCTGAATCACCAATAACCCATTTTGGGTTTATAAGCACTTTAATGGATACCAGTAGTTCATTTGCACAGTTTTATATTGTTGAGTCTTTGCGAAGGATGTTTTTTTCATGAGTAATTAACGATCGTTCACAACCCATAAATAAGAATCGTGTACGCACTCACCAATCCCAGAGCAATCTCTGTACCTGCAACTAAACAGTGTTTAGTGCTAGCGCAGTAGCTAGAACTTTATTTATTTCGGGTATTTTCATGTCTCAGCGCCCTGCAAACTAATTTCTTTTGAAATCAGATCTGATAACAAATTATTTCAAAAGAAATTAGTCGGGCAGAACCTGAATAATTTATATGAATATAGAACACCGGCCAATTAATGTTCAAGCGCGGGCCTAGCTGTTTAACATATTTAACTGTCTCCAACTCAGTTTATAATTATTACCAAACACCATTCAATCATGTAAAACAGTCAAGTCAGTGTATAATTATTACCAAACACTATTCAAGTCATATAGAATAGCGACTTCAATGAAAACTAAATTCAGAGTTCTTAATTCAACGTGTAAAAATAACAATTTAAATTACTCATTCTTATATTGCATAGTTGGGGATTGGAGTAGCTGTGAAATATTGCACTATCCGCACTTTAATGTACTAAGCTGAATTAAGAATATTTTGCTCCTTTTAATATTTCAGTGACGACTCCTACAAACGCTTCAGCAACTAATGCGACAACTGTGCCTCAACCTGCTCCAAATACTAACGGTATTTTAATCGCTCATTGATTAATTTATCGTGAATAGATATAGTTGGCTTGGAACTATCTGGAAAATAATTGCTCCGATATTCGGTTTCTCTCTCTATATATACTCATCTTCGCCCTCTTAAGTTATTGATAATAAGCAATTTACTTAATGGTTGATTTGTTTGCACAGTTTATATTATTTACTCATGGTGAAGGATGTTTAATTAATTGATGTTTAATAAACGATCGTTCACAATTCGTAAATACTTATACAAATCATATACTCACTCAACAGTCCTTGAGCAATATCTATAAACCTATATTGTTGTAATCTATTGTTGTGATAATGTACTATCCGCACTTTCCGTCGTCCAAGGGAATTAAAATTATTTTTCTTCAATTAATGTTTCAGTCACATCTCCTACAAACGCTTCTGCAACTAATGCAACAACTGTGCCTCCAACAACTTCAATTACTAACGGTACTGTAATCGCTCATTCTATTGATTTCATTGTGAAAATATAAGCTAGCTTGGAACTATCCGTGAAATGACTGTTTCGATATTTGGTATCTCTCAATAGATACTCATCTTTATACTGTTAGTTAAGCAAATTACTTAATGGATACTAGTAGTTCATTTGCACAGTTTTATATTGTTGAGTCTTTGCGAAGGATGTTTTTTTCATGTGTAATTAACGATCGTTCACAACCCATAAATAGGAATCGTGTACGCACTCACCAATCCCAGAGCAATCTCTGTACCTGCAACTAAACAGTGTTTAGTGCTAGCGCAGTAGCTAGAACTTTATTTATTTCGGGTATTTTCATGTATCAGCGCCCTGAAAACTAATTTCTTTTGAAATCAGATCTAATAACAAATTATTTAAAAAAAAATTAGTCGGGCAGAACCTGAATAATTTATATGAATATAGAACACCCGCCAATTAATGTTCAAGCGCGGGCCTAGCTGTTTAACATATTTAACTGTCTCCAACTCAGTTTATAATTATTACCAAACACCATTCAATCATGTAAAACAGTCAAATCAGTGTATAATTATTACCAAACACTATTCAAGTCATGTAAAATAGCGACTTCAATGAAAACTAAATTCAGAGTTCTTAATTCAACGTGTAAAAATAACAATTTAAATAACTCATTCTTATATTGCATAGTTGGGGATTGGAGTAGCTGTGAAATATTGCACTATCCGCACTTTAATGTACCAAACTGAATTAAGAATATTTTGCTCCTTTTAATATTTCAGTGACGACTCCTACAAACGCTTCAGCAACTAATGCGACAACTGTGCCTCCAACTGCTCCAAATACTAACGGTATTGTAATCGCTCATTGATTAATTTATGGTGAATAGATATAGTTGGCTTGGAACTATCTGGAAAATGATTGCTCCGATATTCGGTTTCTCTCTCTATATATACTCATCTTCGCCCTCTTAATTTATTTGTAATAAGCAATTTACTTAATGGTTGCTTTGTTTGCACAGTTTATATTATTTACTCATGGCGAAGGATGTTTAATTAATTGATGTTTAATAAACGATCGTTCACAATTCGTAAATACTTATACAAATCATATACTCACTCACCAGTCCTTGAGCAATATCTATAAACCTATATTGTTGTAATCTATTGTTGTGATAATGTACTATCCGCACTTTCAGTCGTCCAAGGGAATTAAAATTATTTTTCTTCAATTAATGTTTCAGTCACATCTCCTACAAACGCTTCTGCAACTAATGCAACAACTGTGCCTCCAACAACTTCAATTACTAACGGTACTGTAATCGCTCATTCTATTGATTTCATTGTGAAAATATAAGCTAGCTTGGAACAATCCGTGAAATGATTGTTTCGATATTTGGTATCTCTCAATAGATACTCATTTAATGATTAAAGCTGTTCTGTGGTCAAGGCTCGCAATGATGCGCGATAACATAAGAAATACACACACGCAAGCTTTTGTGGGAGAAGGGGTTTCGGGGTGAAACACTCTTGGTCTTGGTTACAAAATATGGTCAAAAACGTCATCCCAAAGACTCATGTTACATTATACTAGATTGTTCATTAGATTGTTATATATCAAAGGAGATAGCTATGCAACTGTACACACAGTTCCTTCCGTTAAGCGCACACGCGACAGAACGTTAAATATGCGCACACGCGCATACCAAGGAGATAGCTATACTCTCAATACCTATCAGACCAACTTTATACACAGTTGGACAGTTCTTCAGATTCAACTGATCTATCATTACAATAAATAAGCGTGAGTCTATGGGCTTGAACGTGACAATCAGGAGCGTTTCATCCCCACAAATACACAGAATGTGTATTCCCCATAGACGAACAACCAACTCCCACAACAGCTGTAGTCATATAGAAGACAGCTTTTGCTAGGAAATGGCAAGACTTGCTGTTTAGGCATTACCACTGGTTTTATTACAGCTGGATCATCAGGGTGGCCGGGAAAAACCTGGATACAGGAAACCTGGATGGGGCCAGACAAATCCAGCAGCTTCCCCATAAAGCTCCTATATTACAACTTAATGATGAAACCACTGGTAATACGGAAAACAGAGCTGACCATTCTAGCCTTTTTGAAATATTTGTTCATCACTATTTAATCAGTTCAGCATGCTTGTGTTTTATGGCAAGAATAAAATTAACTTGGCATATTCAAAACATTGTTTTGCTGTGGTCTTCATTTTCGATATTTTTGGAAACTTTTATCGTTAGTTTTACAAATCGACTGCGCCTTAATCGATAAACTGAAGCTTGTACTTTGCAATTCCGAGCGGCGCGCGCAGACTTACAGCTAGCGATGCTTAACTCACTGTGCAAGCCGCTATATGCCTCACGAGTCAGTATAGTGTTTGGTTATGCAACTTTAGCAGAAACAAATTTGAAATAAATAAACTGTGTCAAAATTTAAATCTAATTTAAAATTGAAAATGTAAATATATATATATATAAGTTCGGAACGGTAATTATTGTTCTAATATTACTTGTAAACATGTGATAGTTTAGCTGTATATAGCTATTGTCATATGTTATTAAAACCATTACCATTACCATACCAATAAGATGCCGAATGCCGCTAGAATTAATATTAATTTTGGAAGTAAACATTGAAATTTAAGTATAGTTTGAAGAAATAGATTTTCCTTTGTGAAAGCAGAAAAAAAATTTTTTTTTCCACTGGTCTTAATAATGGGATAGAATTTCTTGATATGTGTCAAATACAGATCTTGTGCTCAATATTTCTCAAGATATCTCATCTAGGAAAGCAATCATATTTGTATCGCATGTCTAAAACGCATTAAAATATATTCAGCTGATTAGATCAGGTAAGATTACACAATAATCTCTCTTGGCAAGCCTTATTTATGCTCGTGTTCTACCACAAATGACAAATTGTGTGCATTTTGATTAGATTTTAAACAAAATATGCAACAAAAATTTTGGAATGCCCTGAATACTTACGATACCATATACAGCTAGCGCACATCATGATAAATGTAATATCAGATGCGACACTGAACTAGGTGCCACAATCCCCTTCAGACGTTGGTGTTGTTGCAATATCTGCTGTACCGTACTCGCCAGAGCGCAGGGAAGAAACTGCGTCAACAGCTAGTATACACGTATGCTTGAAACGATGCTGGAGACACTATACAAGCTCTTCTACAGGACTGAGACGCGACGCTCGACGTTGGGTTTGGACAAGAATCTGCCGTACGTGTTGACCGCGATCTCGTCTAGAACGGCTGTTGTAACAACCTTGTTGAGACATCGTGATTCGTGGACATGGCTTCGACAGCGGCACGGGCCGCACTGGTTGCTATAACGGCTACCGATTCTTCCACGCTACGAGAAACAATTGATCATATCTTATATGCGCCAAGTGGTCCTCGGTAAATAACGAAGATTGTGGGTTGTCACGTTAAGCAAATGTCGACGTAGAGGGCAAATTTTCGTTCCCTGCGGCATCTACCGTTGGCCTCGAAGACGAACTGGTTGCGCGCTGTTGTAGCCGAGAGACTAAAGCATTCTTTGGTCCATGGTTAGGTAGTCCTCTCTCAGTACATTGGCGTCGTAAACTCTCCGTATCACTATTGCCGCCGTTGATCGAGATCGATTATTGCGGTTAGAAATCCGTTTGGCGTTTTTACGAAAAACGATTTTTGTTGAAACTTTTAGCCGCGTACCGGCTTGAGCGAGCCCAAATGCAATATAATGAAATTCAGTGCGCGTTTCGCTTTGTATTCAGTTAAGCTTCGCTTGCGATTGGTTATTGTTTCGCGCTTGACAAAGTCACAGTTTTCATTGGCTAGAGGAGAATTATTTGTTATTCACGTGCATCACTCATTTGCATGCTCTAAATCATGCACCTTGGAACGAGTCTGGCGTATATCTGACATGATGACAACCTAATTGTGCCGCATGCAGGATGCATGCCCGGTCTGGTTTTGCCAAAACCAAGACATTATAAACCGTAATCTGATCAGAACGTTTCCTCATTAACTTCATTTTATTAATAGCTTACAGCTTAATAAAATTGGCTCTTTATACTGTTAGTTAAGCAAATTACTTAATGGATCCCTTACGGAAAATTCACATAAAATTTCACATGTGAAACCCTAATTTCACATGTGATTCAGTAAATTTCACATGTGAAATTGGATTTTCACATGTGAAATTTGTAATTCACATGTGATTCACCAAGTTTCACATGTGAAATAGGTTATTCACATATGAAAAAATATTATGTGAAATCAAGTCTCATGTGAAATCCGTATTTCACATGTGAAAAGTTAAGTGTAAAATTAAATCACATGTGAAATCCTAATTCACATGTGAAAAATTCATATGTGAAATAAAATCTAAAATGATATTCTTATTTCACAAGTGAAAAGTCAAGTTTGAAATGAGATCACATATTGATCACATATGAAATGCAAATTCACATGTGAAAATTTCATATGTGAAACCGAAAATGTTGCGAAATTCGTTTTCCACATGTGAAAAGTTCACAAGTGGAATCAAGTCAAATCGCAATTAGAATCAATTTAAATGTGAAAGTTCAATTGATCAAATCAAGTCATATGTGAAATTTGCATTTCTCTTAAAAACTTTTTATTTAAATCTAGACTGCAAATAAATTGTCATTTCATTTGAAAATCATTTTTGTGAAATCAAATCATATATAAATGAAGTTCTAACTTAATAAAATAAGTTATATGTAATTCCCTAAACGCTTAAACATCATGATCGAGAAACAAAGTGAGTAAAACAAATCTTTAAGTCTATAGATTAATCAAAAAAGCTTGATAAAATACAAGAGTTAGTTTTACATATATCATTACAATAATTAAGTTCCTATGTTAATTAACCTATTTAAAAAATCCATATTTAAATCATATTCACTGTCATGCATTTAACGCTGCAGATCTAATCCCCATCTACACTTCTAATCACGATCAATGAGGTTTGGTAACCTACAACACATTTGTCCGGGTAGTCCATGCCCTTTACCTATGACTGCATATTTATGAATAATCTCGCGCAGTTCTACTAGTTTTAACTTTGTCTCCTATGTCCTGTCATGATTTTGATGTGTATGCAACATGGGCCACATTCACTGTCACGACGCAGCCAATGGCTGCCAACTCGGATTGTTTTGGCAAAGGCAACGGTCAGGACGGTTAGTACACACCAAGGTGTGCACAATAGCACACAAAGGGGTGTAATTTTAATGCACCTTCTTACTTATAATCAGAAAACACACCATGGTGTGTTGGAAAACACACCAAGGTGTGCTGGAAAACACATCAATATGTGTAAGAAAACGCACCAAGATGTGTACAAAAACACACCTTATTTTTACACACCTTTTACTACACACCTTTGAAAAATACAAGCTGTGTTAGGAAACACACCTTTTTGATGAAAACACACCATGGTGTGTTTTGGAACACACCATTCACAAGTTTGAGAAACACAGCTAGGTGTGTTAGAAAGCACACCTTGTTTTTGGCATGTTACGAAGCAAAAGTATGAAGAATTTCATATGGTAAATATAAATGATGTATAATTTGTCATCATCATATTAACATGGTGTTAACTTCAGTTTATCCGTCCTAACATGGCGACTCAGAATATCGAGCTTAGTCTTAGATATTCAAATCTGGATGTGTTAAAAATATTAACCAAAATATGATTAAATCTCTCACAACACATCAAATTTATGCCGCCCGGTTGTCCAGTAGCAGTTAGATAAGAATTTTATGTATTTATTTTTTCCTTTCCCGATAAAAATGTTAACTATTTCATTTTTCGTTCCGCGGGCAAGTAGGTTTTTATCCAGTTGTTTCTAGAGATCAGTGGTAGTACTACGCGCAAAGCTCGCCGGGAATCTTCACACTTGGACTCCATATTTTTGCACGTTGTATTATAAATGGTGATGTTTATAGCGAAAGAAACAGTATTTTAACCAATATTGTCAAAGAAATAACTCCCAATACATCACAAAGGAAGGTGTAAAAGTTAGGTAAGCACATTGTTTTGATTTTTGTGTGGATAAAGCAAATTTAACGTGTAAGTTTACTTCCTTCCATCGTTTATAATTTTGATAGAATTGTGTTGCATTTAAAATTTGAATTTCGCGCGATAGTATTTGGAAATAAATAATTTAAATTAATTTACTTTATTTTCCTTGATGCATAGCATTTAGCTCAATTCTGTTAACCTGTTTTTTTTGGACTGGCAAGGTTTTAATAGTGTCTCTTGCCTTGATTGCCTGATGGGGTCATGTTATGATGTGGTCATAAAGGCTTGAAGCCAGACTCGATGGCTGACTGATCATCTAAGCAGGGAAATTTAATGGCCTTTAACCACTTTCTACATTGTTGAGTTTTTAACATTTATTTACTTAAGTACTTAAAACTTTCATAGTTCAAACAATTTCATTAGTGCTCAAACTGTTTCATTGCAAGATTTGTTATGCTGCATTAATATCAAAATATGCTCCAGTAAAAAAGTTTTTGGCTATCCAGTTGAAACTACATTAATAGTCATGTAAAAGTCTACTCAGGGTTTATAGTTTTGAATGGCAGTGAAATATTTTTGTTGCGATGATGACTTGGCTTTAATGTGGCCAACTATTGGAATGCTTCTCAACAAAATATTAGAATTACATCCTTAACCTTATATCACCTATTATTACAAGCATAAATGCTTGTAAGCACTGTGATGTGTAAAGTCAAAGATACCAATTGGCCTACTGTCAACATCCTATTACCGGTACTGAAGAATCCTTAACACTGAACATGTTTGACACCATACTGCTTAGATTTGTGTCGTTCGAATAAAGACTTCCTGCCCCTCTAATCAAACTTGCTGTATAACTGAGAGGAAAGAAATAGTGTTTAATTCATGATAATGATAAAATATTGTGTGACATTGAAATGTTGGTGAAGGAAATTAAATCAGTTTTAGGGGAGAAAGTGCAAATGTCTAAAATTACATATCAATTTGCCCAAATTTACCATGAATTAGCCTCACTGCTCTTTCAGAGGCAGAGCATCTTGTGTTAAACAATAAACCTTTATGCCATAATGTTTTTTCCACACTTAGTGGCTTACATTATACAGTACTTGATTTTATAATGTCAATTTGCTTGACACCAAACAATTCCATTCATCAATGAAAAAGTGCTACTAGTAATTAAATCTGTTGAATTAAATGTAAAATTATAAACTTTGCTATTTTATTATTCATTTCTGATAAATGTACTAAAAAGAGTGCTGATACTTCTTTAATGCATTGTTTTTTTATCAAATCAAATAATAGAATATTTTGCATAGAAGGGTGATTTATGATAACCTCATGTACAGTATATTATTGCATTGAATGCCTAAGTTATACCTTATGTAAGATATATATAATACTTATCTTGATATATGACTTATCTTATTATAGACCTACAAAATTTGGATTGTGAATAGGGAGGCACATAACCTGTAATGATAAACTTCATTTACATGTCTCTGGATTTTAATAAAGTTTTAGCTTGGTTTAATTATGCACCAGAAATAATTAGAATATATTTAAATTTCTAAGAAAATGTGCATATACTGTTGCCTAAAAAGAATGCCATTTTAGTTGTGTTTTTGTATACATTAAAAAATGCTGCTCATGTTAGTGGCTTTTTCTTGGATTGTTCAGACTGTAGGTGGCACTATTGTTCTTGACAATGTATGACATGTTAGTTGGCAGTGTATGACCATTAGTCAGCCATGCATTAGTGGATGGTGTAACACAAATAAAAATAAGAAAGAACAATTAGGATGCATAATTATATTGCATTATTATAAATTGATCAACTTCCTTCTGTTAACTTTATGTGTATTTGTGATTGGTCAATACGTCCTGACGTGAAATGTAATTGGCTAACAGGAACTGGACAACAGGAAGTTGATCAATTTTCTATCAAATAAATTCATCAACTTTTGGAAATGAATTCACACAATATTTTATCAACACTTCCTTTGCAATGACCGTAAAAATGCATGCTGGAAATTAATTATTGCAGAATGACATATTGCTCATAAACATTTTCTTTCATAGAAATTTTTAACACCAACTGCCTTTGCTGAAGTAGAAAGGTCCAAAAATTTTTCCAAAATGACAAAAACCCTTTTATCTGCTGTTTTTGGTCGAGAGGTCTTAAAAATGTCTACTCTAACTGGAAAGGCAAAAGATGAAGGAGAGATGTTGGATACCCATAAAGTTGAATTAATCACTGGTGAGTTGCTATCTTTGTCAAGTTAGATACTGAGTGTGATTTATATACCAAAGCTCATCATTTGAAAGGATGGAGCATGCATGAATTGCTTTTGGTTGTTGATTAGTCTAATGTTTTTTTACTATTCTTTTGCAGCCTATGTCATGCAATCCTCTCCTTTTGCTACAAGAACAGCCATTTGGTTGGCAATATCACAAAAAATTAAAGATGAAAAAAGGCCTGTGACCGCATATGCTATAAAATCCCAAGTTGATGCCAATATTGCACATTGAATTGTATGCTGGATTGGACATGATACAAACAGTACTGTTTGACTTTTTTAAATAGATAATTATAATATTTAACTTGCAAGTAGAATGTATTTAATGTTCTCAGCCTGTAAATAAAACTACATTCATATATGATTGCTTACAACTTTTTTGTTCCAGAGGTGAAGTTTCACATATTCAACATTTTCACATGTGAAATCGATTTCACCAGTGGCGGATCCAGGGTAAGTCAAAGTAAATTATAGTAGCTCAATTTTAAATTCAAAATGACTTTATAACAATGTCATAGGTTATGAATTTCAAAAGAATAAAATCTAACCAATGAAGTTGCTTTGAAGGTATTTTATAATGTAAATATATCCTAGAATGAGCTGTGGTAATTTATTTTGACTTACGCTAGATCCGCCACTGGATTTCACATGTGAAATATACTTCACGTATGAAAATTTCACATGTGAAGTGTTCCAATTCCACACATAGGGTTTGTATGTGAAATTGATTTTACATGTGAAAAATTCACATGTGAAACATGTTTCGCATATGAAAGTTTCACATGTGAAATGCATTTCACATATGAAAATTTCACATGTGAAGTGTTCCAATTCCACATATAGATTTCACATGTGAAATTTTCACATGTGAAAGCATATGTGAAAGGGAATTGAAATTATTTTTCTTCAATTAATGTTTCAGTCACATCTCCTACAAACGCTTCTGCAACTAATGCAACAACTGTGCCTCCAACAACTTCAATTACTAACGGTACTGTAATCGCTCATTCTATTGATTTCATTGTGAGAATATAAGCTACCTTGGAACTATCCGTGAAATGACTGTTTCGATATTTGGTATCTCTCAATAGATACTCATCTTTATACTGTTAGTTAAGCAAATTACTTAATGGATACCAGTAGTTAATTTGCACAGTTTTATATTGTTGAGTCTTTGCGAAGGATGTTTTTTTCATGTGTAATTAACGATCGTTCACAACCCATAAATAAAAATCGTGTACGCACTCACCAATCCCAGAGCAATCTCTGCACCTGCAACTAAACAGTGTTTAGTGCTAGCGCAGTAGCTAGAACTTTATTTATTTCGGGTATTTTCATGTATCAGCGCCCTGAAAAACTAATTTCTTTTGAAATCAGATCTAATAACAAATTATTTCAAAAGAAATTAGTCGGGCAGAACCTGAAAAATTTATATGAATATAGAACACCCGCCAATTAATGTTCAAGTGCGGGCCTAGCTGTTTAACATATTTAACTGTCTCCAACTCAGTTTATAATTATTACCAAACACCATTCAATCATGTAAAACAGTCAAATCAGTGTATAATTATTACCAAAAACTATTCAAGTCATGTAAAATAGCGACTTCAATGAAAACTAAATTCAGAGTTCTTAATTCAACGTGTAAAAATAACAATTTAAATAACTCATTCTTATATTGCATAGGTTGGGATTGGAGTAGCTGTGAAATATTGCACTATCCGCACTTTAATGTACCAAACTGAATTAAGAATATTTTGCTCGTTTTAATATTTCAGTGACAACTCCTACAAACGCTTCAGCAACTAATGCGACAACTGTGCCTCCAACTGCTCCAAATACTAACGGTATTGTAATCGCTCATTGATTAATTTATCGTGAATAGATATAGTTGGCTTGGAACTATCTGGAAAATATTGCTCCGATATCCGGTTTCTCTCTCTATATATACTCACCTTCGCCCTCTTAATTTATTTATAATAAGCAATATACTTAATGGTTGATTTGTTTGCACAGTTTGTATTATTTACTCATTGCGAAGGATGTTTAATTAATTGATGTTTAATAAACGATCGTTCACAATTCGTAAATACTTATACAAATCATATACTCACTCACCAGTCCTTGAGCAATATCTATAAACCTATATTGTTGTAATTTATTGTTGTCATAATGTACTATCCCCACTTTCAGTCGTCCAAGGGAATTAAAATTATTTTTCTTCAATTAATGTTTCAGTCACATCTCCTACAAACGCTTCTGCAACTAATGCAACAACTGTACCTCCAACAACTTCAATTACTAACGGTACTGTAATCGCTCATTCTATTGATTTCATTGTGAAAATATAAGGTAGCTTGGAACTATCCGTGAAATGACTGTTTCGATATTTGGTATCTCTCAATAGATACTCATCTTTATACTGTTAGTTAAGCAAATTACTTAATGGATACCAGTAGTTCATTTGCACAGTTTTATATTGTTGAGTCTTTGCGAAGGATGTTTTTTTCATGAGTAATTAACGATCGTTCACAACCCATAAATAGGAATCGTGTACGCACTCACCAATCCCAGAGCAATCTCTGTACCTGCAACTAAACAGTGTTTAGTGCTAGCGCAGTAGCTAGAACTTTATTTATTTCGGGTATTTTCATGTATCAGCGCCCTGCAAACTAATTTCTTTTGAAATCAGATCTAATAACAAATTATTTCAAAAGAAATTAGTCGGGCAGAACCTGAATAATTTATATGAATATAGAACAGCCGCCAATTAATGTTCAAGCGCGGGCCTAGCTGTTTAACATATTTAACTGTCTCCAACTCAGTTTATAATTGTTACCAAACACCATTCAATCATGTAAAACAGTCAAGTCAGTGTATAATTATTACCAAACGCTATTCAAGTCATGTAAAATAGCGACTTCAATGAAAACTAAATTCAGAGTTCTTAATTCAACGTGTAAAAATAACAATTTAAATAACTCATTCTTATATTGCATAGTTGGGGATTGGAGTAGCTGTGAAATATTGCATTATCCGCACTTTAATGTACCAAACTGAATTAAGAATATTTTGCTCCTTTTAATATTTCAGTGACGACTCCTACAAACGCGTCAGCAAATAATGCGACAACTGTGCCTCCAACTGCTCCAAATACTAACGGTATTGTAATCGCTCATTGATTAATTTATCGTGAATAGATATAGTAGGCTTGGAACTATCTGGAAAATATTGCTCCGATATTCGGTTTCTCTCTCTATATATACTCATCTTCGCCCTCTTAATTTATTTATAATAAGCAATTTACTTAATGGTTGATTTGTTTGCACAGTTTATATTATTTACTCATAGCGAAGGATGTTTAATTAATTGAGGTTTAATAAACGATCGTTCACAATTCGTAAATACTTATACAAATCATATACTCACTCACCAGTCCTTGAGCAATATCTATAAACCTATATTGTTGTAATCTATTGTTGTGATAATGTACTATCCCCACTTTCAGTCGTCCAAAAGAATTAAAATTATTTTTCTTCAATTAATGTTTCAGTCACATCTCCTACAAACGCTTCTGCAACTAATGCAACAACTGTGCCTGCAACAACTTCAATTAGTAACGGTACTGTAATCGCTCATTCTATTGATTTCATTGTGAAAATATAAGCTAGCTTGGAACTATCCGTGAAATGACTGTTTCGATATTTGGTATCTCTCAATAGATACTCATCTTTATACTGTTAGTTAAGCAAATTACTTAATGGATACCAGTAGTTCATTTGCACAGTTTTATATTGTTGAGTCTTTGCGAAGGATGTTTTTTTCATGAGTAATTAACGATCGTTCACAACCCATAAATAGGAATCGTGTACGCACTCACCAATCCCAGAGCAATCTCTGTACCTGCAACTAAACAGTGTTTAGTGCTAGCGCAGTAGCTAGAACTTTATTTATTTCGGGTATTTTCATGTATCAGCGCCCTGCAAACTAATTTCTTTTGAAATCAGATCTAATAACAAATTATTTCAAAAGAAATTAGTCGGGCAGAACCTGAATAATTTATATGAATATAGAACAGCCGCCAATTAATGTTCAAGCGCGGGCCTAGCTGTTTAACATATTTAACTGTCTCCAACTCAGTTTATAATTATTACCAAACACCATTCAATCATGTAAAACAGTCAAGTCAGTGTATAATTATTACCAAACGCTATTCAAGTCATGTAAAATAGCGACTTCAATGAAAACTAAATTCAGAGTTCTTAATTCAACGTGTAAAAATAACAATTTAAATAACTCATTCTTATATTGCATAGTTGGGGATTGGAGTAGCTGTGAAATATTGCATTATCCGCACTTTAATGTACCAAACTGAATTAAGAATATTTTGCTCCTTTTAATATTTCAGTGACAACTCCTACAAACGCTTCAGCAACTAATGCGACAACTGTGCCTCCAACTGCTCCAAATACTAACGGTATTGTAATCGCTCATTGATTAATTTATCGTGAATAGATATAGTTGGCTTGGAACTATCTAGAAAATGATTGCTCCGATATCCGGTTTCTCTCTCTATATATACTCATCTTCCGCCTCTTACTTTATTTATGATAAGCAATTTACTCAATGGTTGATTTGTTTGCACAGTTTATATTATTTACTCATTGCGAAGGATGTTTAATTAATTGATGTTTAATAAACGATCGTTCACAATTCGTAAATACTTATACAAATCATATACTCACTCAGCAGTCCTTGAGCAATATCTATAAACCTATATTGTTGTAATCTATTGTTGTGATAATGTACTATCCGCACTTTCAGTCGTCCAAGGGAATTAAAATTATTTTTCTTCAATTAATGTTTCAGTCACATCTCCTACAAACGCTTCTGCAACTAATGCAACAACTGTGCCTCCAACAACTTCAATTAGTAACGGTACTGTAATCGCTCATTCTATTGATTTCATTGTGAAAATATAAGGTAGCTTGGAACTATCCGTGAAATGACTGTTTCGATATTTGGTATCTCTCAATAGATACTCATATTTATACTGTTAGTTAAGCAAATTACTTAATGGATACCAGTAGTTCATTTGCACAGTTTTATATTGTTGAGTCTTTGCGAAGGATGTTTTTTTCATGAGTAATTAAGGATCGTTCACAACCCATAAATAGGAATCGTGTACGCACTCACCAATCCCAGAGCAATCTCTGTACCTGCAACTAAACAGTGTTTAGTGCTAGCGCAGTAGCTAGAACTTTATTTATTTCGGGTATTTTCATGTATCAGCGCCCTGCAAACTAATTTCTTTTGAAATCAGATCTAATAACAAATTATTTCAAAAGAAATTAGTCGGGCAGAACCTGAATAATTTATATGAATATAGAACACCCGCCAATTAATGTTCAAGCGCGGGCCTAGCTGTTTAACATATTTAACTGTCTCCAACTCAGTTTATAATTATTACCAAACACCATTCAATCATGTAAAACAGTCAAGTCAGTGTATAATTATTACCAAATACTATTAAAGTCATGTAAAATAGCGACTTCAATGAAAACTAAATTCAGAGTTCTTAATTCAACGTGTAACAATAACAATTTAAATAACTCATTCTTATATTGCATAGTTGGGGATTGGTGTAGCTGTGAAATATTGCACTATCCGTACTTTAATGTACCAAACTGAATTAAGAATATTTTGCTCCTTTTAATATTTCAGTGACGACTCCTACAAACGCTTCAGCAAATAATGCGACAACTGTGCCTCCAACTGCTCCAAATACTAACGGTATTGTAATCGCTAATTGATAAATTTATCGTGAATAGATATAGTAGGCTTGGAACTATCTGGAAATTATTGCTCCGATATTCGGTTTCTCTCTCTATATATACTCATCTTCACCCTCTTAATTTATTTATAATAAGCAATTTACTTAATGGTTGATTTGTTTGCACACTTTATATTATTTACTCATTGCGAAGGATGTTTAATTAATTGATGTTTAATAAACGATCGTTCACAATTCGTAAATACTTATACAAATCATATACTCACTCACCAGTCCTTGAGCAATATCTATAAACCTATATTGTTGTAATCTATTGTTGTGATAATGTACTATCCCCACTTTCAGTCGTCCAAGGGAATTAAAATTATTTTTCTTCAATTAATGTTTCAGTCACATCTCCTACAAACGCTTCTGCAACTAATGCAACAACTGTACCTCCTACAACTTCAATTACTAACGGTACTGTAATCGCTCATTCTATTGATTTCATTGTGAAAATATAAGCTAGCTTGGAACTATCCGTGAAATGACTGTTTCGATATTTGGTATCTCTCAATAGATACTCATCTTTATACTGTTAGTTAAGCAAATTACTTAATGGATGCCAGTAGTTCATTTGCACAGTTTTATATTGTTGAGTCTTTGCGAAGGATGTTTTTTTCAGGAGTAATTAACGATCGTTCACAACCCATAAATAGGAATCGTGTACGCACTCACCAATCCCAGAGCAATCTCTGTACCTGCAACTAAACAGTGTTTAGTGCTAGCGCAGTAGCTAGAACTTTATTTATTTCGGGTATTTTCATGTATCAGCGCCCTGCAAACTAATTTCTTTTGAAATCAGATCTAATAACAAATTATTTCAAAAGAAATTAGTCGGGCAGAACCTGAATAATTTATATGAATATAAAACACCCGCCAATTAATGTTCAAGCGCGGGCCTAGCTGTTTAACATATTTAACTGTCTCCAACTCAGTTTATAATTATTACCAAGCACCATTCAATCATGTAAAACAGTCAAATCAGTGTATAATTATTACCAAACACTATTCAAGTCATGTAAAATAGCGACTTCAATGAAAACTAAATTCAGAGTTCTTAATTCAATGTGTCAAAATAACAATTTAAATAACTCATTCTTATATTGCATAGTTGGGGATTGGAGTAGCTGTGAAATATTGCACTATCCGCACTTTAATGCACCAAACTGAATTAAGAATATTTTGCTCCTTTTAATATTTCAGTGACAACTCCTACAAACCCTTCAGCAACAAATGCGACAACTGTGCCTCCAACTGCTCCAAATACTAACGGTATTGTAATCGCTCATTGATTAATTTATCGTGAAGAGATATGGTTGGCTTGGAACTATCTGGAAAATGATTGCTCCGATATTCGGTTTCTCTCTCTATATATACTCATCTTCGCCCTCTTAATTTATTTATAATAAGCAATTTACTTAATGGTTGATTTGTTTGCACAGTTTATATTATTTACTCATAGCGAAGGATGTTTAATTAATTGATGTTTAATAAACGATCGTTCACAATTCGTAAATACTTATACAAATCATATACTCACTCACCAGTCCTTGAGCAATATCTATAAACCTATATTGTTGTAATCTATTGTTGTGATAATGTACTATCCCCACTTTCAGTCGTCCAAGGGAATTAAAATTATTTTTCTTCAATTAATGTTTCAGTCACATCTCCTACAAACGCTTCTGCAACTAATGCAACAACTGTACCTCCTACAACTTCAATTACTAACGGTACTGTAATCGCTCATTCTATTGATTTCATTGTGAAAATATAAGCTAGCTTGGAACTATCCGTGAAATGACTGTTTCGATATTTGGTATCTCTCAATAGATACTCATCTTTATACTGTTAGTTAAGCAAATTACTTAATGGATGCCAGTAGTTCATTTGCACAGTTTTATATTGTTGAGTCTTTGCGAAGGATGTTTTTTTCAGGAGTAATTAACGATCGTTCACAACCCATAAATAGGAATCGTGTCACACTCACCAATCCCAGAGCAATCTCTGTACCTGCAACTAAACAGTGTTTAGTGCTAGCGCAGTAGCTAGAACTTTATTTATTTCGGGTATTTTCATGTATCAGCGCCCTGCAAACTAATTTCTTTTGAAATCAGATCTAATAACAAATTATTTCAAAAGAAATTAGTCGGGCAGAACCTGAATAATTTATATGAATATAAAACACCCGCCAATTAATGTTCAAGCGCGGGCCTAGCTGTTTAACATATTTAACTGTCTCCAACTCAGTTTATAATTATTACCAAGCACCATTCAATCATGTAAAACAGTCAAATCAGTGTATAATTATTACCAAACACTATTCAAGTCATGTAAAATAGCGACTTCAATGAAAACTAAATTCAGAGTTCTTAATTCAATGTGTCAAAATAACAATTTAAATAACTCATTCTTATATTGCATAGTTGGGGATTGGAGTAGCTGTGAAATATTGCACTATCCGCACTTTAATGCACCAAACTGAATTAAGAATATTTTGCTCCTTTTAATATTTCAGTGACAACTCCTACAAACCCTTCAGCAACAAATGCGACAACTGTGCCTCCAACTGCTCCAAATACTAACGGTATTGTAATCGCTCATTGATTAATTTATCGTGAAGAGATATGGTTGGCTTGGAACTATCTGGAAAATGATTGCTCCGATATTCGGTTTCTCTCTCTATATATACTCATCTTCGCCCTCTTAATTTATTTATAATAAGCAATTTACTTAATGGTTGATTTGTTTGCACAGTTTATATTATTTACTCATAGCGAAGGATGTTTAATTAATTGATGTTTAATAAACGATCGTTCACAATTCGTAAATACTTATACAAATCATATACTCACTCACCAGTCCTTGAGCAATATCTATAAACCTATATTGTTGTAATCTATTGTTGTGATAATGTACTATCCCCACTTTCAGTCGTCCAAGGGAATTAAAATTATTTTTCTTCAATTAATGTTTCAGTCACATCTCCTACAAACGCTTCTGCAACTAATGCAACAACTGTGCCTCCAACAACTTCAATTACTAACGGTACTGTAATCGCTCATTCTATTGATTTCATTGTGAAAATATAAGCTAGCTTGGAACTATCCGTGAAATGACTGTTTCGATATTTGGTATCTCTCAATAGATACTCATCTTTATACTGTTAGTTAAGCAAATTACTTAATGGATACCAGTAGTTCATTTGCACAGTTTTATATTGTTGAGTCTTTGCGAAGGATGTTTTTTTCATGAGTAATTAACGATCGTTCACAACCCATAAATAGGAATCGTGTACGCACTCACCAATCCCAGAGCAATCTCTGTACCTGCAACTAAACAGTGTTTAGTGCTAGCGCAGTAGCTAGAACTTTATTTATTTCGGGTATTTTCATGTATCAGCGCCCTGCAAACTAATTTCTTTTGAAATCAGATCTAATAACAAATTATTTCAAAAGAAATTAGTCGGGCAGAACCTGAATAATTTATATGAATATAGAAAAGCTGACAATTAATGTTCAAGCGCGGGCCTAGCTGTTTAACATATTTAACTTTCTCCAACTCAGTTTATAATTATTACCAAACACCATTCAATCATGTAAAACAGTCAAGTCAGCGTATAATTATTACCAAACACTATTCAAGTCATGTAAAATAGCGACTTCAATGAAAACTAAATTCAGAGTTGTTAATTCAATGTGTCAAAATAACAATTTAAATAACTCATTCTTATATTGCATAGGTTGGGATTGGAGTAGCTGTGCAATATTGCACTATCCGCACTTTAATGTACCAAACTGAATTAAGAATATTTTTCTCCTTTTAATATTTCAGTGGCAACTCCTACAAACGCTTCAGCAACAAATGCGACAACTGTGCCTCCAACTGCTCCAAATACTAACGGTATTGTAATCGCTCATTGATTAATTTATCGTGAATAGATATGGTTGGCTTGGAACTATCTGGAAAATGATTGCTCCGATATTCGGTTTCTCTCTCTATATATACTCATCTTCGCCCTCTTAATTTATTTATAATAAGCAATTTACTTAATGTTTGATTTGTTTGCACAGTTTATATTATTTACTCATTGCGAAGGATGTTTAATTAATTGATGTTTAATAAACGATCGTTCACAATTCGTAAGTACTTATACAAATCATATACTCACTCACCAGTCCTTGAGCAATATCTATAAACCTATATTGTTGTAATCTATTGTTGTGATAATGTACTATCCTCACTTTCAGTCGTCCAAGGGAATTAAAATTATTTTTCTTCAATTAATGTTTCAGTCACATCTCCTACAAACGCTTCTGCAACTAATGCAACAACTGTGCCTCCAACAACTTCAATTACTAACGGTACTGTAATCGCTCATTCTATTGATTTCATTGTGAAAATATAAGCTAGCTTGGAACTATCCGTGAAATGACTGTTTCGATATTTGGTATCTCTCAATAGATACTCATCTTTATACTGTTAGTTAAGCAAATTACTTAATCGATACCAGTAGTTCATTTGCACAGTTTTATATTGTTGAGTCTTTGCGAAGGATGTTTTTTTCGTGAGTAATTAACGATCGTTCACAACCCATAAATAGGAATCGTGTACGCACTCACCAATCCCAGAGAAATCTCTGTACCTGCAACTAAACAGTGTTTAGTGCTAGCGCAGTAGCTAGAACTTTATTTATTTCGGGTATTTTCATGTATCAGCGCCCTGCAAACTAATTTCTTTTGAAATAAGATCTAATAACAAATTATTTCAAAAGAAATTAGTCGGGCAGAACCTGAATAATTTATATGAATATAGAACACCCGCCAATTAATGTTCAAGCGCGGGCCTAGCTGTTTAACATATTTAACTTTCTCCAACTCAGTTTATAATTATTACCAAACACCATTCAATCATGTAAAACAGTCAAGTCAGTGTATAATTATTACCAAACACTATTCAAGTCATGTAAAATAGCGCCTTCAATGAAAACTAAATTCAGAGTTCTTAATTCAAGGTGTAAAAATAACAATTTAAATAACTCATTCTTATATTGCATAGTTGGGGATTGGAGTAGCTGTGAAATATTGCACTATCCGCACATTAATGTACCAAACTGAATTAGGAATATTTTGCTCCTTTTAATATTTCTGTGACAACTCCTACAAACCCTTCAGCAACAAATGCAACAACTGTGCCTCCAACTGCTCCAAATACTAACGGTATTGTAATCGCTCATTGATTAATTTATCGTGAAGAGATATGGTTGGCTTGGAACTATCTGGAAAATGATTGCTCCGATATTCGGTTTCTCTCTCTATATATACTCATCTTCGCCCTCTTAATTTATTTATAATAAGCAATTTACTTAATGTTTGATTTGTTTGCACAGTTTATATTATTTACTCATTGCGAAGGATGTTTAATTAATTGATGTTTAATAAACGATCGTTCACAATTCGTAAGTACTTATACAAATCATATACTCACTCACCAGTCCTTGAGCAATATCTATAAACCTATATTGTTGTAATCTATTGTTGTGATAATGTACTATCCTCACTTTCAGTCGTCCAAGGGAATTAAAATTATTTTTCTTCAATTAATGTTTCAGTCACATCTCCTACAAACGCTTCTGCAACTAATGCAACAACTGTGCCTCCAACAACTTCAATTACTAACGGTACTGTAATCGCTCATTCTATTGATTTCATTGTGAAAATATAAGCTAGCTTGGAACTATCCGTGAAATGACTGTTTCGATATTTGGTATCTCTCAATAGATACTCATCTTTATACTGTTAGTTAAGCAAATTACTTAATCGATACCAGTAGTTCATTTGCACAGTTTTATATTGTTGAGTCTTTGCGAAGGATGTTTTTTTCATGAGTAATTAACGATCGTTCACAACCCATAAATAGGAATCGTGTACGCACTCACCAATCCCAGAGAAATCTCTGTACCTGCAACTAAACAGTGTTTAGTGCTAGCGCAGTAGCTAGAACTTTATTTATTTCGGGTATTTTCATGTATCAGCGCCCTGCAAACTAATTTCTTTTGAAATAAGATCTAATAACAAATTATTTCAAAAGAAATTAGTCGGGCAGAACCTGAATAATTTATATGAATATAGAACACCCGCCAATTAATGTTCAAGCGCGGGCCTAGCTGTTTAACATATTTAACTTTCTCCAACTCAGTTTATAATTATTACCAAACACCATTCAATCATGTAAAACAGTCAAGTCAGTGTATAATTATTACCAAACACTATTCAAGTCATGTAAAATAGCGCCTTCAATGAAAACTAAATTCAGAGTTCTTAATTCAAGGTGTAAAAATAACAATTTAAATAACTCATTCTTATATTGCATAGTTGGGGATTGGAGTAGCTGTGAAATATTGCACTATCCGCACATTAATGTACCAAACTGAATTAGGAATATTTTGCTCCTTTTAATATTTCAGTGACAACTCCTACAAACCCTTCAGCAACAAATGCAACAACTGTGCCTCCAACTGCTCCAAATACTAACGGTATTGTAATCGCTCATTGATTAATTTATCGTGAAGAGATATGGTTGGCTTGGAACTATCTGGAAAATGATTGCTCCGATATTCGGTTTCTCTCTCTATATATACTCATCTTCGCCCTCTTAATTTATTTATAATAAGCAATTTACTTAATGTTTGATTTGTTTGCACAGTTTATATTATTTACTCATTGCGAAGGATGTTTAATTAATTGATGTTTAATAAACGATCGTTCACAATTCGTAAGTACTTATACAAATCATATACTCACTCACCAGTCCTTGAGCAATATCTATAAACCTATATTGTTGTAATCTATTGTTGTGATAATGTACTATCCTCACTTTCAGTCGTCCAAGGGAATTAAAATTATTTTTCTTCAATTAATGTTTCAGTCACATCTCCTACAAACGCTTCTGCAACTAATGCAACAACTGTGCCTCCAACAACTTCAATTACTAACGGTACTGTAATCGCTCATTCTATTGATTTCATTGTGAAAATATAAGCTAGCTTGGAACTATCCGTGAAATGACTGTTTCGATATTTGGTATCTCTCAATAGATACTCATCTTTATACTGTTAGTTAAGCAAATTACTTAATCGATACCAGTAGTTCATTTGCACAGTTTTATATTGTTGAGTCTTTGCGAAGGATGTTTTTTTCATGAGTAATTAACGATCGTTCACAACCCATAAATAGGAATCGTGTACGCACTCACCAATCCCAGAGAAATCTCTGTACCTGCAACTAAACAGTGTTTAGTGCTAGCGCAGTAGCTAGAACTTTATTTATTTCGGGTATTTTCATGTATCAGCGCCCTGCAAACTAATTTCTTTTGAAATCAGATCTAATAACAAATTATTTCAAAAGAAATTAGTCGGGCAGAACCTGAATAATTTATATGAATATAGAACACCCGCCAATTAATGTTCAAGCGCGGGCCTAGCTGTTTAACATATTTAACTTTCTCCAACTCAGTTTATAATTATTACCAAACACCATTCAATCATGTAAAACAGTCAAGTCAGTGTATAATTATTACCAAACACTATTCAAGTCATGTAAAATAGCGCCTTCAATGAAAACTAAATTCAGAGTTCTTAATTCAAGGTGTAAAAATAACAATTTAAATAACTCATTCTTATATTGCATAGTTGGGGATTGGAGTAGCTGTGAAATATTGCACTATCCGCACATTAATGTACCAAACTGAATTAGGAATATTTTGCTCCTTTTAATATTTCAGTGACAACTCCTACAAACCCTTCAGCAACAAATGCAACAACTGTGCCTCCAACTGCTCCAAATACTAACGGTATTGTAATCGCTCATTGATTAATTTATCGTGAAGAGATATGGTTGGCTTGGAACTATCTGGAAAATGATTGCTCCGATATTCGGTTTCTCTCTCTATATATACTCATCTTCGCCCTCTTAATTTATTTATAATAAGCAATTTATTTAATGGTTGATTTGTTTGCACAGTTTATATTATTTACTCATTGCGAAGGATGTTTAATTAATTGATGTTTAATAAACGATCGTTCACAATTCGTAAATACTTATACAAATCATATACTCACTCACCAGTCCTTGAGCAATATCTATAAACCTATATTGTTGTAATCTTTTGTTGTGATAATGTACTATCCCCACTTTCAGTCGTCCAAGGGAATTAAAATTATTTTTCTTCAATTAATGTTTCAGTCACATCTCCTACAAACGCTTCTGCAACTAATGCAACAACTGTGCCTCCAACAACTTCAATTAATAACGGTACTGTAATCGCTCATTCTATTGATTTCATTGTGAAAATATAAGCTAGCTTGGAACTATCGTGAAATGACTGTTTCGATATTTGGTATCTCTCAATAGATACTCATCTTTATACTGTTAGTTAAGCAAATTACTTAATGGATACCAGTAGTTCATTTGCACAGTTTTATATTGTTGAGTCTTTGCGAAGGATGTTTTTTTCATGAGTAATTAACGATCGTTCACAACCCATAAATAGGAATCGTGTACGCACTCACCAATCCCAGAGAAATCTCTGTACCTGCAACTAAACAGTGTTTAGTGCTAGCGCAGTAGCTAGAACTTTATTTATTTCGGGTATTTTCATGTATCAGCGCCCTGCAAACTAATTTCTTTTGAAATCAGATCTAATAACAAATTATTTCAAAAGAAATTAGTCGGGCAGAACCTGAATAATTTATATGAATATAGAACACCCGCCAATTAATGTTCAAGCGCGGGCCTAACTGTTTAACATATTTAACTTTCTCCAACTCAGTTTATAATTATTACCAAACACCATTCAATCATGTAAAACAGTCAAGTCAGCGTATAATTATTACCAAACACTATTCAAGTCATGTAAAATAGCGACTTCAATGAAAACTAAATTCAGAGTTCTTAATTCAATGTGTCAAAATAACAATTTAAATAACTCATTCTTATATTGCATAGGTTGGGATTAGAGTAGCTGTGCAATATTGCACTATCCGCACTTTAATGTACCAAACTGAATTAAGAATATTTTGCTCCTTTTAATATTTCAGTGGCAACTCCTACAAACGCTTCAGCAACAAATGCGACAACTGTGCCTCCAACTGCTCCAAATACTAACGGTATTGTAATCGCTCATTGATTAATTTATCGTGAATAGATATGGTTGGCTTGGAACTATCTGGAAAATGATTGCTCCGATATTCGGTTTCTCTCTCTATATATACTCATCTTCGCCCTCTTAATTTATTTATAATAAGCAATTTACTTAATGTTTGATTTGTTTGCACAGTTTATATTATTTACTCATTGCGAAGGATGTTTAATTAATTGATGTTTAATAAACGATCGTTCACAATTCGTAAATACTTATACAAATCATATACTCACTCACCAGTCCTTGAGCAATATCTATAAACCTGTATTGTTGTAATCTATTGTTGTGATAATGTACTATCCTCACTTTCAGTCGTCCAAGGGAATTAAAATTATTTTTCTTCAATTAATGTTTCAGTCACATCTCCTACAAACGCTTCTGCAACTAATGCAACAACTGTGCCTCCAACAACTTCAATTACTAACGGTACTGTAATCGCTCATTCTATTGGTTTCATTGTGAAAATATAAGCTAGCTTGGAACTATCCGTGAAATGACTGTTTCGATATTTGGTATCTCTCAATAGATACTCATCTTTATACTGTTAGTTAAGCAAATTACTTAATGGATACCAGTAGTTCATTTGCACAGTTTTATATTGTTGAGTCTTTGCGAAGGATGTTTTTTTCATGAGTAATTAACGATCGTTCACAACCCATAAATAGGAATCGTGTACGCACTCACCAATCCCAGAGCAATCTCTGTACCTGCAACTAAACAGTGTTTAGTGCTAGCGCAGTAGCTAGAACTTTATTTATTTCGGGTATTTTCATGTATCAGCGCCCTGCAAACTAATTTCTTTTGAAATAAGATCTAATAACAAATTATTTCAAAAGAAATTAGTCGGGCAGAACCTGAATAATTTATATGAATATAGAACACTCGCCAATTAATGTTCAAGCGCGGGCCTAGCTGTTTAACATATTTAACTTTCTCCAACTCAGTTTATAATTATTACCAAACACCATTCAATCATGTAAAACAGTCAAGTCAGTGTATAATTATTACCAAACACTATTCAAGTCATGTAAAATAGCGCCTTCAATGAAAACTAAATTCAGAGTTCTTAATTCAAGGTGTAAAAATAACAATTTAAATAACTCATTCTTATATTGCATAGTTGGGGATTGGAGTAGCTGTGAAATATTGCACTATCCGCACTTTAATGTACCAAACTGAATTAAGAATATTTTGCTCCTTTTAATATTTCAGTGACAACTCCTACAAACCCTTCAGCAACAAATGCGACAACTGTGCCTCCAACTGCTCCAAATACTAACGGTATTGTAATCGCTCATTGATTAATTTATCGTGAAGAGATATGGTTGGCTTGGAACTATCTGGAAAATGATTGCTCCGATATTCGGTTTCTCTCTCTATATATACTCATCTTCGCCCTCTTAATTTATTTATAATAAGCAATTTACTTAATGGTTGATTTGTTTGCACAGTTTATATTATTTACTCATTGCGAAGGATGTTTAATTAATTGATGTTTAATAAACGATCGTTCACAATTCGTAAATACTTATACAAATCATATACTCACTCACCAGTCCTTGAGCAATATCTATAAACCTATATTGTTGTAATCTATTGTTGTGATAATGTACTATCCCCACTTTCAGTCGTCCAAGGGAATTAAAATTATTTTTCTTCAATTAATGTTTCAGTCACATCTCCTACAAACGCTTCTGCAACTAATGCAACAACTGTGCCTCCAACAACTTCAATTAATAACGGTACTGTAATCGCTCATTCTATTGATTTCATTGTGAAAATATAAGCTAGCTTGGAACTATCCGTGAAATGACTGTTTCGATATTTGGTATCTCTCAATAGATACTCATCTTTATACTGTTAGTTAAGCAAATTACTTAATGGATACCAGTAGTTCATTTGCACAGTTTTATATTGTTGAGTCTTTGCGAAGGATGTTTTTTTCATGAGTAATTAACGATCGTTCACAACCCATAAATAGGAATCGTGTACGCACTCACCAATCCCAGAGAAATCTCTGTACCTGCAACTAAACAGTGTTTAGTGCTAGCGCAGTAGCTAGAACTTTATTTATTTCGGGTATTTTCATGTATCAGCGCCCTGGAAACTAATTTCTTTTGAAATCAGATCTAATAACAAATTATTTCAAAAGAAATTAGTCGGGCAGAACCTGAATAATTTATATGAATATAGAACACTCGCCAATTAATGTTCAAGCGCGGGCCTAGCTGTTTAACATATTTAACTTTCTCCAACTCAGTTTATAATTATTACCAAACACCATTCAATCATGTAAAACAGTCAAGTCAGTGTATAATTATTACCAAACACTATTCAAGTCATGTAAAATAGCGCCTTCAATGAAAACTAAATTCAGAGTTCTTAATTCAAGGTGTAAAAATAACAATTTAAATAACTCATTCTTATATTGCATAGTTGGGGATTGGAGTAGCTGTGAAATATTGCACTATCCGCACTTTAATGTACCAAACTGAATTAAGAATATTTTGCTCCTTTTAATATTTCAGTGACAACTCCTACAAACCCTTCAGCAACAAATGCGACAACTGTGCCTCCAACTGCTCCAAATACTAACGGTATTGTAATCGCTCATTGATTAATTTATCGTGAAGAGATATGGTTGGCTTGGAACTATCTGGAAAATGATTGCTCCGATATTCGGTTTCTCTCTCTATATATACTCATCTTCGCCCTCTTAATTTATTTATAATAAGCAATTTACTTAATGGTTGATTTGTTTGCACAGTTTATATTATTTACTCATTGCGAAGGATGTTTAATTAATTGATGTTTAATAAACGATCGTTCACAATTCGTAAATACTTATACAAATCATATACTCACTCACCAGTCCTTGAGCAATATCTATAAACCTGTATTGTTGTAATCTATTGTTGTGATAATGTACTATCCTCACTTTCAGTCGTCCAAGGGAATTAAAATTATTTTTCTTCAATTAATGTTTCAGTCACATCTCCTACAAACGCTTCTGCAACTAATGCAACAACTGTGCCTCCAACAACTTCAATTACTAACGGTACTGTAATCGCTCATTCTATTGGTTTCATTGTGAAAATATAAGCTAGCTTGGAACTATCCGTGAAATGACTGTTTCGATATTTGGTATCTCTCAATAGATACTCATCTTTATACTGTTAGTTAAGCAAATTACTTAATGGATACCAGTAGTTCATTTGCATAGTTTTATATTGTTGAGTCTTTGCGAAGGATGTTTTTTTCATGAGTAATTAACGATCGTTCACAACCCATAAATAGGAATCGTGTACGCACTCACCAATCCCAGAGCAATCTCTGTACCTGCAACTAAACAGTGTTTAGTGCTAGCGCAGTAGCTAGAACTTTATTTATTTCGGGTATTTTCATGTATCAGCGCCCTGCAAACTAATTTCTTTTGAAATAAGATCTAATAACAAATTATTTCAAAAGAAATTAGTCGGGCAGAACCTGAATAATTTATATGAATATAGAACACTCGCCAATTAATGTTCAAGCGCGGGCCTAGCTGTTTAACATATTTAACTTTCTCCAACTCAGTTTATAATTATTACCAAACACCATTCAATCATGTAAAACAGTCAAGTCAGTGTATAATTATTACCAAACACTATTCAAGTCATGTAAAATAGCGCCTTCAATGAAAACTAAATTCAGAGTTCTTAATTCAAGGTCTAAAAATAACAATTTAAATAACTCATTCTTATATTGCATAGTTGGGGATTGGAGTAGCTGTGAAATATTGCACTATCCGCACTTTAATGTACCAAACTGAATTAAGAATATTTTGCTCCTTTTAATATTTCAGTGACAACTCCTACAAACCCTTCAGCAACAAATGCGACAACTGTGCCTCCAACTGCTCCAAATACTAACGGTATTGTAATCGCTCATTGATTAATTTATCGTGAAGAGATATGGTTGGCTTGGAACTATCTGGAAAATGATTGCTCCGATATTCGGTTTCTCTCTCTATATATACTCATCTTCGCCCTCTTAATTTATTTATAATAAGCAATTTACTTAATGGTTGATTTGTTTGCACAGTTTATATTATTTACTCATTGCGAAGGATGTTTAATTAATTGATGTTTAATAAACGATCGTTCACAATTCGTAAATACTTATACAAATCATATACTCACTCACCAGTCCTTGAGCAATATCTATAAACCTATATTGTTGTAATCTATTGTTGTGATAATGTACCATCCCCACTTTCAGTCGTCCAAGGGAATTAAAATTATTTTTCTTCAATTAATGTTTCAGTCACATCTCCTACAAACGCTTCTGCAACTAATGCAACAACTGTGCCTCCAACAACTTCAATTACTAACGGTACTGTAATCGCTCATTCTATTGATTTCATTGTGAAAATATAAGCTAGCTTGGAACTATCCGTGAAATGACTGTTTCGATATTTGGTATCTCTCAATAGATACTCATCTTTATACTGTTAGCTAAGCAAATTACTTAATGGATACCAGTAGTTCATTTGCACAGTTTTATATAGTTGAGTCTTTGCGAAGGATGTTTTTTTCATGAGTAATTAACGATCGTTCACAACCCATAAATAGGAATCGTGTACGCACTCACCAATCCCAGAGCAATCTCTGTACCTGCAACTAAACAGTGTTTAGTGCTAGCGCAGTAGCTAGAACTTTATTTATTTCGGGTATTTTCATGTATCAGCGCCCTGCAAACTAATTTCTTTTGAAATCAGATCTAATAACAAATTATTTCAAAAGAAATTAGTCGGGCAGAACCTGAATAATTTATATGAATATAGAAAAGCTGCCAATTAATGTTCAAGCGCGGGCCTAGCTGTTTAACATATTTAACTTTCTCCAACTCAGTTTATAATTATTACCAAACACCATTCAATCATGTAAAACAGTCAAGTCAGCGTATAATTATTACCAAACACTATTCAAGTCATGTAAAATAGCGACTTCAATGAAAACTAAATTCAGAGTTCTTAATTCAATGTGTCAAAATAACAATTTAAATAACTCATTCTTATATTGCATAGGTTGGGATTGGAGTAGCTGTGCAATATTGCACTATCCGCACTTTAATGTACCAAACTGAATTAAGAATATTTTGCTCCTTTTAATATTTCAGTGGCAACTCCTACAAACGCTTCAGCAACAAATGCGACAACTGTGCCTCCAACTGCTCCAAATACTAACGGTATTGTAATCGCTCATTGATTAATTTATCGTGAATAGATATGGTTGGCTTGGAACTATCTGGAAAATGATTGCTCCGATATTCGGTTTCTCTCTCTATATATACTCATCTTCGCCCTCTTAATTTATTTATAATAAGCAATTTACTTAATGTTTGATTTGTTTGCACAGTTTATATTATTTACTCATTGCGAAGGATGTTTAATTAATTGATGTTTAATAAACGATCGTTCACAATTCGTAAATACTTATACAAATCATATACTCACTCACCAGTCCTTGAGCAATATCTATAAACCTATATTGTTGTAATCTATTGTTGTGATAATGTACTATCCTCACTTTCAGTCGTCCAAGGGAATTAAAATTATTTTTCTTCAATTAATGTTTCAGTCACATCTCCTACAAACGCTTCTGCAACTAATGCAACAACTGTGCCTCCAACAACTTCAATTACTAACGGTACTGTAATCGCTCATTCTATTGATTTCATTGTGAAAATATAAGCTAGCTTGGAACTATCCATGAAATGACTGTTTCGATATTTGGTATCTCTCAATAGATACTCATCTTTATACTGTTAGTTAAGCAAATTACTTAATGGATACCAGTAGTTCATTTGCACAGTTTTATATTGTTGAGTCTTTGCGAAGGATGTTTTTTTCATGAGTAATTAACGATCGTTCACAACCCATAAATAGGAATCGTGTACGCACTCACCAATCCCAGAGCAATCTCTGTACCTGCAACTAAACAGTGTTTAGTGCTAGCGCAGTAGCTAGAACTTTATTTATTTCGGGTATTTTCATGTATCAGCGCTCTGCAAACTAATTTCTTTTGAAATAAGATCTAATAACAAATTATTTCAAAAGAAATTAGTCGGGCAGAACCTGAATAATTTATATGAATATAGAACACCCGCCAATTAATGTTCAAGCGCGGGCCTAGCTGTTTAACATATTTAACTTTCTCCAACTCAGTTTATAATTATTACCAAACACCATTCAATCATGTAAAACAGTCAAGTCAGTGTATAATTATTACCAAACACTATTCAAGTCATGTAAATTAGCGCCTTCAATGAAAACTAAATTCAGAGTTCTTAATTCAAGGTGTAAAAATAACAATTTAAATAACTCATTCTTATATTGCATAGTTGGGGTTGGGAGTAGCTGTGAAATATTGCACTATCCGCACTTTAATGTACCAAACTGAATTAAGAATATTTTGCTCCTTTTAATATTTCAGTGACAACTCCTACAAACCCTTCAGCAACAAATGCGACAACTGTGCCTCCAACTGCTCCAAATACTAACGGTATTGTAATCGCTCATTGATTAATTTATCGTGAAGAGATATGGTTGGCTTGGAACTATCTGGAAAATGATTGCTCCGATATTCGGTTTCTCTCTCTATATATACTCATCTTCGCCCTCTTAATTTATTTATAATAAGCAATTTACTTAATGGTTGATTTGTTTGCACAGTTTATATTATTTACTCATTGCGAAGGATGTTTAATTAATTGATGTTTAATAAACGATCGTTCACAATTCGTAAATACTTATACAAATCATATACTCACTCACCAGTCCTTGAGCAATATCTATAAACCTGTATTGTTGTAATCTATTGTTGTGATAATGTACTATCCTCACTTTCAGTCGTCCAAGGGAATTAAAATTATTTTTCTTCAATTAATGTTTCAGTCACATCTCCTACAAACGCTTCTGCAACTAATGCAACAACTGTGCCTCCAACAACTTCAATTACTAACGGTACTGTAATCGCTCATTCTATTGGTTTCATTGTGAAAATATAAGCTAGCTTGGAACTATCCGTGAAATGACTGTTTCGATATTTGGTATCTCTCAATAGATACTCATCTTTATACTGTTAGTTAAGCAAATTACTTAATGGATACCAGTAGTTCATTTGCACAGTTTTATATTGTTGAGTCTTTGCGAAGGATGTTTTTTTCATGAGTAATTAACGATCGTTCACAACCCATAAATAGGAATCGTGTACGCACTCACCAATCCCAGAGCAATCTCTGTACCTGCAACTAAACAGTGTTTAGTGCTAGCGCAGTAGCTAGAACTTTATTTATTTCGGGTATTTTCATGTATCAGCGCCCTGCAAACTAATTTCTTTTGAAATAAGATCTAATAACAAATTATTTCAAAAGAAATTAGTCGGGCAGAACCTGAATAATTTATATGAATATAGAACACTCGCCAATTAATGTTCAAGCGCGGGCCTAGCTGTTTAACATATTTAACTTTCTCCAACTCAGTTTATAATTATTACCAAACACCATTCAATCATGTAAAACAGTCAAGTCAGTGTATAATTATTACCAAACACTATTCAAGTCATGTAAAATAGCGCCTTCAATGAAAACTAAATTCAGAGTTCTTAATTCAAGGTGTAAAAATAACAATTTAAATAACTCATTCTTATATTGCATAGTTGGGGATTGGAGTAGCTGTGAAATATTGCACTATCCGCACTTTAATGTACCAAACTGAATTAAGAATATTTTGCTCCTTTTAATATTTCAGTGACAACTCCTACAAACCCTTCAGCAACAAATGCGACAACTGTGCCTCCAACTGCTCCAAATACTAACGGTATTGTAATCGCTCATTGATTAATTTATCGTGAAGAGATATGGTTGGCTTGGAACTATCTGGAAAATGATTGCTCCGATATTCGGTTTCTCTCTCTATATATACTCATCTTCGCCCTCTTAATTTATTTATAATAAGCAATTTACTTAATGGTTGATTTGTTTGCACAGTTTATATTATTTACTCATTGCGAAGGATGTTTAATTAATTGATGTTTAATAAACGATCGTTCACAATTCGTAAATACTTATACAAATCATATACTCACTCACCAGTCCTTGAGCAATATCTATAAACCTATATTGTTGTAATCTATTGTTGTGATAATGTACCATCCCCACTTTCAGTCGTCCAAGGGAATTAAAATTATTTTTCTTCAATTAATGTTTCAGTCACATCTCCTACAAACGCTTCTGCAACTAATGCAACAACTGTGCCTCCAACAACTTCAATTACTAACGGTACTGTAATCGCTCATTCTATTGATTTCATTGTGAAAATATAAGCTAGCTTGGAACTATCCGTGAAATGACTGTTTCGATATTTGGTATCTCTCAATAGATACTCATCTTTATACTGTTAGCTAAGCAAATTACTTAATGGATACCAGTAGTTCATTTGCACAGTTTTATATAGTTGAGTCTTTGCGAAGGATGTTTTTTTCATGAGTAATTAACGATCGTTCACAACCCATAAATAGGAATCGTGTACGCACTCACCAATCCCAGAGCAATCTCTGTACCTGCAACTAAACAGTGTTTAGTGCTAGCGCAGTAGCTAGAACTTTATTTATTTCGGGTATTTTCATGTATCAGCGCCCTGCAAACTAATTTCTTTTGAAATCAGATCTAATAACAAATTATTTCAAAAGAAATTAGTCGGGCAGAACCTGAATAATTTATATGAATATAGAAAAGCTGCCAATTAATGTTCAAGCGCGGGCCTAGCTGTTTAACATATTTAACTTTCTCCAACTCAGTTTATAATTATTACCAAACACCATTCAATCATGTAAAACAGTCAAGTCAGCGTATAATTATTACCAAACACTATTCAAGTCATGTAAAATAGCGACTTCAATGAAAACTAAATTCAGAGTTCTTAATTCAATGTGTCAAAATAACAATTTAAATAACTCATTCTTATATTGCATAGGTTGGGATTGGAGTAGCTGTGCAATATTGCACTATCCGCACTTTAATGTACCAAACTGAATTAAGAATATTTTGCTCCTTTTAATATTTCAGTGGCAACTCCTACAAACGCTTCAGCAACAAATGCGACAACTGTGCCTCCAACTGCTCCAAATACTAACGGTATTGTAATCGCTCATTGATTAATTTATCGTGAATAGATATGGTTGGCTTGGAACTATCTGGAAAATGATTGCTCCGATATTCGGTTTCTCTCTCTATATATACTCATCTTCGCCCTCTTAATTTATTTATAATAAGCAATTTACTTAATGTTTGATTTGTTTGCACAGTTTATATTATTTACTCATTGCGAAGGATGTTTAATTAATTGATGTTTAATAAACGATCGTTCACAATTCGTAAATACTTATACAAATCATATACTCACTCACCAGTCCTTGAGCAATATCTATAAACCTATATTGTTGTAATCTATTGTTGTGATAATGTACTATCCTCACTTTCAGTCGTCCAAGGGAATTAAAATTATTTTTCTTCAATTAATGTTTCAGTCACATCTCCTACAAACGCTTCTGCAACTAATGCAACAACTGTGCCTCCAACAACTTCAATTACTAACGGTACTGTAATCGCTCATTCTATTGATTTCATTGTGAAAATATAAGCTAGCTTGGAACTATCCATGAAATGACTGTTTCGATATTTGGTATCTCTCAATAGATACTCATCTTTATACTGTTAGTTAAGCAAATTACTTAATGGATACCAGTAGTTCATTTGCACAGTTTTATATTGTTGAGTCTTTGCGAAGGATGTTTTTTTCATGAGTAATTAACGATCGTTCACAACCCATAAATAGGAATCGTGTACGCACTCACCAATCCCAGAGCAATCTCTGTACCTGCAACTAAACAGTGTTTAGTGCTAGCGCAGTAGCTAGAACTTTATTTATTTCGGGTATTTTCATGTATCAGCGCTCTGCAAACTAATTTCTTTTGAAATAAGATCTAATAACAAATTATTTCAAAAGAAATTAGTCGGGCAGAACCTGAATAATTTATATGAATATAGAACACCCGCCAATTAATGTTCAAGCGCGGGCCTAGCTGTTTAACATATTTAACTTTCTCCAACTCAGTTTATAATTATTACCAAACACCATTCAATCATGTAAAACAGTCAAGTCAGTGTATAATTATTACCAAACACTATTCAAGTCATGTAAATTAGCGCCTTCAATGAAAACTAAATTCAGAGTTCTTAATTCAAGGTGTAAAAATAACAATTTAAATAACTCATTCTTATATTGCATAGTTGGGGTTGGGAGTAGCTGTGAAATATTGCACTATCCGCACTTTAATGTACCAAACTGGATTAAGAATATTTTGCTCCTTTTAATATTTCAGTGACAACTCCTACAAACCCTTCAGCAACAAATGCGACAACTGTGCCTCCAACTGCTCCAAATACTAACGGTATTGTAATCGCTCATTGATTAATTTATCGTGAAGAGATATGGTTGGCTTGGAACTATCTGGAAAATGATTGCTCCGATATTCGGTTTCTCTCTCTATATATACTCATCTTCGCCCTCTTAATTTATTTATACAGTACTGCTCAGAAATAACCTAACACTGCGTTCGCGTTCCATTTGCGTTCGGAACGCGTCCGGAACGCGTTCCGAACGCGTTCCATTTGCGTTCCGAACGCGTTCCATTTGCGTTCCGAACGCGTTCCGAACGCGTTCCATTTGCGTTCCGAACGCGTTCCGAACGCGTTCCATTTGCGTTCCGAACGCGTTCCGAACGCGTTCCAAAATGCGTTCCAAAGCGTTCCAGTGGAAACGTGGGAACGCGTTCTCTTTGGTGGTGAGATATCATGTTCTGACGTCGGAAGATCCCGACACCGAGTGAAACCTGAGCTGTTGTGAGGCCCTGTAGTGTTTTAAATTATAATAGATGCTAGTCGCACAAGTGTATGCCAGCTAAAAATGTTTCAGACATACATGCTACATTTGAAAGAGAGGTTTATCTGAGAGAGGAGGTCTGAAAGATTTAGCTGATCGCAAGTGAATAAATGACGCACTTGGGTACTGACTTATAGCAAGTAAAAATCGCTACGCGAAACAAGAAAAACAACACTATCGCTGAGTTGAACGTAATAAGCCTAAGTTAATTTATACCACACTGATTTTGCTTACCTATATCTAAATAAACTAGCTCGGACAAGAGCAGTAGAGAAAAAATGAGTTGGAGTGTCATATTTTATATCCTTTATACACAAAAGAGTGTCAAAATGTGTCTACTACCACCGTTAATCCCTACAAAAGCCGAAACAATGTGTAAGTCAGTCATTAAGAGCCATTAAGGAAATAGCAAAACACAAGATGAAAATAGCAGTGTATTCGTTTAATTGTCTCAATTTTTTCCTCGCACAACTATATGCATTTGTTGAAGTAATGAGGTTAGGTATTAGAGGCAATTAGTACAGGAAATTATACGGTTCGAGAAGTAATGAAAAATCGCGCGCTTTTTGGCGAAATATAATAATAATACCGTTCGTTAACGTAAGCTCAACAGCTCGTGCGTTGGCGACGTGTTTTAAATGATTAATGATTATCATCACAGTTCTTACTCAATTAGAATCGAGTAAGCCGACAATAATAATATTATAAAAAAATTTGGTCTTGAAGCTCACTTTAGTTTATCACTCTACAACTTTACTCTTTAGCGGCTTTTCAAATAGATTATATTACTCGGTGAATCGCGATAATGACCGATAATATCCGATCTTATTACGAGTGTCACAGGAACGCGTTCCTGAACGCGTTCCAGTAAAAGTGGAACGCAAATTGGAACGCTGTGGAACGCGAATGGAACGCAAATGGAACGCGAATGGAACGCGAATGGAACGCAAATGGAACGCGAATGGAACGCGAATGGAACGCAAATGGAACGCAAATGGAACGCGAATGGAACGCATTTTCGAACGCGTTCCGGACGCGTTCCGAACGCGTTTTCTGTTAGGTTATTTCTGAACAGTACTGTAATAAGCAATTTACTTAATGGTTGATTTGTTTGCACAGTTTATATTATTTACTCATTGCGAAGGATGTTTAATCAATTGGTGTTTAATAAACGATCGTTCACAATTCGTAAATACTTATACAAATCATATACTCACTCACCAGTCCTTGAGCAATATCTATAAACCTATATTGTTGTAATCTATTGTTGTGATAATGTACTATCCCCACTTTCAGTCGTCCAAGGGAATTAAAATTATTTTTCTTCAATTAATGTTTCAGTCACATCTCCTACAAACGCTTCTGCAACTAATGCAACAACTGTGCCTCCAACAACTTCAATTACTAACGGTACTGTAATCGCTCATTCTATTGATTTCATTGTGAAAATATAAGCTAGCTTGGAACTATCCGTGAAATGACTGTTTCGATATTTGGTATCTGTCAATAGATACTCATCTTTATACTGTTAGCTAAGCAAATTACTTAATGGATACCAGTAGTTCATTTGCACAGTTTTATATTGTTGAGTCTTTGCGAAGGATGTTTTTTTCATGAGTAATTAACGATCGTTCACAACCCATAAATAGGAATCGTGTACGCACTCACCAATCCCAGAGCAATCTCTGTACCTGCAACTAAACAGTGTTTAGTGCTAGCGCAGTAGCTAGAACTTTATTTATTTCGGGTATTTTCATGTATCAGCGCCCTGCAAACTAATTTCTTTTGAAATCAGATCTAATAACAAATTATTTCAAAAGAAATTAGTCGGGCAGAACCTGAATAATTTATATGAATATAGAAAAGCTGCCAATTAATGTTCAAGCGCGGGCGTAGCTGTTTAACATATTTAACTTTCTCCAACTCAGTTTATAATTATTACCAAACACCATTCAATCATGTAAAACAGTCAAGTCAGCGTATAATTATTACCAAACACTATTCAAGTCATGTAAAATAGCGACTTCAATGACAACTAAATTCAGAGTTCTTAATTCAATGTGTCAAAATAACAATTTAAATAACTCATTCTTATATTGCATAGGTTGGGATTGGAGTAGCTGTGCAATATTGCACTATGCGCACTTTAATGTACCAAACTGAATTAAGAATATTTTGCTCCTTTTAATATTTCAGTGGCAACTCCTACAAACGCTTCAGCAACAAATGCGACAACTGTGCCTCCAACTGCTCCAAATACTAACGGTATTGTAATCGCTTATTGATTAATTTATCGTGAATAGATATGGTTGGCTTGGAACTATCTGGAAAATGATTGCTCCGATATTCGGTTTCTCTCTCTATATATACTCATCTTCGCCCTCTTCATTTATTTATAATAAGCAATTTACTTAATGGTTGATTTGTTTGCATAATATATATTATTTACTCATTGCAAAGGATGTTTAATTAATTGATGTTTAATAAACGATCGTTCACAATTCGTAAATACTTATACAAATCATATACTCACTCACCAGTCCTTGAGCAATATCTATAAACCTATATTGTTATAATCTATTGTTGTGATAATGTACTATCCCCACTTTCAGTCGTCCAAGGGAATTAAAATTATTTTTCTTCAATTAATGTTTCAGTCACATCTCCTACAAACGCTTCTGCAACTAATGCAACAACTGTGCCTCCAACAACTTCAATTAGTAACGGTACTGTAATCGCTCATTCTATTGATTTCATTGTGAAAATATAAGCTAGCTTGGAACTATCCGTGAAATGACTGTTTCGATATTTGGTATCTCTCAATAGATACTCATCTTTATACTGTTAGTTAAGCAAATTACTTAATGGATACCAGTAGTTCATTTGCACAGTTTTATATTGTTGAGTCTTTGCGAAGGATGTTTTTTTCATGAGTAATTAACGATCGTTCACAACCCATAAATAGGAATCGTGTGCGCACTCACCAATCCCAGAGCAATCTCTGTACCTGCAACTAAACAGTGTTTAGTGCTAGCGCAGTAGCTAGAACTTTATTTATTTCGGGTATTTTCATGTATCAGCGCCCTGCAAACTAATTTCTTTTGAAATCAGATCTAATAACAAATTGTTTCAAAAGAAATTAGTCGGGCAGAACCTGAATAATTTATATGAATATAGAACAGCCGCCAATTAATGTTCAAGCGCGGGCCTAGCTGTTTAACATATTTAACTGTCTTCAACTCAGTTTATAATTATTACCAAACACCATTCAATCATGTAAAACAGTCAAGTCAGTGTATAATTATTACCAAACGCTATTCAAGTCATGTAAAATAGCGACTTCAATGAAAACTAAATTCAGAGTTCTTAATTCAACGTGTAAAAATAACAATTTAAATAACTCATTCTTATGTTGCATAGTTGGGGATTGGAGTAGCTGTGAAATATTGCATTATCCGCACTTTATTGTACCAAACTGAATTAAGAATATTTTGCTCCTTTTAATATTTCAGTGACAACTCGTACAAACGCTTCAGCAACTAATGCGACAACTGTGCCTCCAACTGCTCCAAATACTAACGGTATTGTAATCGCTCAATGATTAATTTATCGTGAATAGATATAGTTGGCTTGGAACTATCTAGAAAATGATTGCTCCGATATCCGGTTTCTCTCTCTATATATACTCATCTTCCGCCTCTTAATTTATTTATGATAAGCAATTTACTTAATGGTTGATTTGTTTGCACAGTTTATATTATTTACTCATTGCGAAGGATGTTTACTTAATTGATGTTTAATAAACGATCGTTCACAATTCGTAAATACTTATACAAATCATATACTCACTCAGCAGTCCTTGAGCAATATCTATAAACCTATATTGTTGTAATCTATTGTTGTGATAATGTACTATCCGCACTTTCAGTCGTCCAAGGGAATTAAAATTATTTTTCTTCAATTAATGTTTCAGTCACATCTCCTACAAACGCTTCTGCAACTAATGCAACAACTGTGCCTCCAACAACTTCAATTGCTAACGGTACTGTAATCGCTCATTCTATTGATTTCATTGTGCAAATATAATCTAGCTTGGAACTATCCGTGAAATGACTGTTTCGATATTTGGTATCTCTCAATAGATACTCATCTTTACACTGTTAGTCAAGCAAATTACTTAATGGATACTAGTAGTTCATTTGCACAATTTTATATTGTTGAGTCTTTGCGAAGGATGTTTATTTCATGTGTAATTAACGATCGTTCACAACCCATAAATAGGAATCGTATACGCACTCACATATCCCACAGCAATCTCTGTATCTGCAACTAAACAGTGTTTAGTGCTAGAGCAGTAGCTAGAACTTTATTTATTTCGCGTATTTTCATGTATCAGCGCCCTGCAAACTAATTTCTTTTGAAATCAGATCTAATAACAAATTATTTCAAAAGAAATTAGTCGGGCAGAACCTGAATAATTTATATGAATATAGAACACCCGCCAATTAATGTTCAAGCGCGGGCCTAGCTGTTTAACATATTTAACTTTCTCCAACTCAGTTTATAATTATTACCAAACACCATTCAATCATGTAAAACAGTCAAGTCAGTGTATAATTATTATCAAACACTATTCAAGTCATGTAAAATAGCGACTTCAATGAAAACTAAATTCAGAGTTCTTAATTCAAGGTGTAACAATAACAATTTAAATAACTCATTCTTACATTGCATTGTTGGGGATTAGAGTTGCTTTGAAATATTGCACTGTCCGCACTTTAGTGTACCAAACTGAATTAAGAATATTTTGCTCTTTTTAATATTTCAGTGACGACTCCTACAAACGCTTCAGCAACTAATGCGACAACTGTGCCTCCAACTGCTCCAAATACTAACGGTATTGTAATCGCTAATTGATTAATTTATCGTGAATAGATATAGTTGGCTTGGAACTATCTGGAAAATGATTGCTCCGATATTCGGTTTCTCTCTCTATATATACTCATCTTCGCCCTCTTCATTTATTTATAATAAGCAACTTACTTAATGGTTGATTTGTTTGCACAGTTTATATTATTTACTCCTTGCGAAGGATGTTTAATTAATTTATGTTTAATAAACGATCGTTCACAATTCGTAAATACTTATACAAATCTTATACTCACTCACCAGTCCTTGAGCAATATCTATAAACCTATATTGTAGTAATCTATTGTTGTGATAATGTACTATGCCCACATTCAGTCGTCCAAGGGAATTAAAATTATTTTTCTTCAATTAATGTTTCAGTCACATCTCCTACAAACGCTTCTGCAACTAATGCAACAACTGTACCTCCAACAACTTCAATTACTAACGGTACTGTAATCGCTCATTCTATTGATTTCACTGTGAAAATATAAGCTAGCTTGGAACTATCCGTGAAATGACTGTTTCGATATTTGGTATATCTCAATAGATACTCATCTTTATACTGTTAGTTAAGCAAATATTTAATGGATACTAGTAGTTCATTTGCACAGTTTTATATTGTTGAGTCTTTGCGAAGGATGTTTTTTTCATGTGTAATTAACGATCGTTCACAACACATAAATAGGAATCGTGTACGCACTCACCAATCCCAGAGCAATCTCTGTACCTGCAACTTAACAGTGTTTAGTGCTAGCGCAGTAGCTAGAACTTTACTTATTTCGGGTATTTTCATGTAGCAGCGCCCTGAAAACTAATTTCTTTGGAAATCAGATCTAATAAAAAATTATTTCAAAAAAAATTAGTCGGGCAGAACCTGAATAATTTATATGAATATAGAACACCCTCCAATTAATGTTCAAGCGCGGGCCTAGCTTTTTAACATATCTAACTGTGTCCAACTCAGTTTATAATTATTACCAAACACCATTCAATCATGTAAAACAGTCAAATCAGTGTATAATTATTACCAAACACTATTCAAGTCATGTAAAATAGCGACTTCAATGACAACTAAATTCAGAGTTCAATGATAACTCAATGATAACTCATTCTTATATTGCATAGTTGGGGACTTCAAAGATAACTCATTCTTATATTGCATAGTTGGGGATTGGACTAGCTGTGAAATATTGCACTATCCGCACTTTAATGTACCAAACTGAATCAAGAATATTTTGCTCCTTTTAATATTTCAGTGGCAACTCCTACAAACGCTTCAGCAACAAATGCGACAACCGTGCCTCCAACTGCTCCAAATACTAACGGTATTGTAATCGCTCATTGATTAATTTATCGTGAAGAGATTTGCTTGGCTTGGAACTATCTGGAAAATGATTGCTCCGATATTCGGTTTCTCTCTCTATGTATACTCATCTTCGCCCTCTTAATTTATTTATAATAAGCAATTTACTTAATGGTTGATTTGTTTGCACAGTTTATATTATTTACTCATTGCGAAGGATGTTTAATTAATTGATGTTTAATAAACGATCGTTCACAATTCGTAAATACTTATACAAATCATATACTCACTCACCAGTCCTTGAGCAATATCTATAAACCTATATTGTTGTAATCTATTATTGTGATAATGTACTATCCCCACTTTCACTCGTCGAAGAGAATTAAAATTATTTTTCTTCAATTAATGTTTCAGTCACATCTCCTACAAACGCTTCTGCAACTAATGCAACAACTGTGCCTCCAACAACTTCAATTACTAACGGTACTGTAATCGCTCATTCTATTGATTTCATCGTGAAAATATAAGCCAGCTTGGAACTATCCGTGAAATGACTGTTTCGATATTTGGTATCTCTCAATAGATACTCATCTTTATACTGTTAGTTAAGCAAATTACTTAATGGATACCAGTAGTTCATTTGCACAGTTTTATATTGTTGAGTCTTTGCGAAGGATGTTTTTTTCATGAGTAATTAACGATCGTTCACAACACATAAATAGGAATCGTGTACGCACTCACCAATCCCAGAGCAATCTCTGTACCTGCAACTAAACAGTGTTTAGTGCTAGCGCAGTAGCTAGAACTTTATTTATTTCGGGTATTTTCATGTATCAGCGCCCTGCAAACTAATTTCTTTTGAAATCAGATCTAATAACAAATTATTTCAAAAGAAATTAGTCGGGCAGAACCTGAATAATTTATATGAATATAGAAAAGCCGCCAATTAATGTTCAAGCGCGGGCCTAGCTGTTTAACATATTTAACTTTCTCCAACTCAGTTTATGATTATTACCAAACACCATTCAATCATGTAAAACAGTCAAGTCAGCGTATAATTATTACCAAACACTATTCAAGTCATGTAAAATAGCGACTTCAATGAAAACTAAATTCAGAGTTCTTAATTCAATGTTTCAAAATAACAATTTAAATAACTCATTCTTATATTGCATAGTTGGGGATTGGAGTAGCTGTGAAATATTGCACTATCCGCACTTTAATGTACCAAACTGAATTAAGAATATTTTGCTCCTTTTAATATTTCAGTGACAACTCCTACAAACCCTTCAGCAACAAATGCGACAACTGTGCCTCCAACTGCTCCAAATACTAACGGTATTGTAATCGCTAATTGATTAATTTATCGTGAATAGATATAGTTGGCTTGGAACTATCTGGAAAATGATTGCTCCGATATTCGGTTTCTCTCTCTATATATACTCATCTTCGCCCTCTTCATTTATTTATAATAAGCAATTTACTTAATGGTTGATTTGTTTGCACAGTTTATATTATTTACTCCTTGCGAAGGATGTTTAATTAATTTATGTTTAATAAACGATCGTTCACAATTCGTAAATACTTATACAAATCATATACTCACTCACCAGTCCTTGAGCAATATCTATAAACCTATATTGTAGTAATCTATTGTTGTGATAATGTACTATGCCCACATTCAGTCGTCCAAGGGAATTAAAATTATTTTTCTTCAATTAATGTTTCAGTCACATCTCCTACAAACGCTTCTGCAACTAATGCAACAACTGTACCTCCAACAACTTCAATTACTAACGGTACTGTAATCGCTCATTCTATTGATTTCATTGTGAAAATATAAGGTAGCTTGGAACTATCCGTGAAATGACTGTTTCGATATTTGGTATCTCTCAATAGATACTCATCTTTATACTGTTAGTTAAGCAAATATTTCATGGATACTAGTAGTTCATTTGCACAGTTTTATATTGTTGAGTCTTTGCGAAGGATGTTTTTTTCATGTGTAATTAACGATCGTTCACAACACATAAATAGGAATCGTGTACGCACTCACCAATCCCAGAGCAATCTCTGTACCTGCAACTTAACAGTGTTTAGTGCTAGCGCAGTAGCTAGAACTTTACTTATTTCGGGTATTTTCATGTAGCAGCGTCCTGAAAACTAATTTCTTTGGAAATCAGATCTAATAACAAATTATTTCAAAAAAAGTTAGTCGGGCAGAACCTGAATAATTTATATGAATATAGAACACCCGCCAATTAATGTTCAAGCGCGGGCCTAGCTTTTTAACATATCTAACTGTGTCCAACTCAGTTTATAATTATTACCAAACACCATTCAATCATGTAAAACAGTCAAATCAGTGTATAATTATTACCAAACACTATTCAAGTCATGTAAAATAGCGACTTCAATGACAACTAAATTCAGAGTTCTTAATTCAACGTGTAAAAATAACAATTTAAATAACTCATTCTTATATTGCATAGTTGGGGATTGGACTAGCTGTGAAATATTGCACTATCCGCACTTTAATGTACCAAACTGAATTAAGAATATTTTGCTCCTTTTAATATTTCAGTGGCAACTCCTACAAACGCTTCAGCAACAAATGCGACAACTGTGCCTCCAACTGCTCCAAATACTAACGGTATTGTAATCGCTCATTGATTAATTTATCGTGAAGAGATTTGGTTGGCTTGGAACTATCTGGAAAATGATTGCTCCGATATTCGGTTTCTCTCTCTATATATACTCATCTTCGCCCTCTTAATTTATTTATAATAAGCAATTTACTTAATGGTTGATTTGTTTGCACAGTTTATATTATTTACTCATTGCGAAGGATGTTTAATGAATTGATGTTTAATAAACGATCGTTCACAATTCGTAAATACTTATACAAATCATATACTCACTCACCAGTCCTTGAGCAATGTCTATAAACCTATATTGTTGTAATCTATTATTGTGATAATGTACTATCCCCACTTTCACTCGTCGAAGGGAATTAAAATTATTTTTCTTCAATTAATGTTTCAGTCACATCTCCTACAAACGCTTCTGCAACTAATGCAACAACTGTGCCTCCAACAACTTCAATTACTAACGGTACTGTAATCGCTCATTCTATTGATTTCATTGTGAAAATATAAGCTAGCTTGGAACTATCCGTGAAATGACTGTTTCGATATTTGGTATCTCTCAATAGATACTCATCTTTATACTGTTAGTTAAGCAAATTACTTAATGGATACCAGTAGTTCATTTGCACAGTTTTATATTGTTGAGTCTTTGCGAAGGATGTTTTTTTCATGAGTAATTAACGATCGTTCACAACTCATAAATAGGAATCGTGTACGCACTCACCAATCCCAGAGCAATCTCTGTACCTGCAACTAAACAGTGTTTAGTGCTAGCGCAGTAGCTAGAACTTTATTTATTTCGGGTATTTTCATGTATCAGCGCCCTGCAAACTAATTTCTTTTGAAATCAGATCTAATAACAAATTATTTCAAAAGAAATTAGTCGGGCAGAACCTGAATAATTTATATGAATATAGAAAAGCCGCCAATTAATGTTCAAGCGCGGGCCTAGCTGTTTAACATATTTAACTTTCTCCAACTCAGTTTATGATTATTACCAAACACCATTCAATCATGTAAAACAGTCAAGTCAGCGTATAATTATTACCAAACACTATTCAAGTCATGTAAAATAGCGACTTCAATGAAAACTAAATTCAGAGTTCTTAATTCAATGTTTCAAAATAACAATTTAAATAACTCATTCTTATATTGCATAGTTGGGGATTGGAGTAGCTGTGAAATATTGCACTATCCGCACTTTAATGTACCAAACTGAATTAAGAATATTTTGCTCCTTTTAATATTTCAGTGACAACTCCTACAAACCCTTCAGCAACAAATGCGACAACTGTGCCTCCAACTGCTCCAAATACTAACGGTATTGTAATCGCTAATTGATTAATTTATCGTGAATAGATATAGTTGGCTTGGAACTATCTGGAAAATGATTGCTCCGATATTCGGTTTCTCTCTCTATATATACTCATCTTCGCCCTCTTCATTTATTTATAATAAGCAATTTACTTAATGGTTGATTTGTTTGCACAGTTTATATTATTTACTCCTTGCGAAGGATGTTTAATTAATTTATGTTTAATAAACGATCGTTCACAATTCGTAAATACTTATACAAATCATATACTCACTCACCAGTCCTTGAGCAATATCTATAAACCTATATTGTAGTAATCTATTGTTGTGATAATGTACTATGCCCACATTCAGTCGTCCAAGGGAATTAAAATTATTTTTCTTCAATTAATGTTTCAGTCACATCTCCTACAAACGCTTCTGCAACTAATGCAACAACTGTACCTCCAACAACTTCAATTACTAACGGTACTGTAATCGCTCATTCTATTGATTTCATTGTGAAAATATAAGGTAGCTTGGAACTATCCGTGAAATGACTGTTTCGATATTTGGTATCTCTCAATAGATACTCATCTTTATACTGTTAGTTAAGCAAATATTTCATGGATACTAGTAGTTCATTTGCACAGTTTTATATTGTTGAGTCTTTGCGAAGGATGTTTTTTTCATGTGTAATTAACGATCGTTCACAACACATAAATAGGAATCGTGTACGCACTCACCAATCCCAGAGCAATCTCTGTACCTGCAACTTAACAGTGTTTAGTGCTAGCGCAGTAGCTAGAACTTTACTTATTTCGGGTATTTTCATGTAGCAGCGTCCTGAAAACTAATTTCTTTGGAAATCAGATCTAATAACAAATTATTTCAAAAAAAGTTAGTCGGGCAGAACCTGAATAATTTATATGAATATAGAACACCCGCCAATTAATGTTCAAGCGCGGGCCTAGCTTTTTAACATATCTAACTGTGTCCAACTCAGTTTATAATTATTACCAAACACCATTCAATCATGTAAAACAGTCAAATCAGTGTATAATTATTACCAAACACTATTCAAGTCATGTAAAATAGCGACTTCAATGACAACTAAATTCAGAGTTCTTAATTCAACGTGTAAAAATAACAATTTAAATAACTCATTCTTATATTGCATAGTTGGGGATTGGACTAGCTGTGAAATATTGCACTATCCGCACTTTAATGTACCAAACTGAATTAAGAATATTTTGCTCCTTTTAATATTTCAGTGGCAACTCCTACAAACGCTTCAGCAACAAATGCGACAACTGTGCCTCCAACTGCTCCAAATACTAACGGTATTGTAATCGCTCATTGATTAATTTATCGTGAAGAGATTTGGTTGGCTTGGAACTATCTGGAAAATGATTGCTCCGATATTCGGTTTCTCTCTCTATATATACTCATCTTCGCCCTCTTAATTTATTTATAATAAGCAATTTACTTAATGGTTGATTTGTTTGCACAGTTTATATTATTTACTCATTGCGAAGGATGTTTAATGAATTGATGTTTAATAAACGATCGTTCACAATTCGTAAATACTTATACAAATCATATACTCACTCACCAGTCCTTGAGCAATGTCTATAAACCTATATTGTTGTAATCTATTATTGTGATAATGTACTATCCCCACTTTCACTCGTCGAAGGGAATTAAAATTATTTTTCTTCAATTAATGTTTCAGTCACATCTCCTACAAACGCTTCTGCAACTAATGCAACAACTGTGCCTCCAACAACTTCAATTACTAACGGTACTGTAATCGCTCATTCTATTGATTTCATTGTGAAAATATAAGCTAGCTTGGAACTATCCGTGAAATGACTGTTTCGATATTTGGTATCTCTCAATAGATACTCATCTTTATACTGTTAGTTAAGCAAATTACTTAATGGATACCAGTAGTTCATTTGCACAGTTTTATATTGTTGAGTCTTTGCGAAGGATGTTTTTTTCATGAGTAATTAACGATCGTTCACAACTCATAAATAGGAATCGTGTACGCACTCACCAATCCCAGAGCAATCTCTGTACCTGCAACTAAACAGTGTTTAGTGCTAGCGCAGTAGCTAGAACTTTATTTATTTCGGGTATTTTCATGTATCAGCGCCCTGCAAACTAATTTCTTTTGAAATCAGATCTAATAACAAATTATTTCAAAAGAAATTAGTCGGGCAGAACCTGAATAATTTATATGAATATAGAAAAGCCGCCAATTAATGTTCAAGCGCGGGCCTAGCTGTTTAACATATTTAACTTTCTCCAACTCAGTTTATGATTATTACCAAACACCATTCAATCATGTAAAACAGTCAAGTCAGCGTATAATTATTACCAAACACTATTCAAGTCATGTAAAATAGCGACTTCAATGAAAACTAAATTCAGAGTTCTTAATTCAATGTTTCAAAATAACAATTTAAATAACTCATTCTTATATTGCATAGTTGGGGATTGGAGTAGCTGTGAAATATTGCACTATCCGCACTTTAATGTACCAAACTGAATTAAGAATATTTTGCTCCTTTTAATATTTCAGTGACAACTCCTACAAACCCTTCAGCAACAAATGCGACAACTGTGCCTCCAACTGCTCCAAATACTAACGGTATTGTAATCGCTAATTGATTAATTTATCGTGAATAGATATAGTTGGCTTGGAACTATCTGGAAAATGATTGCTCCGATATTCGGTTTCTCTCTCTATATATACTCATCTTCGCCCTCTTCATTTATTTATAATAAGCAATTTACTTAATGGTTGATTTGTTTGCACAGTTTATATTATTTACTCCTTGCGAAGGATGTTTAATTAATTTATGTTTAATAAACGATCGTTCACAATTCGTAAATACTTATACAAATCATATACTCACTCACCAGTCCTTGAGCAATATCTACAAACCTATATTGTAGTAATCTATTGTTGTGATAATGTACTATGCCCACATTCAGTCGTCCAAGGGAATTAAAATTATTTTTCTTCAATTAATGTTTCAGTCACATCTCCTACAAACGCTTCTGCAACTAATGCAACAACTGTACCTCCAACAACTTCAATTACTAACGGTACTGTAATCGCTCATTCTATTGATTTCATTGTGAAAATATAAGGTAGCTTGGAACTATCCGTGAAATGACTGTTTCGATATTTGGTATCTCTCAATAGATACTCATCTTTATACTGTTAGTTAAGCAAATATTTCATGGATACTAGTAGTTCATTTGCACAGTTTTATATTGTTGAGTCTTTGCGAAGGATGTTTTTTTCATGTGTAATTAACGATCGTTCACAACACATAAATAGGAATCGTGTACGCACTCACCAATCCCAGAGCAATCTCTGTACCTGCAACTTAACAGTGTTTAGTGCTAGCGCAGTAGCTAGAACTTTACTTATTTCGGGTATTTTCATGTAGCAGCGTCCTGAAAACTAATTTCTTTGGAAATCAGATCTAATAACAAATTATTTCAAAAAAAGTTAGTCGGGCAGAACCTGAATAATTTATATGAATATAGAACACCCGCCAATTAATGTTCAAGCGCGGGCCTAGCTTTTTAACATATCTAACTGTGTCCAACTCAGTTTATAATTATTACCAAACACCATTCAATCATGTAAAACAGTCAAATCAGTGTATAATTATTACCAAACACTATTCAAGTCATGTAAAATAGCGACTTCAATGACAACTAAATTCAGAGTTCTTAATTCAACGTGTAAAAATAACAATTTAAATAACTCATTCTTATATTGCATAGTTGGGGATTGGACTAGCTGTGAAATATTGCACTATCCGCACTTTAATGTACCAAACTGAATTAAGAATATTTTGCTTCTTTTAATATTTCAGTGACAACTCCTACAAACCCTTCAGCAACAAATGCGACAACTGTGCCTCCAGCTGCTCCAAATACTAACGGTATTGTAATCGCTCATTGATTAATTTATCGTGAAGAGATTTGGTTGGCTTGGAACTATCTGGAAAATGATTGCTCCGATATTCGGTTTCTCTCTCTATATATACTCATCTTCGCCCTCTTAATTTATTTATAATAAGCAATTTACTTAATGGTTGATTTGTTTGCACAGTTTATATTATTTACTCATTGCGAAGGATGTTTAATTAATTGATGTTTAATAAACGATCGTTCACAATTCGTAAATACTTATACAAATCATATACTCACTCAGCAGTCCTTGAGCAATATCTATAAACCTATATTGTTGTAATCTATTGTTGTGATAATGTACTATTCGCACTTTCAGTCGTCCAAGGGAATTAAAATTATTTTTCTTCAATTAATGTTTCAGTCACATCTCCTACAAACGCTTCTGCAACTAATGCAACAACTGTGCCTCCAACAACTTCAATTACTAACGGTACTGTAATCGCTCATTCTATTGATTTCATTGTGAAAATATAAGCTAGCTTGGAACTATCCGTGAAATGACTGTTTCGATATTTGGTATCTCTCAATAGATACTCATCTTTATACTGTTAGTTAAGCAAATTACTTAATGGATACCAGTAGTTCATTTGCACAGTTTTATATTGTTGAGTCTTTGCGAAGGATGTTTTTTTCATGAGTAATTAACGATCGTTCACAACACATAAATAGGAATCGTGTACGCACTCACCAATCCCAGAGCAATCTCTGTACCTGCAACTAAACAGTGTTTAGTGCTAGCGCAGTAGCTAGAACTTTATTTATTTCGGGTATTTTCATGTATCAGCGCCCTGCAAACTAATTTCTTTTGAAATCAGATCTAATAACAAATTATTTCAAAAGAAATTAGTCGGGCAGAACCTGAATAATTTATATGAATATAGAAAAGCCGCCAATTAATGTTCAAGCGCGGGCCTAGCTTTTTAACTTATTTAACTTTCTCCATTTCAGTTTATAATTATTACCAAACACCATTCAATCATGTAAAACAGTCAAGTCAGCGTATAATTATTACCAAACACTATTCAAGTCATGTAAAATAGCGACTTCAATGAAAACTAAATTCAGAGTTCTTAATTCAATGTGTCAAAATAACAATTTAAATAACTCATTTATTCTTATATTGCATAGGTTGGGATTGGAGTAGCTGTGAAATATTGCACTATCCGCACTTTAATGTACCAAACTGAATTAAGAATATTTTGCTCCTTTTAATATTTCAGTGACAACTCCTACAAACGCTTCAGCAACTAATGCGACAACTGTGCCTCCAACTGCTCCAAATACTAACGGTATTGTAATCGCTCATTGATTAATTTATCGTGAATAGATATAGTTGGCTTGGAACTATCCAGAAAATGATTGCTCCGATATCCGGTTTCTCTCTCTATATATACTCATCTTCCGCCTCTTAATTTATTTATGATAAGCAATTTACTTAATGGTTGATTTGTTTGCACAGTTTATATTATTTACTCATTGCGAAGGATGTTTAATTAGTTGATGTTTAATAAACGATCGTTCACAATTCGTAAATACTTATACAAATCATACTCACTCAGCAGTCCTTGAGCAATATCTATAAACCTATATTGTTGTAATCTATTGTTGTCATAATGTATTATCCGCACTTTCAGTCGTCCAAGGGAATTAAAATTATTTTTCTTCAATTAATGTTTCAGTCACATCTCCTACAAACGCTTCTGCAACTAATGCAACAACTGTGCCTCCAACAACTTCAATTAGTAACGGTACTGTAATCGCTCATTCTATTGATTTCATTGTGAAAATATAAGGTAGCTTGGAACTATCCGTGAAATGACTGTTTCGATATTTGGTATCTCTCAATAGATACTCATATTTATACTGTTAGTTAAGCAAATTACTTAATGGATACCAGTAGTTCATTTGCACAGTTTTATATTGTTGAGTCTTTGCGAAGGATGTTTTTTTCATGAGTAATTAAGGATCGTTCACAACCCATAAATAGGAATCGTGTACGCACCCACCAATCCCAGAGCAATCTCTGTACCTGCATCTAAACAGTGTTTAGTGCTAGCGCAGTAGCTAGAACTTTATTTATTTCGGGTATTTTCATGTATCAGCGCCCTGCAAAATAATTTCTTTTGAAATCAGATCTAATAACAAATTATTTCAAAAGAAATTAGTCGGGCAGAACCTGAATAATTTATATGAATATAGAACAGCCGCCAATTAATGTTCAAGCGCGGGCCTAGCTGTTTAACATATTTAACTTTCTCCAACTCAGTTTATAATTATTACCAAACACCATTCAATCATGTAAAACAGTCAAGTCAGTGTATAATTATTACCAAACACTATTCAAGTCATGTAAAATAGCGACTTCAATGAAAACTAAATTCAGAGTTCTTAATTCAAGGTGTAACAATAACAATTTAAATAACTCATTCTTACATTGCATTGTTGGGGATTAGAGTTGCTTTGAAATATTGCACTGTCCGCACTTTAGTGTACCAAACTGAATTAAGAATGTTTTGCTCCTTTTAATATTTCAGTGACGACTCCTACAAACGCTTCAGCAACTAATGCGACAACTGTGCCTCCAACTGCTCCAAATACTAACGGTATTGTAATCGCTAATTGATTAATTTATCGTGAATAGATATAGTTGGCTTGGAACTATCTGGAAAATGATTGCTCTGATATTCGGTTTCTCTCTCTATCTATACTCATCTTCGCCCTCTTCATTTATTTATAATAAGCAATTTACTTAATGGTTGATTTGTCTGCACAGTTTATATTATTTGTTCCTTGCGAAGGATGTTTAATTAATTTATGTTTAATAAACGATCGTTCACAATTCGTAAATACTTATACAAATCATATACTCACTCACCAGTCCTTGAGCAATATCTATAGACCTATATTGTAGTAATCTATTGTTGTGATAATGTACTATCCCCACTTTCAGTCGTCCAAGGGAATTAAAATTATTTTTCTTCAATTAATGTTTCAGTCACATCTCCTACAAACGCTTCTGCAACTAATGCAACAACTGTGCCTCCAACAACTTCAATTACTAACGGTACTGTAATCGCTCATTCTATTGATTTCATTGTGAAAATATAAGCTAGCTTGGAACTATCCGTGAAATGACTGTTTCGATATTTGGTATCTCTCAATAGTTACTCATCTTTATACTGTTAGTTAAGCAAATTACTTAATGGATACCAGTAGTTCATTTGCACAGTTTTATATTGTTGAGTCTTTGCGAAGGATGTTTTTTTCATGAGTAATTAACGATCGTTCACAACCCATAAATAGGAATCGTGTACGCACTCACCAATCCCAGAGCAATCTCTGTACCTGCAACTAAACAGTGTTTAGTGCTAGCGCAGTAGCTAGAACTTTATTTATTTCGGGTATTTTCATGTATCAGCGCCCTGCAAACTAATTTCTTTTGAAATCAGATCTAATAACAAATTATTTCAAAAGAAATTAGTCGGGCAGAACCTGAATAATTTATATGAATATAGAAAAGCCGCCAATTAATGTTCAAGCGCGGGCCTAGCTGTTTAACATATTTAACTTTCTCCAAGTCAGTTTATAATTATTACCAAACACCATTCAATCATGTAAAACAGTCAAGTCAGCGTATAATTATTACCAAACACTATTCAAGTCATGTAAAATAGCGACTTCAATGAAAACTTAATTCAGAGTTCTTAATTCAATGTGTCAAAATAACAATTAAATAACTCATTCTTATATTGCATAGGTTGGGATTGGAGTAGCTGTGAAATATTGCACTATCCGCACTTTAATGTACCAAACTGAATTAAGAATATTTTGCTCCTTTTAATATTTCAGTGGCAACTCCTACAAACGCTTCAGCAACAAATGCGACAACTGTGCCTCCAACTGCTCCAAATACTAACGGTATTGTAATCGCTCATTGATTAATTTATCGTGAATAGATATGGTTGGCTTGGAACTATCTGGAAAATGATTGCTCCGATATTCCGTTTCTCTCTCTATTTATACCCATCTTCGCCCTCTTAATTTATTTATAATAAGCAATTTACTTAATGGTTGATTTGTTTGCACAGTTTATATTATTTACTCATTGCGAAGGATGTTTAATTAATTGATGTTTAATAAACGATCGTTCACAATTCGTAAATACTTATACAAATCATATACTCACTCACCAGTCCTTGAGCAATATCTATAAACCTATATTGTTGTAATCTATTGTTGTGATAATGTACTATCCCCACTTTCAGTCGTCCAAGGGAATTAAAATTATTTTTCTTCAATTAATGTTTCAGTCACATCTCCTACAAACGCTTCTGCAACTAATGCAACAACTGTGCCTCCAACAACTTCAATTACTAACGGTACTGTAATCGCTCATTCTATTGATTTCATTGTGAAAATATAAGCTAGCTTGGAACTATCCGTGAAATGACTGTTTCGATATTTGGTATCTCTCAATAGATACTCATCTTTATACTGTTAGTTAAGCAAATTACTTAATGGATACCAGTAGTTCATTTGCACAGTTTTATATTGTTGAGTCTTTGCGAAGGATGTTTTTTTCATGAGTAATTAACGATCGTTCACAACCCATATATAGGAATCGTGTACCCACTCACCAATCCCAGAGCAATCTCTGTACCTGCTACTAAACAGTGTTTAGTGCTAGCGCAGTAGCTAGAACTTTATTTATTTCGGGTATTTTCATGTATCAGCGCCCTGCAAACTAATTTCTTTTGAAATCAGATCTAATAACAAATTATTTCAAAAGAAATTAGTCGGGCAGAACCTGAATAATTTATATGAATATAGAACACCCGCCAATTAATGTTCAAGCGCGGGCATAGCTGTTTAACATATTTAAATTTCTCCACCTCAGTTTATAATTATTACCAAACACCATTCAATCAGGTAAAACAGTCAAGTCAGTGTATAATTATTACCAAACACTATTCAAGTCATGTAAAATAGCGACTTCAATGAAAACTAAATTCAGAGTTCTTAATTCAAGGTGTAACAATAACAATTTAAATAACTCATTCTTATATTGCATAGTTGGGGATTAGAGTTGCTTTGAAATATTGCACTATCCGCACTTTAGTGTACCAAACTGAATTAAGAATATTTTGCTCTTTTTAATATTTCAGTGACGACTCCTACAAACGCTTCAGCAACTAATGCGACAACTGTGCCTCCAACTGCTCCAAATACTAACGGTATTGTAATCGCTAATTGATTAATTTATCGTGAATAGATATAGTTGGCTTGGAACTATCTGGAAAATGATTGCTCCGATATTCGGTTTCTCTCTCTATATATACTCATCTTCGCCCTCTTCATTTATTTATAATAAGCAATTTACTTAATGGTTGATTTGTTTGCACAGTTTATATTATTTCCTCATAGCGAAGGATGTTTTAATTAATTGAGGTTTAATAAACGATCGTTCACAATTCGTAAATACTTATACAAATCATATACTCACTCACCAGTCCTTGAGCAATATCTATAAACCTATATTGTTGTAATCTATTGTTGTGATAATGTACTATCCGCACTTTCAGTCGTCCAAGGGAATTAAAATTATTTTTCTTCAATTAATGTTTCAGTCACATCTCCTACAAACGCTTCTGCAACTAATGCAACAACTGTGCCTCCAACAACTTCAATTACTAACGGTACTGTAATCGCTCATTCTATTGATTTCATTGTGAAAATATAAGCTAGCTTGGAACTCTCCGTGAAATGACTGTTTCGATATTTGGTATCTCTCAATAGATACTCATCTTTATACTGTTAGTTAAGCAAATATTCAATGGATACTAGTAGTTCATTTGCACAATTTTATATTGTTCAGTCTTTGCGAAGCATGTCTATTTCATGTGTAATTAACGATCGTTCAAAACCCATAAATGGGAATCGTATACGCACTCACCAATCCCAGAGCAATCTCTGTACCTGCAACTAGACAGTGTTTTGTGCAAGCGCAGTAGCTAGAACTTTATTTATTTCGGGTATTTTCATGTATCAGCGCCATGCAAACTAATTTCTTTCGAAATAAGATCTAATAACAAATTATTTCGAAAGAAATTAGTCGGGCAGAACCTGAATAATTTATATGAATATAGAACACCCGCCAATTAATGTTCAAGCCCGGGCCTAGCTGTTTAACATATTTAACTTTCTCCACCTCAGTTTATAATTATTACCAAACACCATTCAATCATGTAAAACAGTCAAGTCAGTGTATAATTATTACCAAACACTATTCAAGTCATGTAAAATAGCGACTTCAATGAAAACTAAATTCAGAGTTCTTAATTCAAGGTGTAACAATAACAATTTAAATAACTCATTCTTATATTGCATAGTTGGGGATTAGAGTTGCTTTGAAATATTGCACTATCCGCACTTTAGTGTACCAAACTGAATTAAGAATATTTTGCTCCTTTTAATATTTCAGTGACGACTCCTACAAACGCTTCAGCAACTAATCCGACAACTGTGCCTCCAACTGCTCCAAATACTAACGGTATTGTAATCGCTCATTGATTAATTTATCGTGAATAGATATAGTTGGCTTGGAACTATCTGGAAAATGATTGCTCCGATATTCGGTTTCTCTCTCTATATATACTCATCTTCGCCCTCTTCATTTATTTATGATAAGCAATTTACTTAATGGTTGATTTGTTTGCACAGTTTATATTATTTACTCCTTGCGAAGGATGTTTAATTAATTTATGTTTAATAAACGATCGTTCACAATTCGTAAATACTTATACAAATCATATACTCACTCACCAGTCCTTGAGCAATATGTATAAACCTGTATTGTAGTAATCTATTGTTGTTATAATGTACTATCCCCACATTCAGTCGTCCAAGGGAATTAAAATTATTTTTCTTCAATTAATGTTTCAGTCACATCTCCTACAAACGCTTCTGCAACTAATGCAACAACTGTACCTCCAACAACTTCAATTACTAACGGTACTGTAATCGCTCATTCTATTGATTTCATTGTGAAAATATAAGCTAGCTTGGAACTATCCGTGAAATGACTGTTTCGATATTTGGTATCTCTCAATAGATACTCATCTTTATACTGTTAGTTAAGCAAATATTTAATGGATACTAGTAGTTCATTTGCACAGTTTTATATTGTTGAGTCTTTGCGAAGGATGTTTTTTTCATGTGTAATTAACGATCGTTCACAACCCATAAATAGGAATCGTGTACGCACTCACCAATCCCAGAGCAATCTCTGTACCTGCAACTAAACAGTGTTTAGTGCTAGCGCAGTAGCTAGAACTTTATTTATTTCGGGTATTTTCATGTATCAGCGCCCTGCAAACTAATTTCTTTTGAAATCAGATCTAATAACAAATTATTTCAAAAGAAATTAGTCGGGCAGAACCTGAATAATTTATATGAATATAGAAAAGCCGCCAATTAATGTTCAAGCGCGGGCCTAGCTGTTTAACATATTTAACTTTCTCCAACTCAGTTTATAATTATTACCAAACACCATTCAATCATGTAAAACAGTCAAGTCAGCGTATAATTATTACCAAACACTATTCAAGTCATGTAAAATAGCGACTTGAATGAAAACTAAATTCAGAGTTCTTAATTCAATGTGTCAAAATAACAATTTAAATAACTCATTCTTATATTGCATAGGTTGGGATTGGAGTAGCTGTGCAATATTGCACTATCCGCACTTTAATGTACCAAACTGAATTAAGAATATTTTGCTCCTTTTAATATTTCAGTGGCAACTCCTACAAACGCTTCAGCAACAAATGCGACAACTGTGCCTCCAACTGCTCCAAATACTAACGGTATTGTAATCGCTCATTGATTAATTTATCGTGAATAGATATGGTTGGCTTGGAACTATCTGGAAAATGATTGCTCCGATATTCGGTTTCTCTCTCTATATATACTCATCTTCGCCCTCTTAATTTATTTATAATAAGCAATTTACTTAATGTTTGATTTGTTTGCACAGTTTATATTATTTACTCATTGCGAAGGATGTTTAATTAATTGATGTTTAATAAACGATCGTTCACAATTCGTAAATACTTATACAAATCATATACTCACTCACCAGTCCTTGAGCAATATCTATAAACCTATATTGTTGTAATCTATTGTTGTGATAATGTACTATCCTCACTTTCAGTCGTCCAAGGGAATTAAAATTATTTTTCTTCAATTAATGTTTCAGTCACATCTCCTACAAACGCTTCTGCAACTAATGCAACAACTGTGCCTCCAACAACTTCAATTACTAACGGTACTGTAATCGCTCATTCTATTGATTTCATTGTGAAAATATAAGCTAGCTTGGAACTATCCGTGAAATGACTGTTTCGATATTTGGTATCTCTCAATAGATACTCATCTTTATACTGTTAGTTAAGCAAATTACTTGATGGATACCAGTAGTTCATTTGCACAGTTTTATATTGTTGAGTCTTTGCGAAGGATGTTTTTTTCATGTGTAATTAACGATCGTTCACAACCCATAAATAGGAATCGTGTACGCACTCACCAATCCCAGAGCAATCTCTGTACCTGCAACTAAACAGTGTTTAGTGCTAGCGCAGTAGCTAGAACTTTATTTATTTCGGGTATTTTCATGTATCAGCGCCCTGCAAACTAATTTCTTTTGAAATCAGATCTAATAACAAATTATTTCAAAAGAAATTAGTCGGGCAGAACCTGAATAATTTATATGAATATAGAAAAACCGCCAATTAATGTTCAAGCGCGGGCCTAGCTGTTTAACATATTTAACTTTCTCCAACTCAGTTTATAATTATTACCAAACACCATTCAATCATGTAAAACAGTCAAGTCAGCGTATAATTATTACCAAACACTATTCAAGTCATGTAAAATAGCGACTTCAATGAAAACTAAATTCAGAGTTCTTAATTCATTGTGTCAAAATAACAATTTAAATAACTCATTCTTATATTGCATAGGTTGGGATTGGAGTAGCTGTGAAATATTGCACTATCCGCACTTTAATGTACCAAACTGAATTAAGAATATTTTGCTCCTTTTAATATTTCAGTGACAACTCCTACAAACGCTTCAGCAACTAATGCGACAACTGTGCGTCCAATTGCTCCAAATACTAACGGTATTGTAATCGCTCATTGATTAATTTATCGTGAATAGATATAGTTGGCTTGGAACTATCTAGAAAATGATTGCTCCGATATCCGGTTTCTCTCTCTATATATACTCATCTTCCCCCTCTTAAGTTATTTATAATAAGCAATTTACTTAATGGTTGATTTGTTTGCACAGTTTATATTATTTCCTCATAGCGAAGGATGTTTAATTAATTGAGGTTTAATAAACGATCGTTCACGATTCGTAAATACTTATACAAATCATATACTCACTCACCAGTCCTTGAGCAATATCTATAAACCTATATTGTTGTAATCTATTGTTGTGATAATGTACTATCCGCACTTTCAGTCGTCCAAGGGAATTAAAATTATTTTTCTTCAATTAATGTTTCAGTCACATCTCCTACAAACGCTTCTGCAACTGATGCAACAACTGTGCCTCCAACAACTTCAATTACTAACGGTACTGTAATCGCTCATTCTATTGATTTCATTGTGAAAATATAAGCTAGCTTGGAACTATCCGTGAAATGACTGTTTCGATATTTGGTATCTCTCAATAGATACTCATCTTTATACTGTCAGTTAAGCAAATATTCAATGGATACTAGTAGTTCATTTGCACAATTTTATATTGTTCAGTCTTTGCGAAGCATGTCTATTTCATGTGTAATTAACGATCGTTCAAAACCCATAAATGGGAATCGTATACGCACTCACCAATCCCAGAGCAATCTCTGTACCTGCAACTAGACAGTGTTTTGTGCTAGCGCAGTAGCTAGAATTTTCTTTATTTCGGGTATTTTCATGTATCAGCGCCATGCAAACTAATTTCTTTCGAAATAAGATCTAATAACAAATTATTTCGAAAGAAATTAGTCGGGCAGAACCTGAATAATTTATATGAAAATAAAACACCCGCCAATTAATGTTCAAGCGCGGGCCTAGCTGTTTAACATATTTAACAGTCTCCAGCTCAGTTTATAATTATTACCAAACACCATTCAATCATGTAAAAAAGTCAAGTCAGTGTATAATTATCACCAAACACTATTCAAGTCATGTAAAATAGCGACTTAAATGAAAACTAAATTCATAGTTCTTAATTCAACGTGTCAAACTAACAATTTAAATAACTCATTCTTATATTGCATAGTTGGGGATTGGAGTAGCTCAAAAATATTGCACTATCCGCACTTTAATGTACCAAACTGAATTAAGAATATTTTGCTCCTTTTAATATTTCAGTGACAACTCCTACAAACGCTTCAGCAACTAATGCGACAACTGTGCCTCCAACTGCTCCAAATACTAACGGTATTGTAATCGCTTATTGATTAATTTATCGTGAATAGATATAGTTGGCTTGGAACTATCTAGAAAATGATTGCTCCGATATCCGGTTTCTCTCTCTATATATACTCATCTTCGCCCTCTTAATTTATTTATAATAAGCAATTTACTTAATGGTTGATTTGTTTGCACAGTTTATATTATTTACTCATTGCGAAGGATGTTTAATTAATTGATGTTTAATAAACGATCGTTCACAATTCGTAAATACTTATACAAATCATATACTCACTCACCAGTCCTTGAGCAATATCTATAAACCTATATTGTAGTAATCTATTGTTGTGATATAGTACTATCCTCACTTTCAGTCGTCCAAGGGAATTAATATTATTTTTCTTCAATTAATGTTTCAGTCACATCTCCTACAAACGCTTCTGCAACTAATGCAACAACTGTGCCTCCAACAACTTCAATTACTAACGGTACTGTAATCGCTCATTCTATTGATTTCATTGTGAAAATATAAGCTAGCTTGGAACTATACGTGAAATGACTGTTTCGATATTTGGTATCTCTCTATAGATACTCATCTTTATACTGTTAGTTAAGCAAATATTTAATGGATACTAGTAGTTCATTTGCACAGTTTTATATTGTTGAGTCTTTGCGAAGGATGTTTTTTTCATGTGTAATTAACGATCGTTCACAACCCATAAATAGGAATCGTGTACGCACTCACCAATCCCAGAGCAATCTCTGTACCTGCAACTAAACAGTGTTTAGTGCTGGCGCAGTAGCTAGAACTTTATTTATTTCGGGTATTTTCATGTATCAGCGCCCTGAAAACTAATTTCTTTGGAAATCAGATCTAATAACAAATTATTTCAAACAAAATTAGTCGGGCAGAACCTGAATAATTTATATGAATATAGAACACCCGCCAATTAATGTTCAAGCGCGGGCCTAGCTGTTTAACATATTTAACTTTCTCCAACTCAGTTTATAATTATTACCAAACACCATTCAATCATGTAAAACAGTCAAGTCAGCGTATAATTATTACCAAACACTATTCAAGTCATGTAAAATAGCGACTTCAATGAAAACTAAATTCAGAGTTCTTAATTCAATGTGTCAAAATAACAATTTAAATAACTCATTCTTATATTGCATAGGTTGGGATTGGAGTAGCTGTGAAATATTGCACTATCCGCACTTTAATGTACCAAACTGAATTAAGAATATTTTGCTCCTTTTAATATTTCAGTGGCAACTCCTACAAACGCTTCAGCAACAAATGCAACAACTGTGCTTCCAACTGCTCCAAATACTAACGGTATTGTAATCGCTCATTGATTAATTTATCGTGAATAGATATGGTTGGCTTGGAACTATCTGGAAAATGATTGCTCCGATATTCGGTTTCTCTCTCTATATATACTCATCTTCGCCCTCTTAATTTATTTATAATAAGCAATTTACTTAATGGTTGATTTGTTTGCACACTTTATATTATTTACTCATTGCGAAGGATGTTTAATTAATTGATGTTTAATAAACGATCGTTCACAATTCGTAAATACTTATACAAATCATATACTCACTCACCAGTCTTTGAGCAATATCTATAAACCTATATTGTTGTAATCTATTGTTGTGATAATGTACTATCCCCACTTTCAGTCGTCCAAGGGAATTAAAATTATTTTTCTTCAATTAATGTTTCAGTCACATCTCCTACAAACGCTTCTGCAACTAATGCAACAACTGTGCCTTCAACAACTTCAATTACTAACGGTACTGTAATTGCTCATTCTATTGATTTCATTGTGAAAATATAAGCTAGCTTGGAACTATCCGTGAAATGACTGTTTCGATATTTGGTATCTCTCAATAGATACTCATCTTTATACTGTTAGTTAAGCAAATTACTTAATGGGTACTAGTAGTTCATTTGCACAGTTTTATATTGTTGAGTCTTTGCGAATTAAGGAGGTTTTTTTCATATGTAATTAACGATCGTTCACAACCAATAAATAGGAATCGTGTACGCACTCACCAATCCCAGAGCAATTTCTGTACCTGCAACTAAACAGTGTTTAGTGCTAGCGCAGTAGCTAGAACTTTATTTATTTCGCGTATTTTCCTGTATCAGCGCCCTGAAAACTAATTTCTTTTGAAATTAGATCTAATAACAAATTATTTCAAAAAAAATTAGTCCGGCAGAACCTGAATAATTTATATGAATATAGAACACCCGCCAATTAATGTTCAAGCGCGGGCCTAGGTTTTTAACATATTTAACTGTGTCCAACTCAGTTTATAATTATTACCAAACACCATTCAATCATGTAAAACAGTCAAGTCAGTGTATAATTATTACCAAACACTATTCAAGTCATGTAAAATAGCGACTTCAATGACAACTAAATTCAGAGTTCTTAATTCAACGTGTAAAAATAACAATTTAAATAACTCATTCTTACATTGCATAGGTTGGGATTGGAGTAGCTGTGAAATATTGCACTATCCGCACTGAATTAAGAATATTTTGCTCCTTTTAATATTTCAGTGACAACTCCTACAAACGCTTCAGCAACAAATGCGACAACTGTGCCTCCAACTGCTCCAAATACTAACGGTATTGTAATCGCTCATTGATTAATTTATCGTGAATAGATATAGTTGGCTTTGAACTATCTGGAAAATGATTGCTCCGATATTCGGTTTCTCTCTCTATATATACTCATCTTCGGCCGCTTAATTTATTTATAATAAACAATTTACTTAATGGTTGATTTGTTTGCACAGTTTATATTATTTACTCATTGCGAAGGATGTTCAATTAATTGATGTTTAATAAACGATCTTTCACAATTCGTAAATACTTATACAAATCATATACTCACTCAGCAGTCCTTGAGCAATATCTATAAACCTATATTGTTGTAATCTATTGTTGTGATAATGTACTATCCGCACTTTCAGTCGTCCAAGGGAATTAAAATTATTTTTCTTCAATTAATGTTTCAGTCACATCTCCTACAAACGATTTTGCAACTAATGCAACAACTGTGCCTCCAACAACTTCAATTACTAACGGTACTGTAATCGCTCATTCTATTGATTTCATTGTGAAAATATAAGCTAGCTTGGAACTGTCCGTGAAATGACTGTTTCGATATTTGGTATCTCTCAATAGATACTCATCTTTATACTGTTAGTTAAGCAAATATTTAATGGATACTAGTAGTTCATTTGCACAGTTTTATATTGTTGAGTCTTTGCGAAGGATGTTTATTTCATGTGTAATTAACCATCGTTCAAAACCCATAAATGGGAATCGTATACGCACTCACCAATCCCATAGCAATCTCTGTACCTGCAACTAAACAGTGTTTTGTGCTAGCGCAGTAGCTAGAACTTTATTTATTTCGGGTATTTTCATGTATTAGCGCCATGCAAACTAATTTCTTTCGAAATCAGATCTAATAACAAATTATTTCGAAAGAAATTAGTCGGGCAGAACCTGAATAATTTATATGAATATAGAACACCCGCCAATTAATGTTCAAGCGCGGGCCTAGCTGTTTAACATATTTAACTGTCTCCAGCTCAGTTTATAATTATTACCAAACACCATTCAATCATGTAAAAAAGTCAGGTCAGTGTATAGTTATTACCAAACACTATTCAAGTCATGTAAAATAGCGACTTCAATGAAAACTAAATTCATAGTTCTTAATTCAACGTGTCAAAATAACAATTTAAATAACTCATTCTTATATTGCATAGTTGGGGATTGGAGTAGCTGTGAAATATTGCACTATCCGCACTTTAATGTACCAAACTGAATTAAGAATATTTTGCTCCTTTTAATATTTCAGTGACAACTCCTACAAACGCTTCAGCAACTAATGCGACAACTGTGCCTCCAATTGCTCCTAATACTAACGGTATTGTAATCGCTCATTGATTAATTTATCGTGAATAGATATAGTTGGCTTTGAACTATCTAGAAAATGATTGCTCCGATATCCGGTTTCTCTCTCTATATATACTCATCTTCCCCCTCCTAATTTATTTACAATAAGCAATTTACTTAATGGTTGATTTGTTTGCACAGTTTATATTATTTACTCATAGCGAAGGATGTTTAATTAATTGAGGTTTAATAAACGATCGTTCACAATTCGTAAATACTTATACAAATCATATACTCACTCACCAGTCCTTGAGCAATATCTATAAACCTATATTGTTGTAATCTATTGTTGTGATAATGTACTATCCGCACTTTCAGTCGTCCAAGGGAATTAAAATTATTTTTCTTCAATTAATGTTTCAGTCACATCTCCTACAAACGCTTTTGCAACTAATGCAACATCTGTGCCTCCAACAACTTCAATTACTAACGGTACTGTAATCGCTCATTCTATTGATTTCATTGTGAAAATATAAGCTAGCTTGGAACTATCCGTGAAATGACTGTGTCGATATTTGGTGTCTCTCAATAGATACTCATCTTTATACTGTTAGTTAAGCAAATATTTAATGGATACTAGTAGTTCATTTGCACAGTTTTATATTGTTGAGTCTTTGCGAAGGATGTTTTTTTCATGAGTAATTAATGATCGTTCACAACCCATAAATAGGAATCGTGTACGCACTCACCAATCCCAGAGCAATCTCTGTACCTGCAACTAAACAGTGTTTAGTGCTAGCGCAGTAGCTAGAACTTTATTTATTTCGGGTATTTTCATGTATCAGCGCCATGCAAACTAATTTCTTTCGAAATCAGATCTAATAACAAATTATTTCGAAAGAAATTAGTC